>JAOSBO010000209.1:16745853-16767523 GCA_027563915.1 Erythroxylum rotundifolium
TAAAACTTTAAAGCATTTAAAAGATTTATCTTTATGAGATAAAAACAATATCCAACAAAATCTAGTAAAGTCATCAAAAATTACAAGATCATACTTCTTTCCACCAAGACTTACTGTTCTAGTAGGTCCAAACAAGTCTATATGTAGCAGCTCTAGTGGTCTGGACGAAGTTACGATGTTCTTAGATGAAAAAGATGCTTTAATTTGTTTTCCTTTCTGACAACTCTCACAAAAGAAATCTCTGTTAAAACTTATCTTTGGTAAACCTCTTACCAAATCACGCCTAACTAATTTGAAAATATGTTTAAAACTAACATTTCCTAGCTTTTTGTGCCAGAGTCATATAACTGACTTATACTAATTAGATTATGCTTTAAACCATCAACTAGCAGAATATTATCAATAGATGAAAAGGAATCTTTACCAATTTTACCGATCCTAATAATTTTGCCTTGCTGGTTGTCTCCAAAAGTTACTGATCCTCCATGCTTAAGTTAGGGGTCTAGGAACATAGACCTTCTACCCGTCATATATCACGAGCAGCCACTGTCCAAGTACCATTGATGGTGTTTTCCTTTTCCAAATAAGGAGATCTGCAATATATACTATATCTTTCTTAGGTACCCATATTTTCTTGGGTCTTTTGGGGTTAGTCTTATCATTATTTTTAAAATAATAGTAAAAATTCTGTTTCTTTTTCCCTCTATTAGGAACAAACTTCCTATTATGAAGATCATTACGATTATGAGTAGTACTTCTTCCAGAAAATCCTAAACTACTTTTATCATATGGATGTCTATAACTTCCAATGATATTATTCATCCTTTTTATGCTTTCTATAAATTTAGATAAATCTGCTGAAAGACTATTAATCCTTTATTTTAACTAAATAATCTCCTCAGATCTATCTTCAATTACTTTCTTTTTTATATCGTCTACTTGTTTCTTAAAACAGACGTTTTCTTCTTCTAATAGCTTTGTTTTCTTAGAATTTTCAACATACTTCTTTTTTAACAATCTATATTGTTTCAAAATAGCATGTGAATCTTCTAATAATTCTAAATAAGCATTCTGAAGATCATTAAATTTAGAGAATACCTCGTCATGACTTTCACCTTTAGCTACCAAGCATATATTTGCTTGTTCTGATGAATCTGAATTCGATTCAGATTCAGAAGAATCCAGATCTTCCCATGTTGCCATCATGCCTTTTTTGTTTTCTTGACTCTTCTTTAATTTTATTTTAACCAAGGGGCATTCAGACTTATAATGTCCTAGTTTATTACACTCATAGCAGACGGTAGAGCTTTTATTATTCTTTGAATCGTCTTTGCTAATCCTTCTAAAAGAAGAGTCTTTATTTCCCTTTTTCTTTTTCCACATCCTTCTAATTTTTCTTGAAATGAAAGATAGCTCATCTTCATCTTCACTTGAATCTTGATTAGATTCATTAACATCATCATTCTTGATTTCTTCAATCTTTAATGCTTTTGAAGACGTACTTCTATTTTTCTACATCTTCTGATTCTTCTGACTAGCCTTCAATACAATATATTTATCCCTTTTGGGTTTATCTTCTGTATCAAGCTCTACATCATGAATTTCAAAGAACCAAGCAATTCATCCAGCTCTAGCTTACTTAAATCCTTGGCCTCTTGTAATGCTATTACTTTGGGTCTCCATCTTTTTGGAAGACTTCTGAGAATCTTTTTGACATGTTCTTGTCTTTCATAGATTCTCCCCAAAGTTTTAAGTCCATTAGTAATTGTTTGGAATCGTCCAAACATTTGATCAATAGACTCAACATTTTTCATTTTTAACAGCTTATACTGATGAACAAGAATGCCAACCTTGGATTCTTTAACCTGGTTTGTGCCTTCATGTGCAATGGTTAATGTGTCCTACATTTTCTTTGTAGATTCGCATCCATGAACCTTATCATATTCAGTTCTGCTTAGAGCATAACTTGAAAAGAACTTGGCCTTTGAGTTTAATTGAACACGAGCTTTCTGATCTGCTGACCATTGTTCACGAGAGATGCTTTTCCCTTTATAGTATGTTGGAACATATAGACCGCTTTCAATAATATCCCAAAGATCAATATGAGTGGATTCTATGAAGAGCCATATCCTGTCCTTCCAATAATGATAGTCTTCACCATTGAATGCAAGAGATCTTGAGACGGAGGTACATTCAGCTATAAAAACATGTGATTCAGCTATCTTAGAGCCTCTTCAGGTGTCTTTCACAAAGTATTCTTTATCTGCTATCTTAGCCTCTTCAAGCTCTAACCTTCCTTGTACTAGAAAAGATACTGTTTAAGCTTTTCTAAACACACGCTATAGGTGTTTTTAATCTTTATCTTTCTTCTTTTCACTCGCGATATTTTGTATAGTGAATGCTTAGTAATCGTTCTTTTGTCTACGACTATCCTGATATTTATAGTCTAATTTGACAACGATCTTCTTGAAAAAAACCACTTGTAAAATCTTCAGATACCTATTGTTAGTTGAGTCATGTAACCACCTCCAACTAACTAGCTGTCATTGTAGATCATATCATCTTGATTTGATTTGTATTCTTCGTCTTATATGTTCGCATTGTCTTATGTCTCTGCATCGTCTTATGACTCCACATCATCTTATGTCATCATCTTATGACTCCACATCGTCTTATGACTGTGCATCTTCGTATATGTCCGCATCTTCTAATGACTATGCATCTTCTAATGACTGTGCATCTTGTAATGATTGCGCATCTTTTAATGACTGTGCATCTTCTAATGATTATGTATCGTCTAATGACTCTGTGCACTTAATAAACATATTAAAACAGTTCACATACTTCTATTATTATTATTATTTGATTTTCATCAAAATCAATAGAAGAAGTGAAGTCTTCTTGACTTAACACTCCTGTCATTATTTTATAGTGATGGTGACGTTTAAGGTGGAGAGTTATGATAGTAATATCATGTTTAATGGTTTTGAAGGGAAAAAGATAGATATCATCATTTACCTTTGCCTCAATATTAGATGGCCTCTCTTTTCTAAAAGGGCTTGCTTTATCAAACCTGGTAAGGTCAATATTTAGTAATATAGCTTTAAGTATGAAATAAGGCTCAAGTTAACACATGATACCTTTAGATACAAATGGAAACAAGTATGACAATAGGTTAACCCCATTCCTAGTCTTAGTGTCTTATCTACTTCATAAAGTACGGTGTAACTTAAGGGATATAGAGCTAACAATAGGTCTACTTAGGTTCATGCATTATTCTTCTTTCAATAAAATTTTTAAGTTGATATAATTTAAACGTCAAGCTTATAGTGAGTCTTAATAAACCACTAAAGGAAATAGGTAGTTGAAAGAATTATTTCTTATTTCTAACTTTAGAGGATAGGTGTGAGTGAGACTTCAGTTAGGTTTAGTAGGAGATAGATCTTTAAACGATAAAAATAAGTTATATACTCTTATAGCCTTTTATGTGTAGCTATTATTGAATTATAATAATTTCCTTCCTCCAAAGGAGTTGTTATTAGAGGGAGAACTTTTGTTATAAGCTCATATTACTAATCAACAAGTATATAGGTCACTTAAACATATGTTTGTTATTTTGATATACATGATTGTTACTAATTTTTTTATGCATTTTACAAGAATATATCCATATAAAATTATATTTGTTGTTTGTAACAAAGAGAATGCATTTAGGCATCATATACACATAGGTTATTAATGTTGACCATTCATCAAAATCAACTTAGATAAGGACTATATAAGAATTGTACCTGAACCTCCACAGACCTCTAATATATGCATTAAGTCAATCAACTCCATGATTGCAGTAAGTCAATTACCCCAATAATGCTGTAAGTTAATCATTTTTAAGATTGCAGTTGTTAGAGAAAAGTGTAAGAAGTATAACATGGAGATCTTTATCCTTAAATGGAACATTAGTGCCAAATGCTCTATTTTTGAGAAGTTTATGGTCAAAAGACAAATTTGCCAAAGATATATCCTACTTAGGGACAAGAAATCCTTAAAGAAGATTCATTAGGAAGTGTTATGTTGACAACTTAAGGTCAATATTGTAAAGGTGAATAATCTTCCCCCTCCTTCCCCCATTCTCTTATCCACACACACACAAACACAAACACATGCACACATAAACTTTGTGGGACTTATAATTTATTATACATGCCTTTATAACTATAAAGATTTTTAGTGATAAGTTTGAGATAGAAAGAGAAAGACATGGTTGGACTAAATCTGAGATGACCAACTCTTATGATAATACTAAAAAGGAGTTGAAGTATGACATGGAGGCTTGTAATAAGGACTTAAAGTTTCTTAATGGGAAGGTTTGTAGTCTGACTGCAAACTATAAAGGTTATACTATGAGACTCATAACCAAAGCAAGCATTTAACTATAAAAGAGAACAAGGAAGATGTTATTGTAATATTAAATAAAGTTTGTGATAGTTATGCAAAGTTGAGAGTTTGTTCCTTTAAAGGGAGTTTTTCGTTTGTGAGATTTTCATATAGGAAAATTTACATACTACAAATATGTTTTCCCGTTAAACAAAAACATCATATCTATGTAATCATCATATAAGCAAATATACATCTTTCAATTATTTTTTTCCTTAGAGAGAAAATCTATTAATTTGTGATATTGTATATAATAATCTATATCTTTTAAGAGCCTTTTGCTTTTTTAAAAAATGTCTTATTTATATGATTTTTAGATAAGTAGATTTACACCTTACAAAGGAATTTTACATTATAGCAAAAAACATCTTATTTTTATAATCATCATATAGGTATATATGTATCTTGTGAGTATGTTTTACCTTAGAACAAAACATGCTTTTACACAATCTTTGTAAAGGCATATATGTGTCTTATGAGAGTCTTTTTGCTTTAAAGTGAAATATCTTACTTGTATGATCATTGTTTAGGTAGATGTCCTCTTGTGAATAAATCATTGCTTTAAAACAATAATGCCTTATTTGTGTAGTTTACTACTTTATATGATACAAATGAGCATTGAGAAAATGAGCCTTTATTGATAATAAAGGTGCAAGTATTACCTATTCAAAGTGTAGGGAAATTCTCTTTTCTTAACACCAGACAACATATATATTCTTGACTTATGACTTTTCTTATAATGAACAATCCATATCATTTAGGGGTGAGCTTTTCCGTCACTTCAACATTTTCACATATAATTATTTTCCTTAAGACGGGTCTCCTTCCTTTAGATTTTACGCATGATTTCTCTTAACCTTATATTCTATAATTCTTTATTGTTAGGAAACATTCTTTATGAGAGCATTATTCTTTAGCTCTTCTGAGAGATCTAGCTCATTCCTCAGTCCTTCCTTATTAGTCTCCCACTCATAATTAATCACCTTTAAGTTTTCCATGTTTAACTCCATTACAAAAAATCCTTCCACTTTAAAAGCAAAGATGAAAGGTTATTCGTATATTGAGGTCTAGGGTATGGTGTGGTAAGGCCAAAGTATATAGTATATTTGACACAGTTAGGTTCCTTCAACCTTTTCCATCTTAGTTGGAAGAATTTGAAGAATAATATTATTTTACTACCTTTGCTAGACTCAATTTGTGGATATGTAGCATATACAAAATACTATTTGATCTTCATCATTTTTGAAAATTGAGATTCCTTTGCTATTGAATTAAATACATTATTTATAGCAATAACTAAAAGGACTTTATATTAGCTTATTAAACTAGCCTTCAAAAAATAATCTATAGTTACTATCACTAAAAGAAAATTTAGTATGCCAATAAAGAGAAGGGACAATTTAGCATACCATTAAAGAGAAGGGACTCAAGATATCAGCCCCCATTAAGTGAACATTATTGAGTTAGATATAGGTACATAGTTAAAAACATGTTTATGGTGCAAGTTAGAGTGTCATTGGCACTTGTCACATTTTTTCACATAGTCTTGAATATCCCTCCTTATCATTGACTAATAATATACGTGCTTAAGATAAGGTAAAGTAAAAGACCTACAATATAGTTTCTCGCTTATTAATATATATCTTGCAACTTGGAACTTAATCCTCACAATCTCATTGACATCCTTGATAAGCTCTCCCTTTTGTATGTATTATATGATCTCTTTCAATCATTCATCCTTTGATTATTAAACATTATTCACTTGGACTTCTAAGTTTATAGATCCCACCCTATTTTCCTAAAGAACTCCCTCTTTTCAAATTCCTTGCAACTTACACTTAGGAGTTAATTTTTCATGGCATTCTCATCTCAAGGAATCAACTGCAAATCTATCACTATGATTTAGTTCATTTAGAGATATTTTTCCTTATACATTTGCATGCTTTACTCCTTGCTTTTAAAAGTTTCAAGTATATGGTTTACTATAAACTAGGACTCCAAACATATCTTTATTACTCTCAATTATAAGTAAGGGGCAAGCCCTACCATATATATTGTTTATTGCTAGCTTTACATTCTTATCATACTTCACTAATTGACCTACACATTTTATTAAAAGATTGAAGATGACTTGTGACTTTAGGGATCTTGACATATAATAAACATAATATTTCCTTGGTACCATAAATTATTTGATCATTCACCTAGAAGAATTGAGTTTATATAAAGTTTGAAACAAACGTAGGTTTATGACCACCTTGATAATATGGGATTGAAAATAGGGTATTAGCTTTCTTAGAGACCGTAAGAGTTAAGGTTGCCTTTTCTAACTTTGTATATCTCTCTTAAAGTTCTTTAAGGATCTTACTAATATAGTGTAGAAACAACCAGGTAAAAAAAATGGATTCTCACATATGTGGTGTAAAAAGTGAAACATATAAATTTTTAATTAATTAAAGGCATGTTACGTCACTGGCACTCTAAACCTCCACTAAAGTTCTTTCCCTTTCTAATTGCATATAAGAAGGTTAAGTAATGATTAGCTAACTTAAATAGGCTTGCCAACTTCTTGTTTGCTTTTGGATTTTATGGAGGTTTAATAGGTTATATTGGCTCTAACTTCACTATGTTAACCTTTATACCTTATTGAGTCACCATGAAGCCTAAGAAATTTCTCATTAATATTCCAAACATACAATGTTTAGGATTGAGTTTCATTTTTAAATTTATGTATAAATTTAAAGTAATCCTCTTGGTCTTCACTACCGTTTCATCTATATATGTCTCCATCCTCTTTTCCAACCTATGTGTTTTTCAATTTGAATGGTATGGCCTACTAATTATAGGTTCCATCATGGGTGAAAAATAGTTTCTCTATATATAAACCATACACAGGGTCCTAATTTTATCTAGAGTATGCATCCATGAAACTTAATCACTCATGATAACATCTACTAACTAATCAATTTTAGTTTAAATTTATTTTTTTTAGAGAAAAACTTATTCAGGTAAATTAAATGCACGTACATGCATCATTTCTTGGAATTCTTGACCTTTACTATGTTGGCAAACCATTCTAGATATTTCACATTATATATGAATCTAAATTGTAATAATTTTTCCACTTCTTCTTCTATATCAATTTGTCTTGCTAGGGTGAAAGGCCATTTCTTTTACAAATAAGTTTGAATCTAATATCGATATTCAATTTATGAACTGTTATCTCATAGTTAATTCCTTTTATCTCTTTAGCTTACCAGATAAAGGTGTCTATTTGCTCCCTATATAAACTTCATCTTAATGTTAGTCCCTACCTTTACAATCTTCACATCCTCAAAGTCTTATAGATTGACATTTGCCACTTCTTTAACAAACTCTCCCATATACTCTCTTCTTAACTCATGCAAATCAATTTTATAGACATAAGGGCTTCTATTGGTTTTTAAGAAGGTGAAGTAATATTGTCTGAGTGCCTTTAGATCTACCCACATATGCCATTTTTAGCATGAAACATCTTTAAGAACTAATAAGGTGATAACACAACCTTAAGAGAGCATGGGGATGGTCTCCCCAAGATAACATTATAAGATAAATGTCTATCAATTACTTGTAATTCCGTAGACATTATGGCTTGTCTAGATTGAGTCCTTAATTAGTCAATAATATTGTTCCTACCAACAATGCTATTACATGTTTAAGCTTTACTTTGGTGACTTCCAAGACAGTAAAGGTACCATAGAATAGGATGTTAATAAAGCTACCATTATTAGAATCCTTCTCACGTTAAGTTAGTCAAAGGTATTCTTATGACTATCACATCATCATTAAGATTGACCAACTTAGGACATTCTCTTTAAAAGTTGATTTGCAATCTATCAATTTATTCTTTCTTTTGATTTAATAACAATATTGATAGAAGTTTCAAATCTACCTATAAATTTCTTTAACTAGGTTTTTCTTATATTCTAATCTCTACTTTTAAAAGTGTTGATGATCATTTCCTTAAGTGAAGCACTAATAGATTTACCACCATAATTTTAGGAATAGGATTGGTTATAGTGCCTTCCCCCACTACTAAACCTGGAATTGTCAATGACAAACTGCTTCAGTTTTTCTTTCTTCAATAAGAAATTTGTGGAATTCTATCGGTCTCCATTCATTTGTCTTATGCTTATAGTCTCAATGGAAGTGGCAAAACTTATCTTAATGTCTAGTTTTAAGTTTTCCTACTAGTAGCTTTATTGAAAACGAGGTTTTTTCTTTGGGTGTAGTTAAAAATGTGTTTGAGGGGCATTTAGCTAGAATAAGGAATTGCCTTCTTACCCTCTTTTGTAGGTTCCTTTCCTTGAGTTCTCTCTTACTGAACAACTCTTACATATTCCCTCTTTGTCCTCGACTCCCTAGTCCTTTGGGAAGATCACTTAGTCTTTTTTAGAGAATGTTCCACTTCTAGGGTTGAATAAGCAAAGGTGAGAATGGAGGAATTTGAAATATGCCGCACTCCTACAGGGGAAAAAATAGATTAGCATGTTAGAACTTCCAGGTTGGGATAAGACCTTGGTTATTTTAATAGCAGAGGTAGAATAGTGGCAAGTTGTTATTGATGTCGAAAAGGACTCAAAACTTTGAAATACTATCCCTCTCGCATTGGGTTAGATCCATTTGGCTCATAGGGATGCTCTTGTTTATGTTAAAACCTCTAATGGTTGTTTTACAACTAAATCAACATATAAACTGCTTGAATCCATCCCTTTATGTAGGAATCACAAAGCTTATAGAAGGTTTCCTGATTCAGGTTTTGATTCAAACGATTGGGATTCTATTCTTAGTAAGGTCATACCAAGGAAGTTGTTATGAAAGGAGATTGATTTTCATTCTTTTGAGATGGGAATGGAATACAAATTCTTCCTAGACGCAAGGGACATAGCCTTTTGGTATTTGTGTTTATAATATACCTCATCCAAATTGTCACCTTGTCCTTTAAAAGGGATCTCTATAAGGGTTAATGGTGATGCAAACCTTTCTTAAGGGTTATATCTATTATGACATAATTTAAAATTGTCACCTAGGTAGCTTTCAAATTGAACTTTTGAGTATACTGTATAAGACCCTCTCTTTATGCGTATACCATGTCGAACAAGGAATCTTTAGGCCTCCTTTTGTTACTGGAACAATGAGCTTTAAATATGGACTTAATATACTTGAAACTCGAGATACACCCCTTAAGGATGGTTTGGTACTATTCCTTTAAAGCCTCCACTGGGGTTAAAGAGAAGGTTGTACATTTCAAGGCATTTAAATCTCCTTGTAAGTCCATTTTCTCTTATTATTAGGTGACATAATATTTGGGGTTTGTAGTGTCATTAAGCTTCCAAGTTAGATAACTTGAACTTGGGTGGGGTTGACTTACTTGTGATTTCATGGATGAAGGGATTGTGTAAGAACAAATGGGTCCTTTCTTGTGAATACCAAAAGTGTAACATCCAGTTCCTATATTATAGAGCCCATGAATTCCATATATGAAAAATATTATTGAGATATTAGAAAATTGCATTTCATATTCATGTATAATATTGGTATGCACATACATGAACTTAATTATTACACACATTTCAATAATTGTACATGCATTCATTGACATTTTCAGGTATAAGTGATTTTTTATGTGATTAAAGTGTGAATTATGGATTAATTGTCTTGAAATTTTGAATTGGGTGTATTAGAATTATTTTTGAAATTTTTTGTGACATTTCGGATATTTCAGAAATTTTTGAATATTTGGAGTATTTTAGATTAAAAAAATATTGAAATAAGAGAAAAATAGAAGTGTGTTAATTGGAGTAGTAATTAATTGACAAATGGACCTATTAAGGTGTGACAAATGGATAAACAGTTAAAAGACAAATGGTAGTCTTACATAAGTGACAAATGTAACTTATGCATGGGAGATAAGTGTCAAGACTTAAATGAGCCACCTAGTCACATTTTTGGGTAAGAAGAATTTCTGCAACTTTTTATGATTTGTCTCCATCGAAATCCTCCATCATTATGCCTCATTTAATGCTCACCCGTCTAACTTGTGCATGTTAGTGTTATTGGCTCATCCATCACCGAAAACACTTGCAAACTTTTAGCCATTTGGGATTTTATTTATTTCACTCTTTTTTCCTTTGCTTCATCCACCAAAGTTGCTTCATCCACTGAAGCTTCTCATTTGCTCTCCCCATTTCTGAAATTTTGCTGAAGAGAGAAGAGAGAGAGAAGCTAAATTCAAGTAAGTTCTACAATAGTGTAAAGAATTTCTGTTAAGGTTTTAAGGTTTTTTTAATGAATGCATGCATACATGGTGTATATTTTCATGCTTGTGGCTTGATGCATGCATGAATGGTGTTAATGCATGTGTAGGTGGTGAAGGAAGAAGCAAATTCGGTGATATGCTTAGCAAGATGAAAGATTGAAGTGAGCTGGAGCATGATATATGCAGTATTTTACTGAACATATATATGTATTTAGGGAATAACTTAATCTTTGAATATCCAAATTGGATGAATTTTGATTTAGAGTAAACTAGAGACATAAGGCTATATTTTTCATGGAGAAATTAAAATCGAATTTTGTCTCTAACAGTTTCAAAATTTAGCTTGAAGTTGACTTTGGGATTCTGTCATGGTTTGGGAATAGTTTGTAGTGTTTTTAGCATAACTTGCAGAATACTGAACAAACTTGTATGAAATTAGCTTGAATGTTTTGCCTAAATCCTTCATATTCCTTGTCAAAATGACCACAAAAGATTGACCTAAAGGTCTGTTTTGGGAAGAGTTGGAAGACGTTGGAATAAAAGCTAGTGCACAAACAAGCACAATCGTGACTCTAAGAGGTTATGAGGCGGTTGCATGATCGTGCATAAGGATCAATTGGAAATGCAAGTTCGTGCTTAGTGAAGGTATACTGCTGCTTGATAGTTTTGAACATCCTTCATTCTTTTGACTATAACTTCTTTCAACCTCCAAATGACTTGATTTTTAATCCAAAAAACTTATAACATATTTCTCTTCCTCTCAATAAAAATATATAGCCATATGAAGTCATTATGGAAAGATTTGATTGATGAAATTGAGGAAGTGAACTAGAACATTTTTATTGAACATGCTTCAGTATTTTGGGTATATCATGATATGTAGATTTTTAAATGAGTTGCTTATTAATTAACATTAAAGTAGAGTCCTATGGATACAACTTTCTTGAAGAAGTATAATTTTAATTCTATCTATAAGCATTCCGAAATCTGGCTCGAAATTGATTCTTGGCTGAGGCTGTAATACTACCTAAGGTAGAAATCATGTCCTGTTGATATTGAATAGAATGTATTGATAGAAGACGAATTAGACAAAGGTGTCTTTGCAAAAGATGTAGTTTATTCTTTAGCTTTTGATTGGTATAATGTTTATAATTTTTGGATATGGGAATTGGGAGATATGAGTTGTACACTATTGAGGTATGATCATATACTAGCCAAAAGTTCAAATGTAGACAGTCTATGGTATTCTGAGCATAACTCATAGAATACTAAATCAAATTGTATGATTTTGATGTCATTCGAAACTTAAGACATAGGAGAACAATGTTCCAAAAGGAAGTGTTGACAAAGTACTTCACTTTACTGACGCTAATAATCATGCAAAGTAAACCCGAAAGTATGTTTTTAGACAATTCTGGATTGTTAAATTAAGTATTGATACATGAATGATTATGGTGACAAGAATAATGATAAGGAACCCAGAATTGTCATGAACATGTAGTATACGTATTCAATACACATAAATGTGCATAAATAAATTAATATTTGTGAAAATTGTGATATAAGTATGTATGATATGTTTTAGAGGAACACGTTGAGCAACAACAACCAGACATTGCCGGGACTTCAAGGCCATAAGCAAAAAGGAGCATTTGTGAGTCAACCTAGATGATCTTCCTACGATTGTTTGATTTGTTCTATTTAACTTTCAATTATTGAACTGTTGTGATCTAAATATGAATTTCGGGCTTGAATAGTTCGAGAAGTTTAATAGTTGGGAATGTATTGGAAGTATTATATTTGCATTTGACATTTGAATGATATATGTTTGCCACTGAATTCTGAGTGCTCAATGAAAGTTGAATGCCAGACTGAGGTTTGATGAATATGACATTCTATTTGTGCATCATAAGTGAATGCTATTCATGGCATATTATGTTATTTGATGCATTTCATAAAATACATGCTCAGTTAAAGGCGTTGTGATTAGAGAAGCCATTTTGAAAGAGGTATAAGCTCAGTATTCTACACATAGAGCCTTGCTCTGTGATTTCTATTTTGATTAAGCCCAATGGACCAGTATCTTTTTCTGTATTTGAAAGGCACTCAGTCACAAAAAATAATAATAAATCTGGAGTCTCATATGCATCTGCATTTGAACATTTATGATTATGAAATATATGCTTGTGAAGTCTTTCCTGAATTTGTGATGTGAAAGTGATATATTATGATAATGCATATGATTGGGATATACAAGTTTTGAAAGAATGTATGTGATGTGTACGACATTCTTTATGTCTTATTGTGATTGTTGGTTACATGATATTTTTGTTTTGTGCCTAACGCAAGATCATTAATGATGATTCGCTCATTAAGTTTGCGAAACTCATCAAAATTGCAATGTAGTTTTTCATGTTCAGAGGAGATATCCAGTTAGACTAATTATAGTATAGCCACTTAAATCAGATATAGACTAAGTTTCAAGATCATTTTACGCCTGCATATGTATTTAGTGATTTTAGTTTTGAATTATTTTTCGTAAATATTGTGCAATGTATGTGAGTAAATTTCAAAGTGTAATATCAATTGTGGTGAGTGATGTTTGTAAAAGAAATGGAACCAAGTGACTACTGGGATTTCGATGATATGTATAATGAGAGTTGTAACTTTTGTGATTGAAAAAGTTTATGAATAAAATGGCCCCAATTTGATTACTGATTTCCATATACGAGTGTGATATGTTTTATAAAAAAAACTTGTACTGAGTTTCCTATATTAGACTGTTCTAGCATGCCACCCTTGCGAGGTTACGTACTCAGACATTACTCAGGATGTTGGGTACGTGACTTGTGAGAGTAGGGTACTATAAAAAGGGACAATGATATCCTTATGTCTTTAATCGAGGGATCTTATGGTGGCGAATTTGTATTGTGTCTATAGTTTTCAAAGCTTAATGGTTTTGTTGGTCCCCCTTTATCCCAGATATATTTTGTTATTGGCAATTTCTTAGGCTTAATGATGTTGTTGGTTCCTCTGTTAGCCTAAGGTCTTCTTATTGCTATTAAGTCATGTTCATCAGTCCTTTGATATGCTCTTTTAGATTGAAGATCATGGTTCATACTGAACCTCTAGAGGGGTCTACTCACTCTCTTATTAGGGGAACTCCTATTGTTATTAATCTTGCTATCATGGAATCTTTAGGAATCCTCATCTTGACTTTAGCTTCTTAATCAAATTTCTTATAAACAACATTAATTGATAGATTGTATACCTATTTCCTCTCCTACTTAAGTGTCAAATATAGACCTACAAGATTGAAGAACGAGTTCTTACAAAACATTGTTCAAGATGGCTCTAGCATTATCAGGTTCTAATTTCGGGAGTTTAGAGAAAGTGAGAATTAATGATTTAAATATCATACATTATTCCCTTGTCTTTCCTTTTATTTCTAACTTACATGATATGAAGTGAGTAACAATGCATAACTACTCTTACATGTGCTCAAACTTCAGAATTCAGGTATGAGAGTCTGAACGAGAGCGAAATGATAAATGAAGTATTGTAATAAATGAAACTAATGAGATTGTTATGTTAGAAATGAGATGTTAGAAAAAAAAACATGCAAGACATCACGAATGAAGGGATTTCAGAGGATGAGAATGCAACAATAGGAAAAGTCAAATTTCCTCAGTATAGCCGAGGGGATCCTAGGATGTGGAAATGTCGGAGACTCCAACTTCATATAAGGATCGTCTGGTGGGACATCAAGCAGTTTTGAAAGAAAATGTTGAAGTCAATGATGAGGATATCATGGTTTCTACTGATGATAATGGTATATTCATATCACTCACAACCAAGGCTCACGATTAACTTCAAAAATCTTGGCAATTTTTGGTTATTGTTAAATTGCTTAGAAGGAGTATCGGATATGTTCTGATGTGCCCAAAACTACAGGTGTTATGGAACCTGTCATTGCTATGGAAAATAGGTTTTTTGGTCAAGTTTACAATTAAAACTCCTTTTAATTTATCTTTAATTCTCTAATTAAACAATTTATAATCATAGATCAAGATTGGCGTCTAGCAATGCATCATGGCTACCTAAATATTTAGGAACGTCAAAGTGGTTTTGACTAACCTTTCCATGCATAATTTTTCTGTATAATTTAATCTTTTCATCAACCAATGTTCCAATTAGACATAAAGCATGGAATTAATGTTTATTCTATTTTTAGTCTAATCATATTAGTTCTTCACCATTAGCTATTGATTCAATTAATGAGATTACCACCTTGGCCAAGGATTTCCCGAATCAATATTAATCGAGAAAAACGGAACATTCTCCCTGATTACTTTAGGGTGATGAATCCTATCTTGATCACTCAACTACCTCCATATAGTTCATGCTACATCCAATGACTATTGATTGAACAACCATTGATTAAATAGGTCATAGATAGTATCAAAACATAGCAATCCCTATACAAGATAATTTTGGTGATCTCAAGTCAAAGGATCACTTATACAATAATCACAATGAGAATTCTATAGACATACAAGTAATGTTTCAAATGAATTTCTCATATTGGGTCTATTCAGTGAGCTTGTTCTCTAACAAGCACCCATACGTTTGTTTAAGTATCTCTATACTTTAACATATGAGATCGACTACTTCCTTTATAAAGAAAAACACAACGTATGGTAGTCCTTTTACGTTCTATTAATGTCCAATCTTAATAGAACAATGACTAGGAACATTTAGGAATAATACATAAATACAATATGAATCTCATAATTATATTCTCATTACAATCTCAATTGTAATGTACAATTATTCCATGGACTTTATCATATACATCTAAACATGTACAAGATAAATAATGCCTTTAAATAATTTGTCACTAAATTACAACCAAATCGATTGGCTGTAAGGCATAAACCAATAGTTTGGAATTACAATTCCTAATAATCAGATAATACATTGTGATTTAAACCAATGACTATCTTCTCTGAATGTTAGTCGAGAGATTAAAAGCAATACCTCCAGTTAACAAAACCAGCTTGCTTTGAAGTACTATTTCTTGGCAAGTCTCTTCTATACTTCTACTATCCTATCTAAAAATCCTCCTGTTCGTATTTTACATCGCAAGAAAATGAATCTCCTTGCCCTCATCACATGAAATCTACATGGCAGACTTCTTTTGTGCTATATCAAGCCGATTCTTCCAAAAATTGCAGCTATGAAACATGTAGCTTTTATAATCATTATCACTAAATCCTTTATTGATCAAAATTCTAGGAATTGACAATATTCCATTCCACAGCCTAAGTATTGTCGATTGACAAGATAATTTTTGAAGTTGTTTAATATCTAGGATGGTTATAATCGTTATGCACTTTCAAATTCCTTTTGTTAATGTTTCCTTGTCTTTTTTACTATTAGTTGATCCTAGGTGCTTAGATGAATGTAATCCTACCATACATATAAACTATTTTTATTGTTGTTTCGCTTTTTTTTTTTTTGCTATTTACTGATACTATTGTTGAAATGTGTTCCTCTTGTATTCTTCTTCTCATTCTATTTGCTCATTTAGTAATTTCTTTTTAATTCACATATCTATTGGTTGTTTTCTACTTTGGTCAGAATTTTCTTTTAAAACTTTTATTGATTTACTTTAATTCATATCAAATTTTGTAATTGCTATATTTTTTTTACTAAAATATTATAAAAAAATTTATTTTTTTCTGTTTGGATTGTCAGTTTTTTTCCACTTTTATTAGTCCAATTTAAATATTAACCTTTACTTCTTTTCCTCTTTTCCCTTACAAAATTTTGACCTGGATCATACATTTCTATTTTTCCCTCTAAATTCTAACTTTAACAATATTCATTTATACATCTTAGTCATTTACAACAAAACCTATATATACTTAATCTTTAATTTTCAAAAATAACTAGGCATTATATGTTTTCAAATTTTCACAGCGCATTTGCATATTGACCACCTGCTAGTTTCTTGTTTTAACATTGTACATCATTAAGCCAACCAAACAACTTCACACATATTAATGCTTTATAGCTCCAAATGATAACAAGTTCTTAAGCTTGGAATGATAAACATCGACAAGAATATAAACCTTTTTTAAAGAAAAATATTTTTTATACAAAACCCTAAAATCATAATTTTTTATAAACATCATAATTGAAACAATGATTAAATCAATAATCTAAGGATTATTATCTATTCATAACTCTAGGCTCTGATACCACATATAAGTTTTTTTGTTCTTGATATTTAAACATCAAAGACTAAATCATACATGAATTATGAATCATACGTAAATCATTCATAATTGTTCAAATCTTGAATATAATAATAACCACATAAATGAAACGAATAAATCACTTACTTTAAGCGAAAGTCATCATGATGTATAGAGAAAAATTTTAATGATCACGAACTAGTTTCTCTCTCTTAACCCTCCTTCTGTATGATAGCTTGATAAATAGCTCAATACATAAATACGTACATTCTGTATTTGTTTTTGTTTGTACTTAATTAGGGTAGAGAGAGGATTAGATTATATACATTGTTTTGTTGACATTAAATCTTATACGTTCATTAAGTACTAAATTAACGATCAATATTTAACATTTTATTAAATTAAAAAACCCTAATTCAAGTTTAATATAGACTTAAAAAAATCAGAGCCACCACATCAAGCCATATTTTTTACAACCTCAACATCATCATCCATCTACTGGGACGTTGACTTCAAAATGTACATGCACAGACTCTTTAAGTCTTAACATCATGAAAAAAAATCTCCTTGGAAAAATGAGCATTGGAAAACCGACATCAGTCTCATAAACAAATGCAGAACAAAACATGTACAAAGATAAATTTGAAAGTATCAAAACGACACATAATCCTAACATCTTGACATGGACTAGTAAGCATATAATTGGATGGCTTAGGTTATCATTATAATAAGGTTTGATGCCTCCTACTGTGTTAGATTGGGCTTCAAAATCTTCCCTATTATTTGAAGATTTGTATTCCCTTATTTGTAAGTGCAATACTATAATTTTGGTGTACATGTAAAACTTGATTCTTACTTTTAGGCTCTGTTTGGTTCAGAGGTTAATAATGGGATGGAATGGAACATAACACACTTCCATTGTTTGAAAGGAAGTTTTATAATGGAATGGAATGGGATAGGATGAAAGCGGAGGGTTTCATGTTACGTTTCATTTCATCCTCAACAGTAAAAACAAGAAACCTCCAATTCGGAGGGTTTAGGATGGAACATAAACTAATAAATATACACTACCTAATATACCCTCAATAATCTTTCATAATACCATTATTTATCCTTGCTAATAACAACAAACGCTATATTGCTGGGAACACAATATCTATTATAGCAGGTGAAGAGAGTTGGCAAGGGACCATTTTAGCAGTCGAGAAGCGTGTTTAGAAGAGCATCGTTGCTTTATCTTCAGGTACTTACATAAAAAGAACATGCTATTATAATAGGTGACAACAATATAGCTGAAATTGGACCAAGAAATGAATGTGGGTTTGAGCGATTTTTGATAGATGTTTATTTGATTTGTTGTATAGGAGCAAGAATCGACTAGGTTAGCTTGTTGTGGAATCTAGGTATCTGCACGTGGGTGCTTTATCGGTTTTTATACCGATCTTCCCTACCTATTCCCTCTTTTTCTGCCATAAATGAAGAATCTGTTGGTTTTTCCTTTACATCTTTGGTCTCTTTATATCGATTAGTTTGGGTATTTAGAGTCTTGTGAAGGATTTTGGTGGAAGTTTGGATTTATAAGGCTGGCATGTGCTTGTATTTGGCTATCTAAGTCAGTATGAAGGGGGTAGTTTGATAGTGGTTTTTCAATTTACGAACTACAGTTTTCTTATGAACTATAATTTTCTTACATGGTAGGTGTTCGATGAAATGTTTTACTCCATAGTTTGTGATAGCTGAAACGGGAAAAGGGAAAAGTTTCAATTTTGTGATATCTTGTTGTTTCTTGAAGTTTATGCTCTTGGTAGGTGTTATTTCTTGATGCTTTAGAATGGATTTGGAGTTCCATTATTCAACTGTTGATGTTTTCCTTTGTCTACTCATTAATTGCATAATTCAAATATGTTGTTGCTTTCAAGTTGCTTCTAGAGATAATCTCTGTAGTGGGATCTTGTAATTAGTTTTCCTCTTCTGAATTATGTGATCGTGTAGTAGTAGTTTGGCCCATGAGACAATTTTCATTTCATTCACAGCACCACTTAGTTCATGAGGAAACCGATTCAGTTAGGGATATAATTCATACTGCGTAGCACCTAATCATTGAAATGCCACGTAACCTACAGATTTTCGAGAATTTTACTTCAATCCGTGCCGTACCCCATCGAAGAATCTGAATATTTGGAGCCAACAGCTGAAGAGTTAACACTTATGGAGGAATAACTATTGGAAGGTATAGCTGTGAGATTTAGTCGCCAAAAAGAAAAACTAGACGAGCAAGAGCATCTAAAAAGGTTGCTGCAAGTGCCATGTCTGTGAAGTCTAGTTCTACAAGCAAGAAAAAGTGTGCTATGTGATTATCTTTCTTCAATTTAACAATACTGTGGTTCTTGTAGTTGGCTGCGTGGAAAGATGATGATGGAGATTGTTATGCTAGATGTTTATCAACTGAAGTATGAAAAACTTCAAATGCTTCTTGAATTCTGTTATATTTATCAAATGAGAATGGTTTTGTGTGTAGCTTTCAATTATACTTGCAGAAGCTTGGTGTTTGTTCAAAAAGCCCAATTTTTCTTCAGCAAAACTGGAAACTTTCGGATCTCATCCACAAGAATATGTTATTTGAAAATTCTGGAAAATCTGCTATTTTGATTTTTGGTCAAAGATGGCACATAAATAATGTATGAGTTGGTGTGTTTTTGCTCCTGCAAATCCATAACTAATACTTAATTATTTGAACACTGATGAATTACATATGTTATCTCAAAACAAAAGTCATTTAAAGTTTTCCGAGGTCTAATTCTCACTAAAACGATTTATGGAAGTATTGTGATGATTTTAAACAAATCGTTTTTTTAGCAATAGGTAATAATTAAAGTAGTAAAAAATAAAACAATCATTTTTTTTATGATTCCGATATGAGGTGGGAGTTGCAAATTAGGACTATATACTAATAGATCCATTCCACAGCACTCAACCTTAAGTGCCTTTGATAGGTTGGCATTGTGCTTTAAATATATATATAATTGTTTGTATATATTTTTATATAAATAAAATTTTAAATAAATTGTTTTTAAATCTAAATAACATAGAATAGAATAAAATAAATTTAATATGATAAAATTTATTGAATAATTAATAATAATATTTTTATATAATTTATAATGAATTGTAAATTAATTAATTATAAAATAATAAAATTTTTGATATTTTAAAATAGAAAATATATAAAAATATTATTTGTCACTGTCGTGACTTTTTAATTAGACATAAGTTCTGTTTTAAAATTGTACCATTACACTTCTTGCAATAACCATTTTAATATAAGGGAGATAATGGTCATTTATTATATATTACATTTCATTTCATCTATTTTCCAAACAACATTTTACTACAATACATTATGAACTATTCCATCCCTCCCAAACAACTTTTCACTATATTACATTCCATTTCATTATAAATCATTCCATTCCATTCTGTTCCATTAATTAACGTCCAACCAAACAGGCCCTTAAGGAAAAACACGAAATAGGCAAAGAGTAACATATGAAATGTCTGAGTGACCTGTGGTGAAGGGTATCAAAGGTTGATTTATAATTTTTTGTTTGCTTACAAGTCTATTACTGGATACTCATTGTTAGAAGTAAATAGAACAATAATATAATTTGGATCAAATTGGGATACTCATTGTTATCGGCTCGAGTTTAATTTGGATTTTATAATTCAAATAAATTCAATTGAAATTATTTTAATAAAATTTAAATAAATTAAATTAAAATTGAAATTAAAATTGAAATTGACTAAACTTTAAATTAAACTTAAGTCATTAATTTATATATAGTGATAATTAATAAAAAAATCTCATTTTAATAGATAATAATAAATCTAAATCCTTTAAAATTTTGATTTAAAATTTTAATTGACTTTTAAATTTGAATTCAATTCTAATTAAATTGAATTCGTATTATCAAGCACATCCAGTTAAGCCTATCATTATATTGTTTTCAGTTGACCAATGTATTCTTTACATGACCTAGACTTTGCCATCTTAAACTCTCGTTTGCATAACAAGGTTAAATGTAAACACATCCTTCTTTTTGCACCGAGTGATTTTACTCGGTTCCATTACAAATTCGAAATCCTCCATAAGAGGACGATAGGAATAGACACCTAAAGACAATGCGGATGTCGTGTAGGAAAAACAGACACCTCAAAGAAGACGGACGAGCCATGCCAGAAATGTACAGATAGCCGCTATGTTTTCCGTTAATAAATGACAACTCGCCAACTTCTAATTACCAATTTTTGTTTTATTTACGCCTCTGTCCCAGCTTCCCACCTTCTTCAGCTTCCTTTTCCTTTTCTCAGAGCTCAGTGCTCTCACTAAGCACGCTACCACCAACACTATCTCTTTCTATCTCTCACGTGTCAAACAAAAGGGCTTGGCATGTTAGGCACCGAATTCGGTGCCTAACATGCCTAATACAAACAACTAATGGTTGGCCAATTTGGCCAACCATCCCATTACTCTCCTGCCTATAAATAGGCAGGAGATGAAAGAGCAATTTATCCCAACTTGTAAGAGAGGTGTAAGGAGAGAGAGAGAGAAAAAAAAAAAAGAGAGACAAAAATATTTTGTATATTTTTGTGGGTATAGTTTTCTCCTTGTAATTCT
>JAOSBO010000209.1:16799636-16810634 GCA_027563915.1 Erythroxylum rotundifolium
AAAATCAATTAAAAAGAAAATAATAATTTTTGTACCTTAAACTCCTGATAGTAAAATTCCTATGTGATCTGAGAGATATTCTTCTATACATAACCTTTAAGATCAATCTTCTTCTTGAATTTGGATGTTATGTTTCTTGAGCACGGTCCAGATGGAATCAACCTAATATAAAAAAATAATTTTATACCATTTTTAAAATTTAAACCTATAACTTAATTTTAAACATATAGTGTTTCATGTATTTTCACTTACAAATTATTGACAATTGTAATGTAAGTTTTTCCATCAGGTCCCTCAGCTTCAAGCTAGCGGCCGTCTCCTTCATCCGTATTGTTTGCCCCTGATATCTCTGTAGGTATAGGGATAGTGGATGATGTAGGGGTGGTGGATTGTGTAGCAGCAGGTATAACCACGCCGTTGATAAATTTACGCAGAAATGCTTGGTTCAATAATCAAGCGTTAGGGTTTATTGACAGTAACATATTCCGTCAGTAAAATTCCAATGATGTGGCCACTCCATCATTAGCTTCAGCTTAATTGTTTTAAATAAATTGAAAATGAAGTCGTTTGGTTTAATACCGATTGAAGTCTCTTTCGTTCGGCGATAAACACGTGCCGAACCTTCCCCCCTCATTTTCTCCTATGTGTTTTCATCATCTTTTCTCCTCACCATCGCTCATCATCACGGGTCATTGCCGTCACTCATTCTTTTCTCCTCGTCGTCACTCACCCATCGCGTGTCATCGTCGTCGTCTTCCTTTAATCGCTGGTTAAGGTAACATTTTGTTCTTTGATTGTTTTTTACGATGTCAATGAGTTTTGTTTGTTATTGTGTTTTATGTACTACTTTGATTTTCATTGTCTTTTTTTCTTTGTTTTGGTTATCTGCTTTGAGCGTCGGACACTCTAGCTCCGTCATCTTCTTCCTTCATGTGCCTTAGTGACTTCTTCTATGTGTTGATTGAGGTAAGTGGGTTTTGTTATTTACTGAGTTTTTGTGTACTTGGTTTAATTTGGGTATTCAGTTATGGTTTGAACTTCACATTTGAACTTGCTACATTTTGAATGTAAATGGCCTGCACCAACTGAAATTTGTTTATTATATGAACTTCGGTTTGTGGCTTTAAATTTTAAGTATTGTTAATCTCTATCATTAATACATTTTCTTATTGGTTGTGTTTGGTTGTATGAAATCATGTTTCTTAAAACCATTTGGATGTAATATACATCCTCCAAATATAACTTATAACTACTAGGAAAGTCTAAGATAACTACTCCCACTGCTTATGCTGAAACGTATGATCCATCCACTATCTTGACTTGAAACTGGCCTTTAGGCAGTCTTTGCCTTTGCTGGAACCCCTGCATAGAATTGCAAATATGGTAAGTGACTCCTGAATCTAATATTTAAGAATTAGATGAATCTGCCACATTTCTAGTTCCTAACAAACTTAGGGAACCCATACCTTGTTTGGTCTTGAGGGTCTCAAGATAGACCGCGTAGTTCCTCTTCTAGTGACCCTTCTTAGCATAGAGGAAACACTTTCCCTTGATGCCCTCTTTGGCCTTCTTTTTCATGGGTTGGGCTTTGACCACTATTTGGGTATTCCTTTTCTTTGCACCCTTCTTCTTTTACTTACCCTTGCCCTTGGGCTTAGAAGAAGAAGCCAAATGAGCCTTTAGCTCATTGGCCTTGATATTTAATATGTCCTCTAAATTTTGGAGGGTATTCATCAACTCACTCAAGGTATAATCCTTGGAGTTGAGCTCATAGTCCAACTTAAATTGCTGAAAAGAAGAATTTAAGTTGTTGATGATCATGATCATCTGTGTTTCCGCATCCATGTCTGCCCTAAGCGTCTCGGCCTCAGTAATTGTAGAGATTACCTTAAGCATGTAATCTCACACCGGCTCACCAAGCTTTTGTCTGAGATTGTGAAAAGTTTGGATAGCTTTCACCCTTACAGACCTGGTCCTCACCCTAAACGTCTCATGTAGGTGAGGGATCATTACACCAACATTTTACATGCCTGCAAGTTGCTTCTACAACATTGCACTGACATAAGCTTGAATATAGCACTTTGTAGTCTTAGCAGCATTCTACCATCGCTCATATTGTTGGACTTGCTTAGGAGTTGAATTGTAACTAGAGGTGCAGGCTCATTGTTCGTTAATACCTGTGAAATTCATTCATATTGGAGTACGATGTAGAGGTTACGTCTCCACTCCTTAAATTTTTTCTCCGTTTTCTAATTTGTGAGCATTGTGAGTGGATTCTTATTGTGGTAATTATGTCTGAAAATATAAATTATTAAAGAATGAGTATACTAGTCAAAAATATTGGAACTTTGTATAAAATCATGATGCATGTATGCATGGTGATAGATTTAACAAAACTTAAAAAAATTAAATTATTGTACGATGGTTATTTTTCTTATCTATAACGGACTAAGTGACAGTGGGCCATCTTATCCATTAAAAGAAAAATTGGGACCCTCCCACTCAAAAAGCTACCATGCATCTTCATGCCTAACTCTTTGAGAAGCACCATAATTTGGTCTATGCATTTATCAATAGAGCAATGGTGGGCAGGTTATTGATAAACCATATTGAGTGTGCAACCATTTGATTCATCTACTAAAGGTACCTGCAAACCATGCCTTAGTCAGAGGTCACATTTGCTACCAATGAGTAGATTTATCCTTTAGGATAACCAAACCATTCAAGATCTAGGATTCATGTCCTCTGGTAGGAAGTAACACTTCACCATATGCAAATAAGCCATCACATGGAGACCGTGGACTCTCACAAGAGCATCCTCTCCCACTCAATCTTTTTCGATCTTTAAGTTTTAATATATATCATCTTGTCTAGATGCAATTTATTAACTATCATATATTGTTTCATTATTCATCTCATAAATAATGAATGCATGGCAAAGCCTATGGTTGGTAATTTTTCTAAATGGCATACATTCTTATAATATCGCATATTATTTGCATCCATTCATCTTATGAATTAAATAGCTAATTTTGGTTAACCATCCTATAAAATTAAAAGAAAATTACAAGGCCTTTAGGCCCAAAATTTCTTCTTGGACTTGGATCTTCCGCTTCAACTCTTCACTCGCACAACTTGACCCGTTTGATAAAAATGAGTTAATGGCATTTTATTTCTATTAAAAAAAACCTAATTTGTAAACGGTAAAACAAAAATTCAAACACTTGAAAAAATCAAGAATTAACAGAATTTAATCAAAATAAAATCTACCATTAACATAAAATAAAAACCGAAAATATTTACTTATTCTTTTCTTCGATCTTTGACTGCTCCATCTTCAAAATTACATAATTTTTTACAAAACATAAAAAATGAAAACAAAAAAATTAAGATGAGAAGGAAACATGGCGATGATAGGCCACCTTCCTTGTTACAAACCATACAAAGAAAGCGTACAAGGTAAATCGTTTTTCTATGGACAACCAAAAGACCAAACCAAAACATACACAACATATATTTTTATCACAAAAAAATTGCAGCATACATAATTTAAATTAATTGCCAACCCATGCAACATATAGGAACCGAATCATGTATAATAAAATCGACTTTGATTCCAATTATTGGATCGAAAATAGGTGCATGCTTGGTTTGGCTAAATGGTTGATTTCAACACTTTTTTTTGAAATCAAAACATAGTTGAAGCATAAACATCAAAACAACATGCTTTTAATCCATACATGATAGGATATAAAGAAAATAAATAAAATAAGAACAAGATCGGAATATCACCTACTCCTTACTACAGCTTTAACTCCTCGCTGCTGTGTCCTCAACCAATCCGATCTACCACATGTTCTTTTTGGATAGCTTGGTTATCAAGATCCTTTGATGGGAAAGGAGAAGAAAAATTGGACGTCCTTGAATTCAGACCAGATCACAACTTAGGAGCAACTTGCCCAAACATTCCTCGCCAAGTATTTTCCATTAACGAAGACGACGAGGATTATAATGGAGATAACAAATTTTCGGCAGAGTGATAGAGAATCTCTTTATGAAGCTTATGAGAGATTTAAAGAACTTCGGAGAAGTTGTTAATATAATTTAAAGAACTTCAGAGAAGCTATCCACATCACAACCTCTTCAAGGAGTTTCTTCTTTAAACATTCTATAATGGAGTAAATCCGAGCACAAGGAGAATAATTGATGTAGCAGTTGAAGGTTCATTGATGATGATGAGGAAGATGGTGGAAGCAGCTCATGATTTATTAGAAGAGTTGGCAAGCAACAACTGCATGTGGTCGAGCAAGAGGAGTAGACAAGGACAGTAGGAGCAGACAAGGTATGATACCTATTGACTTGGTTATTGCAGACTTAGATCACAGCTCTTACGAAGCAGCTCAATAATATGTAAGGAGCATCTACCTCAGCAGTGAAGGTGATGCAAGCACAGTGAGAGATGTGTGGGCAGAACGATCCTAGTTTAGTGGAGTGTTTCCTATTAGGAGTTGGCGGTACTGAATAGGTAAGCTACCTAGGCCAGTCATAACGAGGTAATAATCTATATTCGAACACATATAATTCGGGTTAAAAAAACCACCCGAACTTTTCTTAGAGTAACAATAATGTAGGTGGCCAACAAAGACCACAAGGACTACCGAGATTAGAGCAAGATTAAATCGGAGTACTGGAAAGCAAAATGGATAAAATGATGGAAGTCTTGGGGCTTAAACTGGTAGCACAAGAGGAAAATCATAAAAGGATGCATGCAAGTTAGGAGGAAAATCAGAAGAGGATGGAAACAAAATTCGACCAGATTTTGAAGAATCATGCATCATTTATCCACAATCTGGAAGTTCAAGTGGGCCAACTAGCTAACGCTTTATCTTCGCGAAATGCAGGTAGTCTACCAAGCAACACTGAGGTGAATCCGAAGGAAAGAATCATGGCTATCACTCAGATAGAGAAAAAAGGAAGCAAACATGAGGAGAAAGATGGCAACAAGCAAGAAGAACAAACAATGTTGGAAGTCTTGCCAAGTGGATCAATAAGCAAATCGATTAGGGAACTTCAACTTGGACTTCCACGTCAGAATTTTGCTCAGCAGAAGTCATCTTCAAGTGGAGTAGTTCGGAATTTTAAAGATAGGGAGTTAACCAAGATGACTGACATAACAAATCAACTCCAGACAAAGCTCATGCTAAAAGAATCGTTGAAGGAAGAGATTATCAAGCACATATCAGAAGAAAGTCCATATGTAGCACAAAAGAAAGAAGACCAATGGGACTTTTTCATTCTGTGTAGTATAAATGGAGTTAAGATAGATCGATCATTTACAGATTTGGGAGCTGGCATCAACATGATGTCGTACTCATTCAGTCAGAAGTTGGGTCTAGAAGAGCTAGAGCCTACTAAAACATTAGTGAAGATGACTGATAGAACGATGCATTTACCACAGGGGATTATCAAGAATGTGCAACTACACAGTGATAAATTTACCTTCCCAACGGATTTTTACATATTGGATATTAGTGAAGATGAGGAAACTTCAATGGTTTTGGGGCAACCGTTTCTGATTAGTGATCGTGCAATTATTGACGTTGATGGGGGTGAGTTAATACTAAGAGTAGGAAAGGACCAGTTAACATTCAAAGTATCAAAGAAAAATTATCGTCCTACTTTATCCCTGATGGATATCATGGAACCTGAACTCCAAAAAGGATGGGAAAATATTGAGGACCCCGGGAATGCGTTCAGGAAGAAACGAACGCATAAAAGAAGGCGAAGGAAGGAAAACAACAATGAAGACAGAACCCAAAATGGGGTAGCTCATTTATAAAGTTTGCGATCAATTTCTATATGGGTACTATATCAATCATTTGAGCCACTATGAACATAAAGGGAAGTCAAGCTACCGGTAGTAAACAAAGCACTACGTCGGAGGCAACTGATGGATATTATTCCCTTTTGAATATTTTTCCTAGTTTTTGTTTGATTTCTTTGGTTTGATCATTTTTTAATTAGATTTGATTGATGTTTACGTTGATTTTGTTTGAATTTCAATTTGTTTTGTTTTCAAAATTCTTATCGATGATAATATCTTGATTTGTTTGTAGGTTTTGGGAGCATGGAGAATATAAATAAGCTTGGAAGAAGGTTTGAAATTATAAGGATCACCAAATCCCTTATTCGTGAGAATTGAAGTGATTCCCACAAGCGTGGAAAATCTCTCCAGAAAGTTTTTGGAGAGAAAACCTATGTCCGTGGGAATTGTAATGATTCCCATAAAAGTGGGAATCCTCTCTAGAAAGTTCTGGATAGGAATCCCACGCTGTGGGGATTCATGGGAATCCCATCTAGAGGGAAAACTTAAGTTTCTCTCCCTCTTTTTTCTCTCACCCACTTTCAAAATTTCTCTCCCTCTCTCTCTAACCCACGATTTTCTCTCCTCCCACTCTCTAAACCTTTTCATTTTCCTCTAGATTTTTGGTATTTTCTTCATCTCCTTTCATCAATCTTACATTCCTTCACTCTCTTTTCATGCATCAATTATTCAAAAACATAAGGTTTTAGGTGAGATTTCACTTTCTCTCTCAAAAATATGAATTTCACTCTCTCTTCCATTTTTGTAGCTTTTGTTTTCACAATGGCACTACCAAGGATGATTAGGGTCAATAAACCAGTATTTTGATTTTGAAGTATTAGCAAATATAGGAGTGAGACGTCGACTTGAACAACTAGCTGCAAACATAGGGTGGAATAGATTTATTCAGTGCGATGTGCCTATTTATACCACCATAACTTTAGAGTTTTCCTCAGTAGTTAGGTACAATCCTAAAATGGATTTGTTTTGGTCTAGGTTAGGTGGAAATGTTTTTAAACTTGATTATTATGTCATGGTGAATTGTTTAATTTGTCGAATACAAAAATTCTAGATGTTCATGCAGATTTTGATGTTGATGCTTATTGGAACTCTCTCACAGGTGAAGAGTATTTTGATTCACGTAATGCACCGAATTCTCTAATCCGAAGTGCTAAGCATTTACTTTTACAAAAATTTATGTGCCTGGCTGTTTTTATTAAAACGAAAATCAATAAATGCTCAATTAAATATCTTTTCTTTTTATGATGTATGGATCGAAAGCTTAAAATCAACACACCTTCCAGAATTTTAGGATCACTAGTGAGTGTGGTTAATAAAAAGAATACGTCTTTTGGGATGACTCATATTGTTTCTGCTTTGGTTGTATTTTATAATGTTAATATGGAAAATTTGCATACTACTCCCCATGACATGTTTGACATAGCCAATTTGAGACGCTCTGAGATTATGGAGTTCCAATCTATGGAACTCTACAATCCTCAGATGCACACTGTAGTGAGGAGTAGGAGGGGTACTAGTACAGTCGTAAACCAACCCTCCACATTCAGCATAGCCCTAGAGCCAGAGGAGGAAGCAGTAGCGGAGGAACCGAGGGAACCAGCGAGGGTTAACCTATATCAACCAATTCTTGACCAAGTAGCTGCAAACTGTCAACAGATGACATCCCAACTCAATGAACTCGGCACACAAATACGAAAGGTTCACAAGGAGCAACAAAATGTGTAGAGAAGGTTCTTCAACTTCTGTCGAAGGAACAATTTTGAAGCTCCTACACCATCACCATCACCATCACCACCATCATCTGAATAGGCTTTTCTTGCCCTTTAACTTTAAATTTTGTTGTTTCTTTTATGTGATTGCATTTTATTTCATGTCTTTTGGGTTTCTTATCATTTATGTGTTCCATGTCTTTTGTTTAGTTTTAATTTCTTTAATTTTGGTTTGAATTCATTTTCTTTGTTTAGTTTGATATCATTTGTTTGTTTCAATTTCTTTTGATTGGATTGTTTTCATTTTTATTTGGATTAATGACATTTTCACTCATTTGGGGATTGACTTGTCACATTAAGGATAATGTGATCTTTAAGTGTGGGGAGGTGACCTCAACTTTCTCAATTGCATTTTTTTAAAATTGTGTTAAATAGGATACATGTTTACGCATATTTTATGTGCTTTGTGTCAGCAATGGTGCTTTGTGTTAGCAATGGAACCGTACTTGAGTCACTCTGATAACATTGCCATGAGATTCTGTCATGTTAGTTGGAATTAGATTGAATGTATGCTTGAACTCGAATTAGGCTACTTGAGTAGAAAGTGAACCATATAGAGTGATAAAAAGTAGTTGGTTACATAAGCTTAGTCACAAATTGACATTTGAACAATGAGGTAGTGTAGAGATGTATAATGAGATTTCATTTGAGCCAAAGTGAAAATTGAGCTATATGACTCCATCTATAGTCATTTCATTTCGTTGTTGAGTGTTACTTCCTTGGGTTACTACCTTCAAAACTTACTTTGAATCGGTTTGAGTTTATTGGATGCATGCTTAATAGAGATGATCTGGGCCCTTTTTGTGTTAACCCTTGACTTAAATGACCTAACCATCAATTATCCCTTGCTACCCTCATTGAACTTTAACCTTTTGTTTCTTGAAAATGCCCAAAATTTTAAAACTTTAAACACCATTTTCCTACCCTTTCACAAACTTAGTAAAGTATTAAGTAAAACATTAGTTGGGATTGTGTGAAATTTTTGCCAAGGTACATTAAGTATATCTTTCTGCCTGTGGATTACATTGTATACAGTGCTAGTTTTGATCCATAGTTCTTCCACGTATGAAGAAAAAGAAAGAAAAATGAAAAAAATGAAAAAGAAAGGGAAAAAAAAAGGAAGAACAATCGAGTAGCATAAATGAGTGTAGAGTACTACATTAGTTATGTTTAGATATCTTGGAGTCATGTTTTATTATCCCATTTTATCAATTTCTTAATTTACTTATGCTTGTGCTTAACTCTTTTTTCCCTCTTTTGACCCACCTTAACCCTTACCACATTACAACCTTAAACAAGTCCTTTTGATCTATTTATGCATGCAATCATTGTAAAGGAGAATTGGTGTATTAGCAAGTCTATGGTAGTGTAGTTTCCTATAGGAAGTTTGAGCGAAACACTAACTATTAAACACTTTAAAGAAATAAGTGAAAACCATGAGGATGATTCATTTGTGCATCTTTACTTATCTTTGAGTGATAGTATCAACGAACGAGTTTTCTTGTGTACACCAATGAAAAAGTAATCATGATATGTGCATTAACTTAATATTTAAGTTGGCTTGAATTTGAGGGATTATATGTCTTGATCTTTGTGAAAATGAAGTGGTAGAATTGATTGGTGGTATTTATTTTGCTTGAGGACAAACAAAGATTCAAGTATAAGGATGTTGATAGTTGTGCATTAGTACATATTTTTATAAGTAATTGACATGTGTTTTCTAGTATAATTGTTTTCTATTGTTTTAGTTTAGGATTCATTTTGTATGTTTTCATTAAGTTTGATTTCCATTGTTGTTCTTGTATGTTTGATGTTAATTGAGGGTAAGAATTGACTATTTTTTATGTAGGAAGGAAGAGGGAGCAATTTGGAGGGTAAACTAAAGATCAAAGGGGATAAGAAAAGAAGAGTGGAGCTGAGACAAATTCCCACGATTGCGAGAATCATGCAAATTCCCATGGACGTGGGAATCATAATCCGAGACAATATGTTGGGCTTCATTAAACTTAAGGCTTTTAGACTATTTAAGTATCATTAAGCCTCCATCTTCAAGCGAGACGACACCACTCTGTAGGAACACCATCCTTGAGTGAAGAACACATGTTTGGAGCCCTGAGAAAGGATTGAAGACAAGGATCATCATCAAGATTAGGCAAAATAACACTTCAACATCAAAATTCTAGATTTTGGCAAAGAAGAAAAGGAGTCCTTATATTTAATTTTCTGTCACTATGATTTCTTCTAGTCTTTGTAAAGATGGTTTATTTGGATGTTGATGATGCTATGAAGACCATGTTAGGCTGATTTAGTTTTAAGGATTGCTTTTGGACCTATTATGTTGAACTCCTATTATATTAAATTGAATAAATTGTCTTTAATGATTATTATTTTTAATTATTATCTTGCAACAAATTGAGAGAGTGAGTGAGATGAAATTCATGTAGGATTGTAAAATGGAGTTGGCGACCTATAGACTAGCAATCATCATGTTAATTGAATAGTTAGAAGAGAGATCTCGGCTAGCCAATTGATCACCTATAGGATACTTTAATAACTAGTTAAATCGATAGAGTTATTACGTAGGTTAAGAGATCGTCCAGTTGATTTCCATTAATTCGATTAGGGACAATTAGTTACACCTTGAGATAGGGTAATTAGTACATGCAGAAATCTAGGGTAAGACACAATTTAACAGATAAAATAGGAGGGAGACAAAATAGGGAAAAAAAGTAATCTCTAGTCTTAAGATTCTTGAATTCCTATTTTTCTGCATTTCGGTATTATCTATTGCTTTGTGTTAGTCTTTTATTTTTTAATTTAATTTTCCAGATTATTTTCATTAAACAATTTTGTTTTTTAAACAAAGTTGTGTCAAATTAAGCGGTGTCTGGGCATCAATCCTTGTGGAATCGATATCTACTATGTTTAACTACAAGTCACAACATGTTCACTTGCAGTTTTTTAGTGTAAAACAAATAGATATGTTTACTATCAACACATGTCTTTCAACGATTTTATCTCTTTCAATTTTTAAATGTTGCAAAATTGAAGTAGAAGAACTTAAATTCTATAAAAGAAGTAAAAGAGCAAATATTAATCAATCACAAGCTTTAATTTGGTAGGATGATGATTTGGAATTGAGCTAAAATCAAAGATAAAGGATGAAATTAGATTGTGTTAGGATTTCTGATTAGATAGGAAGTGTTTGTATTATGTTATTCTATTTTAGATATGATATCATAGTTGTTTAGGACTTATAGAATTTGTATTAGAATCGGATTTAAATTTATTAGATATTAGAATAAGGGTTCTTAAACTCTATGTGTGTGTGTATGTGTGTGTGTG
>JAOSBO010000209.1:16849697-16868455 GCA_027563915.1 Erythroxylum rotundifolium
TATCATTACTTAGTTTGTATAACTAGTAATCAATAGTTTTTGTTTAATCAACAGTTCTGAAAAGGGTTACAAAAAGGGAGACACAATTCAACCCCCCTTCTTGTGCATCTTAAATAGCGTTTTCTAAGTGTTGTATTAACGTGTGAATTACTTCAATGAACAGTAGCTAAGATGATACGAGATGAACAGTAGGTAAGAAGATATCAAATGAATAGTAGATAACAAGATACCAAGTGAACAGTAAGTAAGAAGATACCAGATGAAGAGTAGGTAAGAAGATACCAGATGAATAGTAAGTAATACGAAATGTAGGATAAAGTGTAAGACAAAGCAATTTTGACCCTCTAGACGGAAAAATTTTTCTTCAAGGTCTGCATAAAAGTTGTAGATCTAGAAGTCCTTTTTAAGAACGTCCTAAAATGACTACAATCCAATATCTCTATTGAAAGTTATGCCAATTTTCCCAAGAAAGGTATAACATGATTGAGAACATAATTGTAGTTGATTCTTTTGGCCATAACTTCATCATCCGACCTTTAAATGAAGTGATTTTTGAATCAATAGATTCCTAACATATTTCTCTATCTCTCCATGAAATTTTGGTATCCATTAGGGTTGATTCAAAAAAAATTATGGAGAGAAAGTGAGGGAAACGACTGGAAGAGCATGAATTGGTTGTTTTACTGAACATACTTCGATATTTTAATCATATCTTGATTTGTAGAGCTCCGAATGAGACGATTATTGTTTCAAAATAAACTAGAGATAGAGCAACAATTGTCCTGTAGAAGTCAATTTGCGATTCCATTGTCTGAACTGGTTGTAGCTAGAGAGATCCCCTAGAAATAACCCTATGGGCCCAACATGTTCACGTCTCATGGTATTTCGTATAGTTAGGCTCCAGAAATGGGCCTAGCATCGATACCTACAAATATCTATAGTTCGATACCTTCAGGTATTTATAGTTCGATATCTTCGGATATCTACAACTCCTATTTCCACACCCACAGGAATGTGTAGACCTAACATAAAAAGTAAATTAAATAGCTATAAATAATAACTATTTATATGGATGTATATATGTATTAATAATTAGTATTAATAAGCATTGAATATCACTATTTGGCTTTAAAATGTGAATTTATGGTATATGAATATTATATTTAACCATATTTGCATTATTTACCTTGATTAATTATATTATCCTTGATTACATAAGTTTGTAATATTTATGAATATATGAGTGCTGGGTGGATGATTGCTATGAACGGTCATCTAAACTAAGTGTTTTCCCCACCAGGCTTTCTGTGTAGGTCTAAGAAATAGGACTGAGGCACAGAGATTACCTATAAGGACCAAGGCTAACCACTAGGAATAAATGTACTTTTGGATTGTATCTGATCAGGTTATTTCGATGTGTGTAAGTTTTAATTAATTAACCTTGATAACCCACAAGTGCACGAGTCGTTTGCGTAGTACCTAAAGTGTCAATCTCACAAGGAGGGATAATATAATCCTACAATCTAAGGCCAAAATAAATTGCAGAAATTCAAAATGTATCAAAACTAGAACAAGAATTCAATTCAAGCAGCTATATCATTTCAAGAACCAATCACAAAAATATTAACAATTTAGTAGTCGCAACACACACTCAAAAATCAACCTAAGGAACTCCCAATTGAGAGAAACATAATTTTATCTATCTTTAACGCTAAATTGATTATGAATTACTGGATTATTAGTTCTAGATAATCCTAGGGTTGATTACTCTCTCTCAAGTTATAACCATTAAACCTAACTTATAAATCCTAATTAGAATATGGAAATTGCAATTTCTCAATTAACAACCTATCCAAATGCTTAATTAGATCTAAAGTTGTCTAATAAACTATCAAAAACCTATGCAAGATCTCTCTTTGCACAATTTACCGATTTGATTTAATTCTTATTCTATTAAATCATCTAACTATCGTCAGCCCAATTTAATTATTTTTCATTTGATTCATAATCACTTGTTTACGTATGCTAAGTTTTAATATTTGTAACCTTGATAATACTGCAAGCACACGAGTCATTCGCGTAGTACCGAAGGTATCGATTCACGAGGAGGGTTAATCTAATCCTAAAATCTAAGGCTAAACACAATTCACAATAATTCAAAATAAATAAACTAAGGCAGAAAATTAATCAATCAAGAAATCAATCTCGAGAATTAAATTCAGAAATATAAACAAGATAGTAGTTTACATAACCCAATCAAGAATCAACATAAGAACTACCAATTGAGAGAAAGGGGGTTTAATCCAACCTTAACAAAAACCTAATTGGTTATGAGATTATTGAATTATTAGGTCTAAACGGTCCTAGGGTTGATTACTCTCTCGAGTTATAATCTTTAACCTTAATTAATAATCCCTAATTAGATTACTACAATCTCTCGATTCACAATTTACCCAAAACTTAAATTAGTTCTAAAATTTGTCTAATAACCTACCAGAAACCTATGCACGATCTCTCGCTACACAATTTTACCGGTTTGATTCAATTGTTAACCTATCAAACTACCTAACTCTCGTTAGCCCAATTTGATGATTTTTACTCGATTCACCCTCTCAATTTATTATCGAATTATTAAGAACAGAAATTGATCACAAACAACTCAATAAAAACATAATAAATCAATTTGCATTAATATCAAAGACGAATCCTAAAGGTGAGTTTAGACAAAAATCAACATTCAACAAAACCTATTCTCAATAGCTATCTCAATTTTATATATCAGTAAAACTGAAATAAATAGGAAAATAAAATTGGAACAGATATACGGAGGCAGTAACAGTGGGAAACCTCTTGTTTCAGGATGTACTTCGCGTCAAGCTTCTTCTCCATATTTCTCTTCCTTCGTCTCCTTCCTCAGTCTTTCGATAAGCTCTCTAGGGTTTCAAAATTTGGCTGATGCAAAAAGCTTCTCTTCTCTGTTCTTTACATTCCTTAAATACCTTAGCAGCCTTATGGTTTGATCGGGGTCGAAATGGTATGAAATGTTCCTCGAAACTTGACGTTTTTAGTTGTTTTCACTTCTACCCAACGCAGGGCACGATCATGGCTTGAGGTGTAGTGGCTCACATCTTTCTGTCACGATCGTGGCCTCGTGGGTTATGGTTTCGGCCCAAAAGTCTCCAAAACTTCTCTGTTCTTCTACGTTGACCCTGAAACACTAACAACCACATCAAGGTACCTAAAAAACATGACATTTAAGCACAAAGACTTATACTAACCCATAAAAACATATAAATTAACAAAATCCTAACCTAAATACACACTAAACACTCAATTTAACACTCAATACATAACAATTTGAACCGTAAAACATGATGCAAATCATCAAGCAAACAAAACAACAAGCCCACAATCTACAATGCAATAATGAGGCAATGGCTTCATCTTCATGAAATAAATTTAATATTAAGCACAAGCATTTGAGCATTAACATGCAAAATCTATGTCTAGGGGCTTTGAACTAAATATAGAACTTAATCAAAATCCAATTGTTAATTTGTTTACCTTTTTTAATTGCACATACACATTAATAATTCTTTAGTCCTTCAAACTCTGTAACCGTTCCTAATTACATTTTCATGAAAACTCAAGCTTATTACAAGTCTGGTAGGTTTATTAAGTAAACACACATTTTTTGTAATTGAACATGAATTTAGTTTTTTTATATGTAGGCAAACATTGGTAATGAATGTCGATCCGGTTACTCGTCTAAGTCATATTTTTATTAAATTGCTTAATTGAAACGTCATTATATCTTTTTGATGCGGAGGCACACATTTGTGATGCGTGTTGATCTAGTTACTCGGCTATTATCATGTTTTCAAATGGCTACTAGCTCTATTCATAACCCAAAGGCCAGCAAAATAGTTATTAATTTAATAAACATACATTTTTTTGTATTTTTTATTTTTATTCCATACCTTGTTGTTTTTAGCTACTTGTTCCTATGAAAAATACTAGTTAAGCTAGTTAAGTTGTAAGGTCTCAAATTATGAATGAATATGGCAATTAAGAGGGTGCTAAACTTACACCAAATCCTAATTAAGCTGTATATTCATCCAAAGAACCCAGTTCACTAATTTTACAAGCTAAGGATTATTCACAACCTAATAGACTATGTTGAAAATTAAATAAATTTCAATCCATCTAAGCCATTGACATATTCAAATAATTTACATAATGCAACCTAACACTATCATATCATAAGCAAAATCACATAAAAAAAAAACAAAATACATAGTCCCTCCTTACACTTAAATGACACATTGTCCTTAATGTGAGAAGGGACCAAACAAACACATACAAAACAAGAAGAAATAAAAATTAAAGTAAATAGAAAATAAATTAAAATAGAAAGAAACAGGAAAAATAGAATTGAAGACTAATTTGTAAAAGAAAAATAGTTTACACAAAAATCTCATGGAGATTAACGTGGTGATGGTGTCAGAGGCGGAAATTGAATGTCCTAAGCCTCAAAATACAGATAGATCTATCAGATATCCCTACTTAAGTGTTCTCCGCAAGCATCTTGTTGGTTTCAAAGATTGCATCCAAAACTATCTGCCAACCTTGTTCTTCCTCTTCTTCTTGCTCGGATTCTTCACTAGTTGAGTCCTCTTTTTCTGCCTATGTGGTGCTAAACTTGAGCTTGCCTGACTAGTCCTAATCCTGACATGTGTCTTCTCATTGATTTCTCTCAGTTCCATGTTATAGGAATAAAGGATTTTAGCCCTCCGTAAGTGGTGATGGTGTAGGAAGTCAGGGAGGTGGACCGTTAACCTACTACAATCCACGCCATAATATTCAACTATGGCAAAAACAATGTACCTCATTCCTAAATTATTGCTCCTCTTACATGGAGTCACAACAATGGCATTTAGAAAATGTTTGGATGTGCACACTGGAATACTGTGGTCCATGCACCACAATATAAATAGTTCCTTTGTGGAACACTTGTTGGTTTCTGTTTTGTCAAAAACCAGCTGACACATGAACTTGTGCAGCAAGTGCTCATGGGACCTAATTATGTTATAATGAGCATTCTTGGCTACAATCACTCAATTCCAGTAAGTTCATTCCAATACTAAGAAGGATGAAAATCCTCATGCTGATCGATGATGGAGGATTCGAGGAATCCACACATATCGAACATGAATTCTACATTTAGTTCATAAGCTCTTCCTCTCAACCTAAACTACAATTCTTTGGGGTTCCTAGGGTCATAAGATAGTGAAGCGAAAAATTCCAAAGTAAGCTCCTAATAGACAAGAAATTAGAGTTGTATAAATTGGGCTCACTGGATTCTTTCAGTTAAATTTTCTACTTTCTCGTGCAACTCTAACCTATCGAGTGTTTTGAAATCAAAGTATTTAGGCACTAGCAATTGTCTAGCATTCAAAGACTGGAAACAAGTACCTTCCTCCTCTGTGTAGATCAGGAAGGGCACACCAAAGTCTACTGTTCGGTTTCTTCTCCCACGTCCCGCAACTTGATTTCATCCTGCTTGCTCCCTTCTTACAGATTGCTTAATGCACGACATATTTCTTGGGAATTGAGTAGAATTTGGAAAAAGATTTAGAGGGGTGAAAATTTTTAGAGAGATGTGAGAGCTTTTATAGGTTTGAAATCTATGGAGATAAAGAGAAAGTGAATAAAGAAATGAAGTTAAAAGTGAACACATAGGTGGTAAAAGAATTTTAAATTTGCATACTTCCCCCTTTTTCTGCATAGTCATGGCCTGTAGTTTTCCACGACTTCTTGATTTTTCTTCGTGTGTTATTTTCCCAATCTTTTCAATTTCACTTCTTAATTCTTTTGTGACCCTTTTCACCTCTCTTTTGCTTATTTGAGAAATTGTCCGCTTTATTCCAAAATCGTATTCCTTCTTGATTTATTCGAAAAATAAATAATCCTAATTACAAAATTCAAACTTTCTAACAAAAACAATCAAAGGAAATAATTTCCATAGGTTGCCTCCCATGCAGTGCTTCTTTTAATGTCGATAACTCGACGCTCTATTCTTAAAAACTCAGCTAGGATCAATTATGAGCAGTTTGCTTCTACCCATTTCATTTAATATCAGTTTTGTAGCATGTAAGTGAACTACAAATTGCAAAATGACCAAAAGGACAATATTGATAAAATTATAAGAACCAATTAAGCTCAGTAATGTCCTTTTTTAGAGTGAAATGTCCACAAAACAGGGAATAACAAAACTCCCTAAATTTTCCTTGAAATCAAGCAGTTTGCCCGGTAAGAACGTGAGTTGCTCTCTTTCTTCCTCAGTCACCTTCGTCTCTCTTCTTCTTCCACTTCGTACATAAAAACTTTCATAGTTTTTTTAAACTCGATGTCTGTTGTCATCTATTCTTCGTCCTTTTGTCCTTTAGAAGATTTGAACACATCAATTATCTTGAATAAACTACTATCCTTTGGATTCCTTAATACATCATTCATGTTAAATGTTTCTTCATCATCATCAATCAAAAGGATAAGGTTCTTTGCATGGAAATCTACCCAAGATTTTTCGATGTTCAAGCATGGTGTACTAAGATCTAGTAGATAGTAAAAGGAGTTTCCATCCTTTTGTTCATCCTCTTTCTTGATTTCTTGGTCTTCTATAAGTTAGGGTTCAACATGGTTCTTGCTAGTTCTTCTAGCTCTACCTCATTCCTAAATATGATAGCCTGCCATGGCTCTATCGAATTTACTTTCGTGCTACGCAAACCATTTTCCAAACTTTGCTTACAAAATTCCTTAGAAAGCTAGCCTATTCAAACCTCTAGAATGTGAATAGAAGAGGTAAGATCTTCTATTGCTTGCTCAAACTTCTTTTCCAATCTCTTCTGGTTCTCTTCCATGTCCGTGAACTTATCCATGATTTTGTCCAGCTTGGACTCCTATGAACTGGATTCATTATGTTGAAATTCAAATGGGTCTTGATGTCCTATGTGAGTACTTGCATTATTGGACCAATAGAAATTTGAGTAGTTCTGCCACCCCGAAGGGTATAGGTTCATATAAGGATGATGATTTCCCCAAACAAATTGGGGTTCATTGAATTTTCCAAGTGTCTGTTGCTCCCTATAATATACATCCTTCATGATTGTTTTTTAATCTCTTCTTAGCATTCAACTCTTCAGATGTCTCATTCTCAATCTAAGATGTCTTGATGTGTCTCTACGGTCCAAACTCCTTCTCTATAATTTTTTTCTTTTTTAATTTAATTAAAAGCAAATGAAAGTGAAAAGCCTTATACTAAAGATCTAAACTAATTGTCTCTCTGGCAACGGTGCCAAAAACTTAATCGCAGGTTTACGTATGCTAAGTTTTAATATTTGTAACCTCGATAATACCGCAAACGCATAAGTTGTTCGTGTAGTAGCTAAGATATCGATCCCACGAGGAGGGTTAATCTAATCCTAAAATTTAAGGCCGAACACAATTCATAGTAATTCAAAATAAATAAACTAAGGTAGAAAATTAATTAATCTCAAGAATTGAATTTAGAAATATAAACAAGGTAGCAGTTTGCACAGCCTAATCAAGAATCAACCTAAGAACTACCAATTAAGAGAAAGGGGGTTTAATATGTCCTTAACAAAAACCTAATTGATTATGAGATTATTGAATTATTGGGTCTAGACAGTCTGAGGGTGGATTACTCTCTTTCGAGTTATAATATTTAACCCTAATTAATAATCCCTAATTAGATTATAGAATTGTAATCTCTCGATTTACAATTTGCCTAAAACCTAAATTAGTTCTAAAATTGTGCAATAACGTATCGAAAACTTATGCATGATCTCTCACTTCACAATTTTATCGGTTTGATTCAATTCTTAACCTATTAAACTACCTAACTCTTGTTAGCCAAATTTGATGATTTTCACTCGGTTCACCCTCTCAATTTATTACCGAATTATTAAGAATAGAAATTGAATCACAAACAAATCAATGAAAACACAATAAATCAATTTTCATTAATATTAAAGACGAATCCCAAAGGTGAGTTTAGACAAAAATCAACATTCAACAAAACCTATTCTTGACAACTATCTCAATTTTATACATCAATAAAATTGAAATAAATTGGAAAATACGATTGGAACATATATATGGAGGTAGCAACGGTGGGAAACCTTTTGTTCTGGGAAGTACTTCACATCAAGCTTCTTCTCCGTGTCCCTCTTCCTTTGTCTCCTTCCTTAATCTCTCAATAAGCTCTTCAATGCCATGATCGTGGCCTGGGTTGTAATGGCTTACATCTTTTTATCACAATCGTGGCCTATGGTGCTATGAACGTTGGCCGTGGTTTTGGCCCAAAAGTCTCTGAAACTTCTCCGTTCTTCGAAGTTGGCCTTAAAACACTAATAAGCACATCAAAGTACCTCAAAAATATAACATTTTAAACACAAAGACTTACACTAACCCATAAAAACACGTAAACACATAAATTAACAAAATCCTAACCTAAATACACACAAAACTCAATTTAACACTTAATACGTAACAATTTGAACCATAAAACATGATGCAAATCATAACTATCAATTCACCCTCTCAGTTTATCACCGAATTATGCAATTGTAGAAATTAAATCACAATAAATCTAGTAAAATGAAAACAATCAAATTTCACTAAATTAAAGATAAAACCCTAAAGATGAGTTTATAACATCATCAAAATCCAAAAATCCTATCATTAACTATTATTCCAATTCCATACAATAATAAAATTGAAAATAACAGGAAATACAAAATTGAACGAACGATGAGAGGCACCGATGTCAGGATACTCCTAATCTAGCAAGTACGTTGAGTCTGTTTCTTTTCCACTTTTTTCTCTTCCTCTATCTCTCAATAATACACTCTAGGGCTTCTATCAAAAGTGGTTGATGCAAAAGCTCTCTTCTTCTTTGTCTTATTCTTTAAATACCTTTCATGTTCTGAGCGGCCCTAGGGTTTTTTCGGGGTCTAAAAGGTCTAAAAAATTGCTTGAAACTTGAATTTTTTTAGTGTCAACGTGTCTGTCCAATGTAGGGCACATTCATGACCTTGCATGTCATGATCGTGGGCCACATTCGAGCCTTCTATCATGATCATAGCAAACAGGCCACGATCATAGGCCATATTTTAGGCTTCCACCATGATTGTGGCATATAAGCTAACTCCAACGCTTCTGTCACGATTGTGGCTGTTGTTTTGGCCTGAATGTCTCTAAAATTTTTCCATTCTTCCATGTTGACCCTGAAACACTAATAAACATATCAAGATACCTAAAAACATAATAATTAAGCTCAAAGATTTGTACTAACCCATAAAACACTTAAAACATAAATAATTAACAAACTAAAACAATTCTAACCTAAACACATACTAAATGATTGAATTAACCATTAAATATATATCAAACTAAACCCCCAAACACGATGCAATTCACACTTATCAACATCCCCACACTTAAATTGCTTATTCTCAAGCAAACAAAACAACAAACACACAACACAAAATATCGTAATGAGATAATGGCTTCAACTTCATGAAATAAATTTAATTTTAAACACAATCATTCAAGTTATATCAAATCATTAATATGCAAAATCTGTTTCAGGGGCTTTGAACTAAATATACATGTTAATCCAGATCCAAGTGTTAATTTATTTATCCTTTTCAATTGCACACACACATTAATAATTCTTTAGTTATTCAAACTCTATAACTACTTCTAAGTACATTTTCATGAAAAGTCAAGCTATTACAAGTTTGGTAGGTTTTCATTAGAAAACGCTTTTTTTCAATTCATTTAATCAAGGATCTAGTCTTTTACTCGGAGGTAAACATTGGTAATGAATGTTGATCCAGTTACTTGACTAAGTCATTTTTTTATTAAACTACTTAGTTGAAACGTTATTATAGCATTTTGACATGGAGGCACACATTTGTGAGGAATGTCAATCCTATTACTTAGCTACATCATGTTTTCAAGTAGCTACTAGCTTTATTCATAACCCAAAGGTCAATAGATAAGTAATTTATCTAAAATTAACAAGCACAATTTTTTTATTTATTGCCTACCTTGTTGCTTTAGCTACTCGTTTCCATAAAAAAAATACTTGCAAAGCTACTTAAATCAAAAGACCTCAAATTATAAATGAATGTGACAATTTAGAGGCTACAACTTAACATTAAATCATAATTAAGTTCCATATTTAACCAAAGAACCCAATTCACTAATTTTGGGAGCTATTGATTCTTCGCAACCTAATAGACTATGTTCAAAATTAAATCAATTTCAATCCATCTAAGTCATTGATACATTCACAAGATTCACAAAATGCAACCTATAAATTATCATACAATATGCAAAACTCACATTCAAAGCAAAACACATAACCCTCCCCACACTTAAACAACTCACTGTCCTCAATGTGAGAAGGGGACAAAGAAACACATATGGAGAGACGTAAAATTAAAATAAAACAAAAAGTAAGTAAAGACTAAAGTTAAAAAGAAAATGGTTAGAACAAGGCTTCATGGTGATGGAGGCGGGGATGGATCTGCTGGACCCTTGAGATTGTTGTCTTATCTAGGAATTGCTTGAAGAGAGTGAGGGAATTAGTGGTCCCAGATCAACTCAAATTACTAAAGTTTTATTGAAAGTTCAAAACAACTCTAACTAATCTTAACAATTTCAGTCAAACTACTATATGTGCTAATTTATGGTCCTTAGCTTGACCTTACACTCATGAGGCATATTAATTATTAGAACAGAAGGAAATCACTTCCTTGTCCTTGGGAATTGCTCCTCCGAGATATAGCTTGCAACAATGCTCGTTGACCTTAAAAGTTTCCTTGTTAGCATTTTCCAGTTTGAGGGCTCCATAATTGAAAACTTGAATGACCGTAAAAGTTGCACTCCGTCGAGATTTTAACTTCCCTGGAAACAACCTCAACCTTGAATTATATAGTCAAACCACATCTCCTACTTTAAATTCCCTTTGTTTAAGACAATAATCGTGTCATTTCTTTACCGTTTCCTTGTAGGGTTTGACATTTTCGTATGCATTATAACAAAAATTTTCAAGTTTGTCTAGTTGCAGAAGTCTCTTTTCACCTACTTGCTTCCAATCAAAATTTAATGCTTTAATCACCCAGTATGCTTGATGTTCTAGTTCAACCGAAAAATGACAAGTTTTGTTATACACAAACCTATAAGGAGTTGTTCCAATAGGTGTTTTGGAAGCAGTCTTATAAGCCCATAGGGCATCGTCTATCTTTATTATCCAATCCTTCCTGGAGTTGTTCACCATCTTTTCCAAAATTTGTTTCAGTTCTCGATTGACAACTTCTACTTGGCCACTAGTCTGTGGATGGTAAGGTGTAGCAATAAGGTAGGACACCCTATTACTTTTTAAGAGAGCATCAAAGGATGTGTTGCAAAAATGTGTATCTCCATCACTTATTATCATACGTGGCACTTCAAACTGATTGAATAACTGTTTGATGAACTTTTATACCGCCTTTTCATCATTTGTTAGAGATGCCACTACTTCAGCCCAACGCAAAACATAATTCACCCTCATTAGAATTTAAATGTTTCCCATTGAAGATGGGAAAGGACCCATAAATTCGATGCTCCATTCATCAAAGACTTCCACTTCTAAAATGTTGGGTAAAGGCATCTCAACTCTTTTGGAGATGTTAACTATTCTGTGGCATCGATCACATTGTACTACAAAAGTCTGAGCATCCTTAAACAATTGTGGCTAATAAAATCCACTATCGAGTATCCGAGTTGCTGTTTTATTGGCTCCATAATGTCCAGCATACTAACCTTCATGACATTACTTTAAGATGTCCAACATTTTTTTTCCTTTAGTACACATCATCGCATTAACCCATTATCACATACTCTATATAAATTTGGCTCATCCCATACATATCAATTACAATCATGCAATAATCTCTTTCTTTGTTAGTAAGATAAATATGAAGGAATTGTACCACTGGCAACATAATTTGCGATATCAGAAAACCATATAGTCAAACTTTCAAGTAGCATTAAGTTTTCATCGGGAAATTTTTCATTAATATCTTTGCTAGGCTTGCATTCCCCTCCTTCTAGTCTAGATAAGTGATCTGTAACCACATTTTTTGCTCCATTTTTATCTCTAACCTCTATATCAAATTCCTGTGAAAGTAACAACCATTAAATGGGCCTTAGTTTTGCATCTTTTTTGTTGAAAAGGTATTTTAATGCCATATGATCAGTGAATATGATTACCTTTGACTCCCAAAGATATTGTCGAAACTTATCACAAGTAATTCCTTCTCTGTAATGGTGTAATTCAGTTGAGTCATGATTATTATGAATAAAAAAAGCTTTAATCTCGCCTCCTTCAATCTACCTCTAATAATATCCTTTTATAGTAAAAACTAAGATTTTTGGGATATACATGATCACTTACACAACAATGTAGGTGATCACTTATCTCTAAAAACACCTAAAATTGTGACTTATACAGTAACATAGAGACTTACACTGGCATATACATGATTGAGTATGTCAATATACATGGTCGTGTAACTCCATATAGGCAATAATTGTATTGTTAAAACTCCACACTTTTACAGAGACTTATATAGTTACTATACATGACTATGTAAGTCTATAATTACTCCAATTCTTTGATTCCATGCCATGATTTCATCCTAATACATCTCCTTTTGGTATATGAAGGCAATTGTCACCTACAAACACGCTCGAAGTGAATTAAATACAAAAATACTATGAAACTTTTAGATAACAAGAAAAACTCATTAAATATGTGTATATAGATATAGTTAAATAATCATTAATCAATCGTCCCCATACTTAAGCTTTTACTTGTCCTCAAGCAAATCATTAATCTTACAAAAGTCCACCCCTTATTAACCTCAACCTCTCCATCAACACTCTAAATCATCATATCATATCAATCAAATTAATATCTAATTATATTTAAGTCATTAGAGAACCAACCTTCATAATTTCATATGAAGATCAATCATATAAAAAAATCTTTTTGAAATTGAAAGCTTAAATTTTTACACCCTCACCAAGGATTCTCTCAATGCACTCAAAGTATTTAAGGTGAAAAATGTAAGAGCCGTCAAATTAATTCATAAAAGGATTCTTAACCATAAGCTTGCAATCCACCACTTATAAGTAAACTATAAACAAAATCAAAAGGCCTTATTACAAGGTTATAAGGAGACCTGGATTAGGGAATGATTATGATAATAAAAAGGGTGATAAATTTTGAGTAAATTTACAAAAATAAAATTATGAGAAGCATAGTTCTTTGCAATATAAGTCTTTTAGTTCTTCATAACATCAGTCTTTCACAACATAAGTCCATTAGTGCCATAAATTTAACACTTTTTATCAATTATTATGCTCGCAAAACTTTTTTAAGCATTCATCATATACCGACAATTAAAGAAATATTGGACCTTTTCAAAATTTAGGTTTCAAGAAATTAAGTAAATGTAAATAATCTTTAGGGTTTAAAATAATAAAAAAAAGCTTCAAGAAAGATAAGGTAAAGGCTAATGATGTGCTCATAATAAACAAAAAGGATAAGTCTCAAAATTGGTTACTCCTAAGGAATAAAATATGGTGAGATCATTATTAAAAAAATAGGCTAAACAAATATTGAATCCAAATGCCTTTATCAGTTTAATGCTTCTAAGTGAACAAATGTCATCTTAATATGAATAATAAAATCAAGTTTTAAAATTATCCAACTATGCATGATAACACGCATGAAAGAATAAAAAAGTTTAAAATAATGATGTATTCGCTTTTAGGCTTAAAGGCTTACAAAAATGGTCTTGTGTGTAAATAATATGCAATTTTCATTCTAATTAATTATCTCTCAAAATATGACTGATAAAGGAAGTCTATTCCAACTTTCATCCGTTTGCATACTAATTCAATTTAATAATCAATAATTATCTAAAGTATTTTGGACAAATTTAACTAATTCGGGATATCAATTAATAAGATTTAATAAAAAAGATTATAATAAACCTTTGAAATCCCTTCCTATACTTAAAATTATACATTGTACTCCATATAAACAATTAAAGCACATCAAAATAGAATAGCATTAAAACATAAAAAGTGAAAAAAAGTTAGAATTTGTATTGCCCTTAATAAAAAGAATTACAGAGTTCTAAATTTGATGAAAGGTACATCCGATATTAGATAGATTCATCATTGGAAAAATGTAAACAATAAGAGATAAAAAGATATAATAAAATAATAAATAACAGGGAAATAACATGAAATAAAGTCTTATACTAACATAAAAAATGAAATAAAAATGAAACGTCATTAGCTTGACGTACCCTTTATATTTACCATCAACCTAGGTCTATAATTAGTAGCATGCTTTCACCCATTTCTCCACATTGCAATTTAGTAGCCTGTGAATAGGTCACATGTTGTAAGATAATAATAAGGACATAGTTTGACAAATTAAGAAATCCAATTGATTCCATTAATGCCTTTTTAATAACAAGTTGTCAACAAAATAAGAAATAATAAAACCCACTAAATATTTGGTTGACTCAAAAAGCTTATCTTGTGGGAAGTGGGAACCATTCGTACTCAAGGTAACTACCAATAATTCATCAATGGTTTCCTTATTTGGCTCCTCTCCTTGTTCTTCTTTAATCACCTATGTCCACACTTCTACTTTCTCTTTTTGAACAAAGGCTTACTCCTCTTCTTCAACCTCTACTTTCTTTATTTTTTGTTTTTGAAGACAACAGTTACCTCCTCGTTCTCTTAAAATGTAACCTCATTTATGAAGCTAACCTTTGGCTGCTTTCACTCTAAGGCATTAATAAACACAAATAATATGTTGTATTATGCTTAATGTATTCGAGTAAAGAAAATCTCTCTTTGAATTCGTCATGGCTATCTTCAATTTTGACAAGGCCTTCCATTATTATATCTATAAAATGTTCTTCTTGATGTTGTTAGGGTAAAGATTCAATTGAAGCATAATCATTCCATCCATTATAATTATTATAATTATTCTTGTATGATGTATGTTGAGGCTGATTTCATATGCAATATGGATGCTCCCATATATAGTTTGGTGCTTAAAATTCATGATCTTAATTGTTACCCCTACAAATGCCACGTCATAGAATAGATATCGGTTGACCTTCCAAATACATGTTACCATACCTTTCGTTCCAAGTTTGCGATGTTGCCTTATATGATGACATATTATATCTCCACTAAGAATATTGTCCTCTCAATCCTTCCATTAAGGTTTGTAGCTATAGTGATAAATTTTAAATCCTAAACCAGAAGCACAAAGTCAAAATAAAGAAGTTCAAATGATAAATAAATGAATATCAACAATAAAAAAATTAAAATAAATAATACCAAAAACTTAATTGAAAATACTTTACTTATAAAGATTTATAAGTTTTAATCGCAAGTGTATGGTGTAGCGGTAGCTAGCATTGGCAAGTACAGGTCGATCCCATAAGGACTATAAGTAATAGTATTAACACTTTTTCTATTATATAACAGTCAAATCAAATTATGAATTTAGTTGAAAATTAAAGAAAACAAACTAAAATAAAGTTGACGTAATAATAAACTCAGATAAAGAAAATACTAAGAAAAGTCGATATCAAATAAGTAGTGCCTAGGTGATGGATTTCCCTAAGATTTCTTAAACACTAATCCTTTATCATACAATTAAACTATTGATTATTAGACATGGAAATTTCTATCTTATGTTAATATCTTTCTTAAGACTATTAACAACTAGCCTTTAATTGATTAATTGAAATCTCTTTCTAGTTAAGACCTCTAAGATTGCATCATTAATTCGTAAATTTCACTATTACGTTTCACACTAATCTAAGTTTGCATGCAACTCCTTCCAATTATGGTAAATCTATCATATAAAAGGATTTCTAAATCTTAATCATATGAAATCAAGTGATAGACTAATATTACAAATAATGTAGTTTAAGACTAAAATGCATAATTGAATCGTAATAAATCAATTAATAAAATTGCATTGAATAAAAGATAAAATCACAACTTAGGGTTCATCATGCCTAGGCAATAAACAATTTAGTTCCTACACATAAAATATAAAACCAAAAAAAATATTTATAAGAACAAATAGAAATAAAAGAATTTATATTTTGAATCCCCTTTTATCTCTAATGAATCTTTTTACAATTTGGATTGAATGATGCTCTCTATTGGATCTTATGATGTAATCTTCATGTTTTCCTCATCCTCTATTCAGAACTACCTCTTCTCTGTGTTTCTTATAACTAAGAATTGCTTCTATTATTGCCTCCTTCAATCTACCTCCTATAATATCCTTTTATTGTAAAAAATAGGGTTTTTAAGACATACATGGTCACTTCAATGACCATGTAAATGACTGCGTATCATTAAAAACACATAAAATTATGAATTTACATGATCACAAAGACTTACACTAGTACACACATGACCATGTATATCAACATGCATGGTCATGTAACTCTACACAAGTAGGAATTGTGTTATTAAAGCACCATATGTTTATCGATACATAGACGATCACTATACAGTCGTGTAAGTCCATAATTGCTCCAATTCTTCCATTCCATGCCACAACTTCATCTGATTAAATCTCCTCTTGGTTTATAAAGGCAGTTATCACCTAAAAACATACTTGAAATGAATCATGTACTACAAATACTATAAAAATCTTAAATAACAAGCAAAACACATTAAATATAAGTATATAAATATAGTCAAGTAATAATTTATCGATAAATAAAAGAACGGAGGTCCTAGCCTTTTAGGGTATTTCAAATGGTTGAGTTTAAGAAAGGAACCAACTCTAACAAAGTATCTAATGTTGACTTTAACCGAGACCAAATTTTGTGAAATGTATGCCTATCTTAAAAAGACCTTTCAAGTCAAATAAGAGTGCGGATTGGGTTGCTTAGGATATTACAAGCTTATTTGGGGAAATTAGAAGACATATAGAAAATTTAGGATGAAGCTTGTTCTTTGATATACTCACTCATAAGAAGACATATAGAAAATTTAAGACGAAGCATGTTCTTTGATATACTCAGTGAGTGAACCATCATCAATATACTTACTCATATCAAACATAAAGACAATCCACAATCAAATTCACAAACAATTCATATTATCCAATTTTGAATAAATCGTCAAATTTAATCATGCTTTTACAAATACAATTTTCATCTCAGTATATTCAAAACAATCCAATACTCAATTCAATCATGCATATGGTATATATTAAGTTATATATCTAAATGCACAAGTGACTCCATTCACTTTTACTTTGTTGTGACCGAGTGCCTTTTTACTTTCCCATATCCATTGTGAATCCTGGGCTCATTTCATGTACTGTCCCGTACCTATTGTGGATACCAGACTTATTATGTGCACATTTAAGAGCTTTAAGCTCTTTTTCATTGGTCACTCTAGTCACAACTCTTTTATCTGATTATGCATAACAATGCTTTGAAATGCATCTTTTCAAATATTATGTTATCAATAGCTTTCTTTCTAAATACACAGTCATATATCACATTCATCGGATCTGACACATTCAATTGCCCGCATATTTCATGTTCCTTTCAGAATTTCACATTCAAATGCTCTCACATTTCATATTTAGCATACATATTAGATAGAAACACACATACCTGAGTTTACACAATTTCCATATTCACATAAAATTAGTAAACACTCCCAATTCATTCCAAATGCCGAACTACTCGAATCATCAATTTCAAGAATTATCACAATCACCTTAATAACAATTCAATAGCTAAAAACATCTAGGTTGACTCATAGTATGCTCCAGATAAGTTATTGCCTTCGTGATGTGGCAATGTCTAGACATTGATGATCAACTAGTGTTTCTATCTTCAAACAATACACATATTTTATATTGTCAATCATATGATTATTCAATCATTCACATGTATATATGTCATGTTTAATGCATGCTCAATTGACTTTTCCAGGTATATATCCTTCTTCACAATTCTTGACTGAACTTATACGCTTTTAAATCATTCACTTTATAGCTTGTATACTTCCATTTTGCAATTAGGCTTTTACCTTAAGTAAGCTTGATTATTCTAGTATCATCAATCATACATTCATCAATCCTTTTCTAGCGTTAACTAATCACACAATATCTCAATTCTCATTCATTCATTCATAATGCATCATTCATATCCTTTAGATGACATTTGTATTTATAAGAACACTTTCATTTCTTTAAAACTTATAAATTCTAGATTTTTGATACACTAATTTCAACAATCTATTCCTTAAATTATAGCATCAATTTATGACCTAAACTTATCAAACACTTTAATCAACTAATCCAACATCAAACTAGTTTCATTTTAAGCCTTGATTAAGTCTAAATGCACTAAAGTAAAGTAGCTTATCTTTGGTTCAAAGATCACACAAAAGAGAAGCTTTCACTTTCAATGCACTTCCCACAATCATGAAGGCATTCCCACGATCGTCGGATGTGTTATCTGAAAATTTTTCTCTCCATTCTCCTTTAATTTTTCTAGATTTTAACCCCTACATACTAAATCCAAAAAAATTTCTTC
>JAOSBO010000209.1:16877909-16907510 GCA_027563915.1 Erythroxylum rotundifolium
ATGTTTCCCATACATCTCTATGTATATGTATATTACTTACAAAAGAATCTTGGTACCTTTTGACCAGATATATAACGTTCACACAAATAAAACCAAACTCTTTTGTTTTATTAACAATAAATATTTTCATTACAAAATTGTAACTGAAGAAGATAAAGTTACATGTAAATACACTTGCTTTCCAGGGCACTATATTTACATAACTCCAACACTATCATCGATGGTTCACTCAATGCAAGTAACACCTTATTACACATAAAACATAAATCACATCTTTGCAATTTGCAAGAAATATCACATTTCAAATTTTCATTCAAATACAAAGTACCATTGCATTTTAATCAGTCAGAAATATCATATATTTTAAAATGCGTATACAATGTACGTAAGACTCACTTTTACTTGTTATTGTTGTTTTTGTGACCAAGTGCCTTTTTACTAGCTCATATCCCTTAGTGGATACCAAGTTGTGTCATATCCCTTAGTGGATACCAGGTATTTTCACAATTGAGCTTGAGGCTCTGATGATAATATGAGCTTTAAACTCTTTACACTGGCAACTCCGATCACAACTACCTTTATCTTTCATGCATTCATGTAATGGAATACTTCACATTCAGATATATATAATCAGTCACTTGATTTCAATTTTACTTTCACGTTTACATAAATCATCAAACCTTGGTCCGACATTCCACAATAATGTGGAGTATCACTTATTCATTCCAATTCACATACAAGGAGCACTTCAATATCAAAATCATCAAATTAGAATCATCGGACCTTCATGTTCGGAACCCAACAATCAAATCACATTCATAGATAATTCAAATCAGAAATTAAGAAAACAAATAATTAAATGAAACTGTCTAGGTTACTCACAGTTTGCTCCCAAAGCTATTGCCTCGAAATTATGGCAATATCAAGAAGTGATCGTTGTACTTGTTCTCCTATTTGTAATCATATATACAAATTACACATTCAGATAAATAGTTAATCATAAGCACATTCATGAGTGTACCATATATTATGCATATTCAATTATAATTTCTCAAATATGTTTCTTTAATACATTTTATAAGTAATTTCAACACCTTCCAAACATTCTTTAATCTCAAAAAATCTTTACTCAACTTCCTCCCAGAAATTGAAATTCTTAGAGATAGAATTAAAATTCTATTTCTTCACACAATTTGTAGCCCGATGTCTCTAGTTTATCCTAAGTAAAAAATCATTCCATTTGGATATATACAGTCAAGATATTTTCAAAATACTAAACCATGTTCAGTGAGAATATTCCAGTTATGAAATTCTAGAATTTTTCATCATTTCCATCCCAAATTCATCAATCAATCTCTCTCAAATGATTTCAGATGGTTATAATTTTTAGTGGGATATGTAAAACAATGTGTTTCGAGTCTAATGGTTTAAGTCCCATGTCATTTGGAGGTCGGAAGAGCAGGTTATAGCCAAAAGAATCAAGGATGTTCAAATTTCAGAGTCTTAAGAGTTGTGATCATGCACATGCACGATCACAACTTTCTTCCGGCATGATCACGACCTGTGGTGTTTTCTTCCCTCTTTTTCTACTTTTCTTGCCATTTTTGACCCACAACCATATGTTTCCAAAAAATAATTTCTTCCAAAAAAATGTTCCTCAATATTTAAGTTTCTAATGACATCAAATTCATACATTTTGGTCCTGAATCATGCAAGTTATGATCAAAATACCACAGACTATGTACAATTGAAATTTTGGCTAGAGCATGATCATGCAATCAAGTTGCACAACCTATATCTCTCAATTCCAATATCCAAAAATCACAAACTTTATATCGATTGAAAGATAAGAGAATAAAATATAACTTTCATGAAGACACCTTTATCTAATTTGGCCTAAATCAATACAGTTTATTCAATAACTATAGGATATAATTTCTATAACTGGTAGTGGTACAACTTAAGCAAAGATTCAATTTCATGGCAATCTTGAAAGTCTTAGAGACATATTTAAAATTAGAGTTCTTCAAGAAAGTTATGGAAAAATGTTGCTATTTTAATATGAACTAAAGATCAGCTCATTTGAAAATCTATAGCTCAAGATATAATCAAAATACAAAAACATGATTAATGAAAATTCTCCAATTCAACATTCCAACACATTTCCTCACTTTCATCCAATCAATCTTTTTTTTCAAATCAATTCATATGGATCCAAATTTTCATGGAGAGAAAGAACAAGGTCTTAGGAGTCTATTAGTTCAATTTTCAAGTCATTTGGTGGTCAGATGACAAAGTTGTAGCTAAAAGAATCAACATAGTTAAGTTTTTGGGAAAAACCCTTCGGTGAAACTCTTCTCTTCTCACTTTAAAACACATATTTCTTCTTCTTTAGTTTGTTTTCTAGATTTTCTCACTTCTATCTTATTCAATTCACATATCTAATGTATAAACCAAAATTTCTACTTCCATCTCAGCTCATCACAACTCAAACAAATCGAAAATCCAAGATTCAATAAAAACATCAAAAATTTGTATATTCATTCACAATTTCTAGTTTCTGCATTTGTTCCATTTCTTGTACTATTCACTTCACTAATTTCTCAGTTAACTCATTCTTACAATCCTATAAACACTTTCTGTAAAAACTCGATTTCACACATTTTTCATCTAACTCATTCATCAAAATTTTTCACTGAAATTACTTAGCTTTCACAATTCATGCGTGAACTCATTTTCAACCATTAAAAACATCATTAGAATCAGTTCTAATATCCAATAACTAAAATCACCACTTACTTGATTCAACAAGATTTTCAGCAGTGAGAGTGGACGTGAGAGTGAATCAATACCCAAGTTGATTCGGTGATGGGTTTGGTGTTCACAATGAAGAACATCTACATAATTGTTGTTTTTATCAAATATATAACCACGTGCCTTAAGCAAATCTCTCCATATATCACTATTGCATGTACTACATTTGTCACACAAAAATCAAGCCATGTGTCTGCTTCCATCTGTCCATTTTTCAATATTTTTCTTAGTCAAAAAATACTCCAAATTTCCAAAATTTCCTAAAAGTTACCAAAAATTCTGAAATAATACTAATAATCTCCAAATAAAATTTTAACACAAATAAGTCACAATTCACATTTTAATCAATCAATCACACCCAGAAAATGTCAATGAATGCATGTACAATTATTTTATGTATCAGCAATAAATATTCACATGTGTGTGAATATGCAATGATGCATGAGCATAAAATTGCACTTCTAATTTCTCACAGTACACTCAATTTGCTATTTTGGGGTCTAACCCTGAACATGGGATGTCACACATATATACCGCCACCACCCTACAAGCCTAAACTTCTATATCCACAAAGGGTGAGATGACAACAAGCAGACACTCAGTTTTTCAAGTTTTTGAAGAAACTGAAGAAGCTTCAGATTAACTTATCATTGGTGGAAGTCTTGGAGTGTTTGCCTAAGTATGCGAAGTTTCTTATGGACACACTCACACATAAATGCACTTGGGAGGGAAATCAGATGGTAACCTTGACAAAGAATTGTAGTTCGATCATCTCAAGCACAATGCCTTCAAAACTACAAGATCCAGGGAGTTTTACTACTCCATAAGTTGTTGGCGACTTTGAATTTTCTAAATGATTATATGATTTAGGTGCAAGGATTAACTTGATGACTTTGTCTATTTTTAGAAAATTAGGATTAGGAGAGATAAAGTCAACATTCAGGCTTATTTGGCTTGCAAATCAATCCATCAAGAGGTCATTTGGAGTTGTAGAAGATTTGTTGGTAAAAGTGGATAAATTTATCATTCTTGTTGATTTTATTATGTTGGACATTAAAGCAAATAAACATTGTCCATTAATTTTGGGTAGGCCCTTTATGAATACTGGTAGGGCATTGGTTGATATGCATGAAGGAAAACTTGTTCTGAGAATTATTTGAAGAAATCGTTGTATGGTATTGCATGTATGAAAATTGATGTTGTGGATGAGTGTGCGAATGAGGTTGAAGAGGAAGTTGATGAAGTTATTGAAGTGAATATGAATGAAAGAGTGAGAGAAGAGGAATTATGTGAGGAAGTTGAGCTAGAGAAGTTGGAGAGAACATATACATCCCTACCACCTTCCATTGTTATCCTTCCACTTTAGAGCTTAAACCCTTACATTCCCAATGGAGATACACCTTTTTAGGTAAGAACCATTCCCTGCTCATCATTATCTCCAACCAATTGGATTGTGAGTGAGAATAGAAAGTGGTAGAGACCATTAAGAAGAGGATGAGAGCCATAGGGTGGCAAATTTATGATATTAGGGGGATTAGCCCTATTGTAGTGATGCATAGGATTAACCTAGAAGAAGGATGTGAAATTGTGAGGGAGCAATAGAGAAGGTTAAATCCAAACATGCAAATGGTTATGAAGAAGGAGGTAATGAAGCTTTTGGATGTGGGATTATTTACTCCATTTCAAATAGTAAGCAATGAGTCTAGTGTAGTGTGAGCTAAAAAGGGTGGCATGTCAGTGATGGAGAATGAACATGGTGAAAAGATTTCTACTAAGCCCATCATAGGTTGACGAGTGTGTATTGATTATAAGAAGCTCAATTTGGCCACCAAGAAAAACCATTTCTCTTTACCTTTTGTGGACCAAATGATTGAGAGGGTGGCTGGCCATTCTTTTTACTATTTTCTTGATGGATATTCAGGGTACAATCAAGTGTTTATATACTCGAAAGACCATGAGAAGACCACTTTCACTTGTTATTATGGGACTTTCAATTATCTGAGGATGCCTTTTGGTATTGCTTGTTTAATTTAGATAGAGTGCTTCAAATATGTGAGGAGTCTCATCTAGTCTTTAACTGGGAGAAGTCTCATTTCATGGCTCAAGAGGGAATTATGTTGGGCTATAAGATTTCATGCAAGGGGATTGAAATGGATCAAGCTTAGACCAAAGTGATTGAAAAGCTACCACCTCTCTTCAACATCAAGGCCATTGAGCCTTCCTTAGTCATGCAGGGTTCTATAGACGGTTTATCACGGATTTCTCCCTTATCACTAGACCCTTGACTCATTTATTAATTAAAGATATGTGCCTTTTGTGTTTTATGATGCTTGTTTGGATGCTTTTAACTGGTTGAAGAAGGCACTTACAATAGCATCCGTTCTGATGTTGCCAGATTGGTCTCTTCCCTTGAGATTATGTGTGATGCAAACGATCATGCCATTGGCTATGCCCATGGCGAGTGAAAGGAAAAGAGACTACACACCATCTACTACACAAGCAATACCTTGACGGAGCATAAGTGAATTACACAACTATAGAAAAGGAGTTGCTTGCTATGGTATTTGCATGTGAGAAATTTCATTCTTATCTTTCAGGCTCACATGTTCTTGTTTTTACATATCATATGACATTGCAATATCTCTTTGCCAATAAGGATATTAAGGCTAGGCTCATTTGGTGGGTGTTTCCACTCTAAGAATTCAACATTGAGATTAAAGACAAGAAGGGAGTAGAAAATGTTGTAGTGGACCACGTATCACGACTTGAAAGGGGTACCATGAAGAAGAAGAGTAAAATCGAGGAAAGCTTTCCTGACAAGGCTTTATTGACAATAGAAAATCCTTTTCATCTTTAGTTTGCAGATATTGCAAACTCCCTCCCAGGGGTTATTCTTCCTTCAGATCTCTCACATCAATAAAGGAACCATTTATTATTCCAGTGATCTCGCTATATCTGGGATGAACCTGTGTTATATAAAATTTATGCTACTAATGTGATTCACAGGTATGTCCTTAAAGATGAAAAGCTTGATATTTTGAATCAATGTCATAGTTCAGTGTATGTAGGACATTATAGAGTGAACATAACAGCTGCTTGTATCTTGGAATGTGGGTTATATTGGCCAAGTTTGTTCAAGGATGCCTAAAACTTTGTGCTACAGTGTGATAGATGCCAAAAAGTGGGTAACACATCAAAGTGGGATGAGATGCCACTTTTGAACATCATAAAAGTGGAAATATTTGATATGTGAGGCTTGGATTTTATGGGACCATTCTCATCCTCCTTAGCTAACACATATATATTGGTTGGATTTGATTATGATTCGAACTCCAACATAGGATAGCCTTCAAGACACCCATATGTACTACTCCATATAAACTTGTGTATGACAAGACTTTCCATTTACCTTTGGAGTTGGAGCATAGAACCTATTGGGCAATTCAAAAGTCGAATATGGATTGGAAGCTCGTAGGTGAAAAGAGATAGTTACAAATTGATGAATTGGAAGAGTTGAGATTTGAAGCTTATGAAAACGCTAAGTTATACAAAGAAAGAGAAAAAGTGGCACGATGCTGACATTAGAAAGAAAGAGTTTAAAAGTGGGGACTTGGTGCTTTTATTCAATTCACAACTTTGGTTATTTCTTAAAAAGCTCAAGTCAAGATGGAGTAGAACCTTCAAGGTAATTCAAATGTTTCCTCATGGAATTTTGGAGTTGGAAAATGACAAGGGTGAAGCATTCAAGGTCAATGGGCATAGGTACAAGCCGTACTATGGAGGGACATACTTACAAGAAAGGAAAGTCATCTCTTTCCTTTCTTCCACTTTTTCATGAATGCATGTGGAATGGTCAAGCTAATGGCCTTAACTTAGCATGTTTACCTTTCTTTTGTTTTCCTATGTTTACTTGTTTCTTTAATTTGTTTGTTTTTCATTATTTTTGGTTTGAGTTTGCTATGATCTCTTAGTGTTTACTTAGGTTTTGTTTGAGTTTTTACTTGTTTCTCTTCAAATTTCTTATTGGTTAGATGATTTAATTTGTTTGCAAGTTGTTCGAATGTTGGGAATGCATGCTAAGCTGGAAGAGGGCTAAAAAGCTGGAAAATCAAGATTAGGTGTCTATACGGTACCCATGATTGTGGGAATGGGCATCTTTCCTACAATCATGGGTAAACTCTTCAAAAAGTTTTTGGAACCTTAACCCACGATCGTGGGAAGCATAGGGATTCCCACGATCGTAGGATCCCCAGCTTAAAGAATTTTTAAAAAAGCCCTCATTCTTTCTTCTTTCTTCATCTTTTTATATTTTCTCACTCTAAAACCTGAAACCACTCACCCAAACCTCATAAATCAATATTGGTGTTTTCTCCACTTTTTCCATCGTTATTTACCGCCTTAACACTTGTTTGACATTACCCACTCAAGAATCCAAGGATTTAATAAGTTTTTCTCTCTTTCTCTCTCAAAAATATGCTAATCTCTCTGTTGACTCTTTTTGTAGTTTTCTCTCTCTAAATGGCTCAAAGGAAGCTTCTAGCCCATAAACCAATTGACCAAATGTGCCTCTAAGTCTTCGGAGAAGACACTCTGAAAATTTGGAGCTTCATTTTATGGAGCTCCGAAATCCTTAGACACGCGTTACTATTATGATTAGGAAGGTAAAGATGCGGTTACTTCTCAACCATCCTCTTCTCAGGCACCCTCAGAGCCCCAAGAAGAAACAGTTGAAGAAGGACCAACCATAGCAGCAAATGTGGACAAGTTCCAGCAAATCCTTAACCAAATGGCCAAAAACCATCAACAAATGACACTGCAAATTAATGCATTTGGCACGCAGATGAGAAAAGTGCATAACGAGCAGTGTTATATCAAAAAGAAATTCCTTAAGTTCATCTAGATGAAGGACTTTGAAGTCCCTTCCCCTACGCCTTCACCACCACAATCTTTATAAAGCTTTCTTGCCCTTTACTTTTTACATTGTTTTATTTACCTTATTAGTTGTTTTACTTGCTTGTTTGTTTGATGTTTTGTTTTACGTTTTGGTTTCCTTTTATGGTTGCCTTGTCACATTAAGGACAATGTACTGTCCAAGTATGGGAAGGTGACATTTATTAGTCAATTGCATTGTTTTAGTTTTTTTTAGTCATAGTTTGCATTTTGCTAATTAGGATGTAAGTTTTAGGCTTATTAGGTTGTTGTTTTATGTTATTTTGTGTTAGCAATGGAACCACTCTTGAATCATTTTGATTTGTTTTGCCATGAGATTCTGTCATGCTAGTTAGAATGAGATTGAATGCATGCTTGAACTCGGATTAGGCTATTTGAGCAGAGAGTGAACCATGTTGAGTGATGAAAAGTAGTTGGTTACATAAACTTACTCGGAATTTGACACTTAAGCAATGAGGTATTATAGAGATGCATAATGGATTTTAATTTGAGTCAATGTGAGGATTGAGCCTATATGACTCCATATATGGTCATTTTATTTCTTTTTTTGTGCGATGTTTCCTTAGGTTATTACCTTCAGAACTTGCTTTGAATCGATTTGAGTCTACTGGATGCATGCTTAATAAAGATGACTAAGGCCCTTTTTTGTGTTAACCTTTGGCTTAAATGACATACCTTTTATTAGCCCTTGCTACCACTATTGAGCCATAACTCTTTTGTTTCTTAAAATCACCCCACATTTTAAAACCTGAAACCCTATTAGCCTACCCATTCACAAGCTTAGTAAAGTATTAAATAAAGCATTAGTCTAAAAATAGAAACAATGAACAAAATAACATCTATATGCAATGTGATCCAAGAGTAGAGCTATCACTCAACTCATCTAAAAAAAAAAAGGAAGAACATTTTAATAGCATCAATAAGTGTGGAGTAGTAGTTTATTTACATATATGCATCTTAGAAATATGTTTTGCTATCCTTTTGTTCACTTATTACTTTATGAATGCTTGTGTTAAACCCTTTACCCCTTTTGACCCACCTTAACCTTTACCACATTACAACCCGAAGCAAGTCCTTTTGATCTATTTATGTATTTAATCACTGTAGAGGAGAATTGGTGTATTAGCAAGCCTATGATAGTGTAGTTTCCTATAGGGAGCTTGAGTGAAACACTAACTATAAAAAACTTGAGAGAAATGAGTGAAACCATGAGGAAGATTCATTTTGCGTTTATACTTATCTTTAAGTGATGGTGCCATAAGTTGAGATTGCTTATGTACACTAATGAAAAGTAGTCATTATATGTATAGTAGCTTGAATTTTGAGTTAGCCAAACTTTGAGGGATTGCATGCTTTGATATTTGTGAAAATGAAGTGATGAAATTGATTAGTTGTGTTTGATTTTTCTTAAGGATAAGAAAAGATTTAAGTGTGGGGAAGTTGATAGTTGTTCACTAGTGTGTGTTTTTCTAAGTATTTGGCATATGTTTCTTGCATAAGAAGTTGTTATTGTTGTGTTTTATGACTTATTTTGTGTGTTTTTGTTTAGTTTGATCTTTATGGTTGTTCTTTTATGTTTGATGTTGGTTTATGGTAAGAATTGATCATTTTGATGTAGGAATGGAGGTTGGCCACCTTTGTAATTGAGCTAAGGACCAAGAGAGGAGAAGAGAAGTAGAGGTGCTGTAGAACAAGAACCTACGATCATAAGATTCATGCTAATTCCCACAATCGTAGGAACTGGAATGAGAAAAAACACGCCAGTTTCACTTATTTTTAGGTTTTTATGACTTGCCTTGTTGTATATAAGGGCACAAATCCCTAGGGATGTGGGGGTTGATGGGAGAACTGCCTCCTTGAGCTAAAAAACATATTTAGAGCCTAGAGAGAGGTAGAGAATCAAGATTTCCATTCCAAATTAGGCAAAGAGCACATTAACTCCAGATTTTCTATGTTTGGGCAAAGAAGATGAGGAGTTTGCTTTATCTAGTTTTTATTCCTTGTTCTCTTCTAGCATCGTTGTGAATGATTTTTTGGTTGATCGGGATGTTAATGATTATGAGTGGCTGAGTTATTTGTAGAGATTACTTTTGAAGTACTTGTTGAACTCCTACTTTGTTGATTTGAATGAATGATGCTTTTGATGAATGTTGAGCTTATAACTTGCAATATATTGAGAAATTGAGTTGGGTAAATTGTGTAGGGCTGTATAATAAGAATTGGCACTCTATAGATTTACATTCATCAAGGTAATTGATTAGTTAGAGAGAAATCTTGGCTAATTAGTTGATTACTCATAGGATAACTTCATAACTAGTTGAATTGGTGGACTGATTTTGTAGATTGAGAGATTGCTTAATAATTTCCATTTAATTTGGCTAGGGAAATTAATTATAACTTGAGAAGGATAGTTAATAAATTAGGATATTTTAGGTGAGACACAATTCAACTAACAAGGTAGGAGGGAGATAAGGTAGGGAAAAGGTGATCTCTAATTGTTAAATCTAGTACTTCAAGTTTTTGCACTTTTGTTTTGTAATTTATTCATTGTTAGTTGTTTGATTTAATTTAATTTTTCAGTTTATATTCATTAAAATTGGTTCTCAATCAAAGCAGCTTGAATTAAGTATTGTCTAAACATAATCTCTAAGGGATATATGTTCTATACTATAAGTTACACCCCGTATACTTATAATTTTGAGCGTAAAACTAAAGAATTGGTTTTGCAATCAACAAATTCTTACAGAGAGGATTAAGCAAAAAATGTTAGCTCCATCGAGCTTAAGCCTATTTATAATAAGCTTTGGAAGTTTTAGTAATTTAATTGAAATTGAATTCTAATTTCAATTAAATTTTGGTTAGAATTACAAATAATTCTAATTAAATGCCAATTATGCCCAAATAAGATACAATATCTTATATTGATCCTTATTTATTAAATATTTCATATTTAATCATAAAGTTTCTCAAACTCTATATTCAAGTCTGACTTGATTAAATTAACTTTGCTCTTTGCAACTCATTCTACATATGAAACCCATTAGGTTTCTAAATAAGTTGGCAATGAGTATAAATTATAATTATATTTATAACTAAAATTAGATAAATTAAAACTCCTTTTAATTTATCTTTAATTCTCCATTTAAAGAATTTATAATCATACATCAAGATTGGCGTCTAGTAAAGTGTCATGACTACCCAAATATTTAGGAATGTCAAAATGTTTTTAACTAACCTTTCTGTGCATGATTTTTCCCATATAATTATCCTTTCATTATAACATGTTCCGATTAGACGTAGAGCGTGGAATTAATGTCTACTCTATTTTGAGCCCAATCATATTAGTTCTTTTCCATTAGCTATCGATTCAATTAATGACATTTGTAAACTATTTATAAAACGTCATTCCACTTTAGCCAAGGATTCCCTGAATCAATACTAATCGAGAATAATGAAACATTCTCCCTAATTACTTTATCCTTATACAAGATAACTTTTGATGTGCTAAAGAACCCAAAACCCCTTAAGCACACACTTTAGATAGAACATGGACAAGAAGAAATTCCTAATGAATTGCCAATCAATTATATAAAAGGAAACACATATAATAAGGTTGATTTGAAAGCAAGAATAGAAATTCACCACAAGTTATTATCTTGATAAGGATTATATTCTTGATACAATCGAAGGAGACAAGAAATCCTCCTTTCTAGAATCTGTTATTCATGCAATCTAACCCTAAACAATGTCTATTATGATTTATTTATACCCCTTACAAAGAAAGAAACCCTAACTACGTAAAAGACCTTTAAACATGGGCCTTTTAACAAAATAATTAAAGCCCAAACTAATATTTCTAAAATACAGCCTATTAAACCTAAGAGATTTAAACAAGCCCAATACATAAGTAATGAGTTGCCGAAAGTTATGCTTCTAACTTAAAATAATTAATTAAACAAAAACGAAAGAATTCTTTCATATTCTGTCTAACTTGATTAGTTAAGATGTCATTAATCCTCATTGTCTCTTGAGATTCCATGTCATCTATAATTCGACCCATGTAGAATTCAAACACTTCTTTGAACTTCTTAACTCTTGATTTTGTTATTGGTCCCTCCAACATTACTAACTCATCTTTGGCTCCATTTCATTCACAAAGTCCCATGGTCATGTCCATATCATCCCCTCCCTCTTCAAAAGGATTCGTCCTCGAATCTGAATCAAAGTCAAAAGGAGATAAGTCAGAAACATTAAAAGTAACACTAACATTATACGCATCTAACAAGTCTATCTTGTATACATTATCAATGATGCGTTCCAATAGTTAAAATGGTCCATCACCCCTTATATCAAGTTTTGACTTCCTTTGTTGTCAAAATCTTTTTTCTTGAATATGCACCCAAACCCAATCACCTAGTTTGAAGAGAACTTGCTTTGTACCTTTATTTGCTTTATGCATATATGTGATTCTTTTTCTCAATATGTGCATGTGCTTTCTCGTGTATTGTTTTAACTAAGTCAGCCTTCTTTTTGCCATCCAAACTAGCAATCTCAATCAAGGTAAAGCCATCCAAACTAACAATCTCAATCAAAGGTAAAGCCATCAAATCCAACACGGTTAATAGATCAAAACCATACACAATTTTAAATGGAGAATAACTTGTAGAAGAATGTATAGAACGATTATATGCAAACTCAATGAATAGAAAACAATCTTCATGTTTTCAAGTTCTTAATAATTGTATATAACATGGTTCCTAAAGTCCTATCAACTACCTCAGTTTTTGGATGACATGTAGTAGAAAATAAAAGTTTAGTACTTAACTTTCCTCACAAAACTCTCTAAAAACAACTTAGAAACTTAGCATCCCTATCTGAAACAATTGTCCTTGGCACACCATGAAGTTGAACCATTTTCTTAAAGAAAAGATCAGCATTGTTTGTTGCATCATCTGTTTTCTAGCAAGCAATGAAATTAGTCATTTTGCTAAATCTATCGACAACAATAGACCTTTCCTAGTCCTAGGTAAGCCCAATACAAAGTCCATAGATATATTAGTATAAGGTTCATTAGGTACAGGTAACAGTGTATACAAACCATGAGGCATAGACTTAAAGTTAGCTTGTTTACATGCAATACACTTAGCACAAACCCTTTCCATATATTTTCTCATATTTGGACAATCAAAATGTTCACCAAGCATATCTACGGTCTTTTGCGCACCAAAATGCCCTATTAACCTCCACGATGTGATTCTCTAACAAGAAACTCTCTAATGTAGGAATGCAAAGTTGTTTACCCTTAAAAAGATATCCTTCATGTCTATAGAACTTATCAAATGTAGCATGTTCAGAAGCTTGATATACATTAGCAAAATCAACATCTTCCACATACAACTCTTTTAAATTCTCAAATCCAAGTAACTTAGAAGTAAACATAGAAATCAAAGCATACCTTCTTGATAATGCATCAATCATAACATTTTCCTTACCTTGCTTGTATTTAATCATATACGAAAATGTTTCAAGATACCCCACCCAAATTGCATGCCTTTTTCTCAGTTTCCCTTATCCCTTCAAGTACTTGAGAGATTAATGATCACTATATATCATAAACTCTTTAGGTAGAAAGTAATGTTCGCAAACTTCTAGAGCTTTCACTAAGGCATAAAGGTCCTTATCATGAATGGAGCAGTTTAAAATTGATTCACCTAACTTCTCACTAAAATATGATGCAAATCGATTATCCTGCATCAAAACATCCCATATACTAATCCCAGAAGCATCACATTTAATTTCCAAAGTCTTGGAAAAATCAAGTAAACGTAAACAAGTGCAGTGCATAACTTTTCCTTTAAATTATTAAATGCATTTGTCTGTTCTTTCTCCCATCTAAAACCAACATTCTTTTTAACGATTTCACTTAGTGGAGTAGCAATAGTCGAGAAATCTTTAACAAATTGCCTAAAAAAACCTACTAAGCCATGAAACTCCTAACCTCACTAATTGACTTAAGTGTTGATCATTCTTAAATAGCTTTCACCTTTTCGAAGTCAATGTCAACTCCTTTAGAACTCACCATAAATCCTAAGAAGACAACTTTATCCATGCAAAAATAACATTTCTTAAGGTTTGCATACAACTTCTCTTTCCTAAATACATCTAAAATAGCCTTAACATGCTAATATGCTCATTTAATTTCTTACTATAAATCAATATGTCATCAAAGTAAACAACCGCAAATTTGCCAAAAAATTCATGCAAAACATGATTCATTAAGGGCGTGAAAGTACTAGGTGCATTAGATAAGTTAAAAGGCATAAACAACGACTCACACAATCTATATTTGGTCTTAAATGTGGTTTTCCATTCATCATCTTCTTTCATTCTAATATGATGATAGCCACTTTTTAAATCAATTTTAGTAAATATCTAAGCACCATGTAACTCATCTAACATATCATCAAATCTACGAATAGGATGGTGATACCTTACAGTGATCTTATTAACCACTCTACAGTCTAGACACATCCTCTAAGTTCCATATTTCTTTAGCACCAAAAGAAATGGCATAGCACAAGGACTCATGCTCTCCCTCATATACCCCCTTTTAAGCAATTTATCAACTTGCCTTTGTAATTCCTTCATCTCCTCTAGATAGCTTCGGTAAGGTGGACAATTAGGAACTTGAACTTCTGGTACCAAGTAAATATAGTGCTCAATTCCTCTCAAAGGTGGTAACCCATGGGTTACCTCTTAAGGAAAAACATCATCATAATCCTACAACAAGGACACAAACATGTTAGGCAAATTGGGTCAAAGATAGTGTTAGTAAACAAAGTTTCCTTAAACCAAATCAAGATTAAAGCTCTTTTGCCTAAGTATGCACTCTTTAACTCTCTCTCTTTTGCATAAAAACATGATTGTGTCTTAACTTTTTTACTCCTCTTAATTTTTCTTTGCTCACTTTTCACATTCTTTTCTTTCTTTTCTCTCACTAACTTCTTCTCTCCTACACATCCCACTTTCTCTTCCTCACTTGTGCAGTCACTTACCATTGGGCCTTTAATTTTATTCTTTTCTCTTATGAACTCTTTTCTCTCTTCTTTCTTTTTCACCTCAGTAACTGAATCCTAGCCAGATGATTGTTGAATTTTCAGTTATTCAAGGTATGCTTGTTTGGGTGATAAAGGAGCAAGGGCAACTTTCCGCCCATTATACATAAAAGAATACCTATTCATGAACCCATCATGCATAAAATTCCTATCAAATTGCCTTGGCATGCCTATCAGAAAATCATTGAAAACCTTTAGTTCATGAAAAACAATTTCCAAAGTGTGCAAAATAGTTCAAATCGTACAAAACAATTTCAAATCATGTGAAACAATTCAAAACAATGCAAGTTGTTCATTTAAAACGATGCATGTTCATTTCATGTCCTAAATTACCCATTTCATACCTTAAGCCGAGTCCCCAACCTAGACCTAAACCTAGTCGCTCTGATACCACAACATGTTGGACCCCGTTTTCAGAGCCTAACATCGGACGTGGGATCATGAAGCCTAGGCGTGGAGGAGGACTTAGAAATTTGACAATTGAAAGAAACTCCCAAGGAAGCAAAGGTGAGCTTTGCCGCGGCCAACTTATGCGGGTCGATTTCGTCGCGGTGGAAAGTATAATCTTCGTCATGGCCAAGTTGCCACACGAATTACGCCGCGACGAGCTCTTGGTTTCGCCACGGTGAAAACCCCTGAAAAAAAAATCCAAACCCAAGTTACCTATCTTACCAAAATGTAAACTTAAAATCTTTTAATCACATTCATCATTTCAACCTAAAAACAAAATGGATAAGAATCAATCCATAACCAATTTCTTTAAATCTTAATCTCATTTCCAAAATCGAATACTTTGCAAGAACATACAAAATCATGGACAAAACCAAACATATATTTCATCAATGACACAAGTAAGAGTTTTATAACACTTTAGTGGGCATTTTGAGCCCCCTTACATCATAATCCAAAATACAAAGTTTACAAAAGCTAAAATCGCTCAAAATGCGACTAAAGCATTGTTTTACATAATCTAACTTCAAAAACAAAACATGCAAACTAGAGTGATGCCTTGACTCTTAACTTACTCGATCTCTTGCTCATCACCTGAATGGGGGGAGGAGAATGGAGGTGAGCTTAAAGCTCGTGGGTAACAGTCTTATAATTGAGAAACAAGCAAAAACCATTTTCAAAACTCATTGCCATTATACGTTTTGGAAACCATAATAATTTCGCATGAAACATCACCAAACATTTATTTCTCAAAATTTTCACTTAATCAAACAGTTCATGAGCAATTTAAAATCATGCATGCATCAAACTTGCTAACATTTCAAAAGCATATAAGCACATCAGAATGGCTTGGGTAAATCCATCAACATGACGAACTACACATTTCCACTTAATGGTCCTGTCTAGTCGTAAAACTTAACGTACTATCGCAATTCCCCATAGGGGTCTTACATAGGCGTAAACATGAGGGAGTCCATGAAGAAGCTCCGTGTTACTTGCGGGCTGGCAGGAGAAGCCTTTTCTTGGTCAACGTGCATATGACATTCTTGAATGGATTACACCAAACCCATATAACATGTAATTCATGAATCGAAAATAGTTTGCCCAAATGGCACCTTGTTGGAAACTTGATTTTCGTGCATATGAGATATTTCAAAAACAAAACATTTCCTTAAACCTGATTTGATAAACTTCCATCTTTTTTAAAAGAATCATTTTCAAAATCTTTTCATAAATTGTTAACACAATTCATGTAGCAAATATATAACAATTTCACAATGCAACCACGACCAAATAAATGCAACATCTATGATGCAATTGAAAACATTAAGCTTCCTTGATTCAAAGAAAAACAATAAGTAGCTTATTTACTCTATTATAAAAATGTATCCACTTTGAATTCCTTGCTTATAAACTTGCTTATAGATGTCTTTGCTCTTTTTCCTCTTGTCTCTCTTGTCTCACTTGATTTCCTTAAACAATAACCAAAATTCCATTCAATTTGGTTTAGAAATTGGAAAGTGCTACCTCAACAATTCAAACTATTTCTCATGTTGAAACAAAAATTCTATATTCAACTTCTATCCCGAAATTGAAATCCTTAGGGACTGAATTTTGACTTGATTCCTTCATACAATTTGTAGCACTAGGTCTCTAGTTTATAACAAATCAAAAATCAGTCCATTTGGATAACTAAAACAAACGTTATGCCCAAAATACCAAAGCATGTCTTGTGCTGGAAAGTTCACCGCGGCAAAAACCAAAACCAAGCTCGCCGCGATGAAATTGTCCAGAATCCAACTCTTAGATCATGCTTTGTGTTACTGCGGCGAAACCCAGAAGTTCACCGCAGCGAAAATGTCTAGAACCAATTCCAAGAACGACTTTTGCAACATTTTTCATATTCTTACTTCCCATCATTCACTTATAACCCATCTTAACACTAACCCATCTCTTCTGCTTCATTCAAACCCAAAATCATTCATAACCAATTCAAAATATACTTTTGATCATTAACCAAACCCAAACATTCACATGAGTCATTCATCACAACTTCTTACACATATTCACTTCTAACCAACCCTAAATATGCATCATCTAACAATCAAGAAGGGTTAATACTCATACTTACTTGATTTAACCTTAAAATCTTCAAGAATTTCCAAACCCTATCTTCTTCTTTTTCTTTTCTCCACTTCTCTCTTTCTCTCTTCTTTCACTCACAAACAAGACTACAATTAATTCTTCTCCTTTTTTATACCTTTAATGAGGGAGCAAAGTCCACTATGCCCTTCAATGTAATGCCTTAGCCTTTTAACCTTTACTGATCTTCCAAAAGTGCGCTTATGCATCTTACAACATTAACACTTTAATTCTATCAATCCATAAAATAAATCCTACTAAACTTGACATAATATAACTCCAAATAAAATGATTTATCTAGTAAGACCACAAAATTTATTCAAATCATGGTTACTAAAATAAAAAGAATTCGGGGCCCAACATTTCTTCCCCTCTGAAAATAACTTCGTCCTCGAAATTTTTACTTGAGTCATCGAAGAGGTGTGGATACTTCTCCTTCATGGCCTTTAGTGGCTCCCACATGGCCTCTTCTTCCAAATGGTTTCTCCATAAGACTTTGACCAATTGAACCGTCTTGTTCTTGAGAACCTTCTCCTTAGTGTCCAAAATCTCCACTGGAATCTCCTCATAACTCAGATCATCTCTCAACTGAACCTCAGTGATTTGAATGATGGGAGGGATATGATCTATACCTTCTCAATATGGAAACATGAAAAACATCATGTATCTGAGACAATTCTTGTGACAATGCCAATCTATAGGCTAGCGGTCCAATCCTCTCAAGAATTTCATAAGGACCCATATATCTCGAGCTCAGCTTGCCTTTCTTGCCAAACCTTATGATTCCTCTCTAAAGAGATGTTTTAAGGAATACTTTCCTACCGACTTCATACTCCATCTCCTTTCAGTGTGCATCAGCGTAGCTCTTCATTCTATCTTGAGCTGCCTTAAGCTATTGCTTAACCAAATTAACCTTTTCGACTGTCATCTGAAGCAACTCTGGCCTTATCAGTTTCCTCTCTCCTTCTTTATCCAACATATCAGAGTTTTACATCTCCTTCCATGCAGTGCTTCATAAGGAGCCATCTGAATGCTCGAATGGTATGAATTATTGTAAGCAAATTTGACCAATGGGAAATGCTCATCCTAAACACCTCTAAAATCCATCACACATGCTCTGAGCATTCCCTCTAAGGTCTGAATGGTCCTCTCAAATTGATCATTTGTCTGGGGGTGAAAAGCAGTGCTAAAATTTAATTTGGTTCCCAGAGCCTTTTGTAAGGTTCCCAAAAATCTCGAAGCAAACCGATGATTCTTATTGGAAACTATAGAATTTGGAATCCCTGCAGCCTCACTATCTCATCAATATACTTCTTTGCTAGCACTTGCAGGGAATCAGATTGTTTAATTGCCAGAAAATGAGCTGACTTCGTCAACCAATCAACAATAACCCGTATGACATCATGCTTCCTACTGGTCTTAGGCAAACCCATCAGAAAGTCCATAGTCACCGTTTGATACTTCCACTTAGGAATGGACAATGGCCTTAACTTTCCTTAAGGTGCCTGGTGTTTAACCTTAACTTGCTGACACATTAGACACTTGCTCACATATTCTGCTATATCTCTCTTCATGCCTTTCCACCAGAAATGCTCTTTCAGATCTCTGTACATCCTGATGCTACCTGGGTGTATGGCATAAGATGCATTATATGCCTTATCCAGTATCTCATCCTTCACCTCTTTGACATCTAGGTAACAAAGCCTATTTCCGACAGTCATAAGTCCATCATCCCTCACTACCACTTCAGGCTTCTTGCCATTCTTAATTTCTTCTCAGAGTTTGCTCAGATCTGTAGCTTATGCCTGTAACTCTTTTACTTTCTCCCTGAGTATTGACCTTACTCTGAAAGTCGCAACCATACCCTCGGGTTCCTCCTGTTTCAAGCTTATCCTAAGCTTAGCCATCTCTTCTAATAAAGGCAGATAAACTATATGAACATGGGCTATTGATGATTTTCTACTCAAGGCATCAGCCACTACATTTGCCCTTCCTGGATGATACTCAATCAAAAAATCATAATCCTTAATTAGCTCTAACCATCTTCTGTGTCTTAAATTCAGTTCTTTCTGACTTAACAGATACTTGAGACTTTTGTGATCTGTAAAAACTTTCGTCTGAACTTTATACAAATAATGTCTCCAAGTGTTCAAGGCAAAAATCACTACTGCCAATTCCAAATCATGAGTCGGATAATTCAACTCATAAGGCTTCAGTTGCCGCGAAGCATAAGCTATCCCTGTCTCCCTGCATCAACAGACAACCTAAACCCTTTCTGGAAGCATCACTATAAACTGTATAACCCTCATCTCTAGTAGGCAAAATCAAAACTGGAGCACTTGTTAATCTGCGTTTGAGCTCCTCAAAACTTTTCTAACATTCCTCACTCTAGATAAATTTCTGATTCTTCCTTAGTAACTTGGTCATCGGTGCACTATCATAGAAAATCCTTCAACAAATCTCCTATAATATCTTGCCAGACCCAGAAAACTCCTCACTTCTGTCACTGTCTTTGGTGCATGCCAATTCACCACTACTTCAACCTTCGTCAGATCAACATGTACCCCATCTTTAGAAATCACATGTCCAAGGAATATCACCTCATGAAGCCAAAATTTACATTTGCTAAATTTAGTATAAAGCTCCTTCTCCCTCAATGTTTGCAATACTATTCTGAGATGCTCCTCATGTTCCTCTTCACTCTTCGAATACACCAGAATGTCATCGACAAACACTATGATAAACTGATCCAGATACTCCTTGAAGACCCTATTCATAAGATCCATGAAAGCAGCTGGAGCATTGGTCAAACAAAAAGGCATAACTAGGAACTCATAATGCCCGTAACGAGTCCTAAAGGTTGTCTTACTCACGTCAGACTCCTTGAATCTGAGCTGATGATAACCTAATCTAAGATCAATCTTGGAAAAGACCCTTGCTCCTTGCAGCTAATCAAATTGATCATCAATCCAAGGCAAAGGATATTTATTCTTAACAGTCACCCTGTTGAGTCTCTGGTAATCAATGCACATATGCCATGTCCCATCCTTCTTCCTAATAAATAAAATCGGTTGTTCCTTAAGCTCCTTCAACTCAGCTGGAGCCATTCTATATAGTGGTATAGAAATAGGGGTAGTTTCGGGAGTCAAGTCGATAGTAAACTCGATTTCTCTCACCGATGGCAAACAAAGTGAGTCCTTTGGGAACACATCAGGAAATTCCCTCATAATTGAAAAATCCTCTAACCTCCTTTCATACACATCAGCCTCGACAACATGCGCCAAGAAGGCTTCATACCCCTTTTTCATCATCCTGTTAGCTAGCAAAGCGGAAATAATTCTTGGCGATGGTACTTTCTTGTCCCTCTTAAAAATCACCTTCTCTCCATTGCCCAAATCAAATTCCACTTCCTTAAGGCCACAATCAACTTCGCCTGATACTTCTCTATAACATCCATTCCAAGTATAACATTTAAGCCCTTTAGGTCTAGAGATAAAAGGTCCACCACCAGTCTATCACCATCAATGAAGAGTTGACAACCTCTATGTACTTGACTAATTACTACATTCCTCCCTAGAGGTGTACTAACAAGCAAAGGACTATTCAAAGGTACTGAATTCACACCATGTAAAATCATAATTGCATAAACAAATGAATACGTGGAGCCAGAATCAATCAAAATATATACTGTAGAATTGAATAACTGAGCCATATTTGTGACAACTTTAGGAGCGGCTGCAACTTCCTCTCTAGTCATGGCAAACACCCTTGCTTGAGCTTGAGCTTGACCGATTTGGCCTTCCTGGAGGAATAGCCTTCTTTACAGCTCTAGAACTGCCCACCTCTGTGACTGGTCTGGTTCCCACTGTTTCTACTCTCCTTCGGACTTGCAGCTACGACCCCTATTCCCTTGTTACTTGGGGACAGTTCCTGATCATGTGTCCCTTCTCTCCACATCGAAAGCATGCCCTTAGTAACTTGAAGCACTCTCTTTGATGAAGTTTCCCACAATACTCACATTGGGGTTTGAGTATCTACTCCTCCCCACCCTGCTATTGCCTCCTGTTGTTGAGGCTGGCATTGACACTGCTCTTGCTTGGTTGTTCTTAGTAAACTCTGTATATGTGATCTTTTCACACGCCTCACAGGCATCGAAGCACTCACCCCTTTCCTGGAAAACTGCTCCTGGTTCTTCCTCTTCCTGTTCACTTCATTTCTTATATTACCTAGTTTCTCTGCCTGGAGTGTAGCATCTACCAACTGTTGGTAGTCACAGAAATTATGGATCAAGACTTTCTCCTTGATCCTCGAATGGAGACCTCCCTCAAACTTGTTACATTTATCTTCTTCATTTGCCACAATGTTTGCTGCGTATCGGTAGAGCTGAGTAGACTTCAGCTCATACTCACTCACACTCATATCCCTCTGTGTGAGATTCAGAATATGGACCCTCGAGAAGTATTTCCTCTTGAAAGCTTCCAAAACGTCCCTCCATGACAACACTGGAGGCATATCTTGACTATGGGGCACTGATTCCCACCAGTGAAGTGCATCCTCCTGTAGCAAGCTCATTGCATAATCTAACTTCTCCTCATCCGAGCACTTCATCTGAATTAGAACCCTCTCGTTCCTCTTCAACCAAGCTTCATCCTTTTCCAGATTTATAGTTCCATTAAAATCTACAGCTCCATACTTACAGAGCTTATCATACTATCCAGTCCTCTCTACTAGAGCATGCATCAGAACTTGAGACCCTTGGCCCATGGCATATGAGAAAGCCTAAGTAAAGGCTTGAAAGAAACGCAGATCCATGGGGTTTGCTTGAGGCATAGGAGGAGGTGATGGAGGCACCTCATGTTGCATACTAGGTGCGTCAGAATCAGGAGCAAAATGTGTCCCCGCATCTTATGGGATATAGGATTCATCGGTGCTCCCTTGGTGAGAACTAGATCGAGTCAAAGCTCCTCAAGTTCTCTTTCGAGACAGCATAATCACTCCTTCAATTGAAAATCATTGAAAACCTTTAGTTTATGTAAAACAATTTCCAAAGTGTGCAAAATAGTTCAAATCTTACAAAACAATTTCAAATCATGTGAAATGATTCAAAACAATGCAAGCTGTTCATTTAAAACGATGCATGTTCATTTCATGTCCTAAATTACCCATTTCATGCCTTAAACCTCATCCCCAACCTAGACCTAAACCTAGTCTCTCTGATAACACAACATGTTGGACCTCGTTTTCAGAGCTCAATATCGAACGTGGGATCGTGAAGCTTAGGCGTGGAGGAGGGCTTCGAAATTTGACAATTGAAAAAAACTCCCTAGGAAGCAAAGGCGAGCTTTGCCGCGACGAACTTATGCAGGACGATTTCTCCTCGGCGGAAAGTATAATCTTTGTTGCGGCCAAGTCGCCACATGAATTATGCCGCAGCGAGCTCTTGGTTTCGTCGTGACGAAAACCCCTGAAACAGATATCCAAACCCAAGCTACCTATCTTACCAAAATGCAAACTTAAAATCTTTCATCCACATTCATCAATTCAACCCAAAAACAAAATGGATAAGAATCAATCCATAACCAATTTCTCAAAATCTTAATCTCATTTCCAAAATCGAATTCTTTGCAAAAAACATGCAAAATTGTGGACAAAATCAAACATATATTTCATTAATGACACAAGTAAGAGTTTTACAATGCTTTAGTGGGCATTTCGAGCCCCCTTACATGTAAACTGGAGTGATGCCTTGACTCTTGATTACTCGATCTCTTGCTCATCACCTAAATGAGGGGAGGAGAATAGGGGTGAGCTTAAAGCTCATGGGTAACAGTCTTATAATCGAGAAACAAACAAAAACCATTTTCAAAACTCATTGCCATTATACGCTTTGGAAACCATAATAATTTCGCATGAAAAATTACCAAACACTTATTTCTCAAAATTCTCACTGAATCAAACAGTTCATGAGAAATTTAAAATCATAAATGCTTCAAACTTGCTAACATTTCAAAAGCACATAAGCAAATCAGAATGGTTTGGGAAAATCCATCAATATGACGAACTACACATTTCCACTTAATGGTCCTGTGTAGTCGTAAAACTTGACGTACTATCGCAATTCCCCATAGGGGTCTTACATAGGCGTAAACATAAGGGAGTCCATGAAGAAGCTCTGTGCCACTTGCGGGTAGGCAGGATAAGCCTTTTTTTGGTCAACATGCACGTGACATTCTTGAATGGATTACACCAAACATAACATGTAATTCATGAATCAAAAATAGTTTGCCCAAATGGCACCTTGTTGGAAACTTGATTTTCATGCACATGAGATATTTCAAAAACAAAACATTTCCTTAAACCTAATTTCATAAACTTGCATCTTTTCAAAAAGAATCATTTTAAAAATATTTTCATAAATCATCAACACAATTCATATAGTAAACATATAACAATTTCACAATCCAATCAAGAGCAAATAAATGCAACATCTGTGATGCAATTGAGAAAATTAAGCTTCCTTGATTCAAAGAAAAACAACGAGTAGCTTATTTACTCTATTATAAAAATGTACCAACCTTGAATTTTTTGCTTATAAACTTGCTTAGGGATGTCTTTGCTTTTTCTCCTCTTGCCTCTCTTGTCTCACTTGATTTCCTTAAACAATAACCAAAATTTCATTCAATTTGGTTTAGAAATTAGAAAGTCATACCTTAACAATTCAAACTATTTCTCATGCTGAAACAAAAATTCTATGTTCAACTTCCATCCCGAAATTGAAATCATTAGAGGCTGAATTTTGACTTGATTCCTTCATACAGCCCTATGTCTCTAGTTTTATAAAAAATCAAAATCAGTCCATTTGGATAACTCAACTAAAAGTTATGCCCAAAATGCCAAAGCATGTTCTGTGTTGAAAAGTTCGCAGCGGCAAAAACCAAGTTCACTGCGGTGCAATTGTCTGAGTTCACTGTGGCAAAACCAAGTTCGCCACGGTGAAATGGTCTAGAAACCAACTCTTAGAACATGCTTTGTGTCGCCGCAGCAAAACCCACAAGTTCACCGTGGCGAAAATGTCCACAAACCCATTCCGAGAACGAGTTTTGCAACATTTTTCATCTTCTTACCTCCCACCTTTCACATATAACCCATCTTAACACTAACCCATCTCTTCTACTTCATTCAAACCCAAAATCATTCACAACTAATTCAAAATCTACATTTGATCATTAACTAAACCCAAACATTCACATAAACCATTCATCACAACTTCCTACACATATTCACTTCTAACCAACCATGCGTCATCTAACAATCAAGAAGGGTTAATACTCATACTTAACATGTTTTAACCTTAAAATCTTCAAGCTCTTTAAGAATTTCCTAACCCTATCTTCTTCTTCTTATTTTATCCACTTCTCTCTTTCTCTCTTCTTTCACTCACAAACAAGACTACAATTAATTCTTCTCCTTTTTTAATACCTTTAATGAGGGAGCAAAGTCCACTATGCCTTTCCATGTAATGCCTTAGCCTTTTAGCCTTTACTGATCTTCCAAAAATGTCCTTATGCACCTTACAACATTAACACTTTAATTCCATCAATCCATGAAATAAATCCTCCTAAACTTGACATAATAATTTAACTCCAAATAAAATTATTTATCTAGCAAGACCACAAAATTTATTCAAATCATGCTTACTAAAATAACAAAAAAATTGGGGCCCAACAACTACCATCTAACTCATTACCATTATTAGACTCAGCAACAATTTCACCACCCTTAATAAACATAGTCTTCCTAGTATGACAATCAGATGCATAATGATCATGCCCTTGACATTTAAAACACTTAATATACCTATGATTAGAAGGTTTAGAGGATGGATCAATAATTCCTTTTTGAATAGAAGTACTCCTCTCTTTGCCTTTATTTAACTTGTTGCCTTTCTCCTTGGAATCTAAATAGTGCTCCCTCTTCTTATCTTCATTTTTTTCCATTTTGGATTCCATTTTTTGCTAGAATTTGAGAAAGACTTGGCTGTATTTCTTTGTTTTTGTTGCCTCTCCACCTTCTTGGCAATGTTCATTAAGTCCTCCATCTTTACATAATGTTACAACTCAACCAAATCAACAATTTCGCTATTCAATCCATCCATAAACTGAGCCATTATCACCTCGTCCTCCTCTTCTATGTTAGCTTTAATCAATAGTATCTCAATCTCTTTGTGATAATCTTCTACTGATCTAGTTCCTTGTGTGAGTCTATGTAATCAATGTTGCAACTCTTTATAGTAATAAGGTGGCACAAACCTCTTTTTCCATCACTCTTTTCATCTCTTCCTAAGTGGATATAGGTGATTCTTTATTCCTCCTCCTATTCTTTACCAATTCATCCCACGAAACTAATGCATAATCAAAGAATTCCACTGCTGCCATTCTCACTTTCTCATCTTTAGAATTGCTGTGACAAGCAAAAATTATGTCCACCTTTCTCTCCCATTCCAAGTATACTTCAGCATCATTCCTACCTTTAAAAGACAGAATTTTCATCTTGATGGTATTAATGTTGCTATCTTTTCTCTCCACTCTTTCTTCCCTCCTTACTCTACCCCTCTCAAATTGCACTTCATCTTCATACTCATTATACATTCTTTCCAATTCTTCCTCCCGATGCCTATGACTGTCAATTGATCTACTATGATTTTGGATTCTATTGGTCTCATTAATTGTCTCATCCATCCTATCCATCCTACTAGATATCTTCTTGAACTTATTCATGAATGCCATCTACATCACTTTCAAATCAAGCACATTGTCGTCCTCCTTATGTAATGTTTCCTTTTTATCCCTTCTATTGGCCATTCTTATAATAAAAAGCTATAAGAAAAATGCTTAACAGTAAAAAGATAACCTCACAAGTCACTTCCTTATGTGTTTCACTCAAAAGATGGCACTTTTCTCATGTTTCAATAAAAATTATCCCTTACACTTTTTTAAGCTTACACACTCTAGATTTTTTCCACTCAAACTTGTTGTCCTTAATTGCACTTAAGAATTCAATTTCCAATCAAGGTAATGCATAAAAAGTAAATTAAGATTTAGGAATGCAATGAAAAAGCCTAAGAAAGACAATGAATATAAAGCTATAAGCAAGTATACCAAAATGAATGAAGGCAAAATAGGCACAGAAGAAGAAAGGATGTATGATGCCTAAAAAATTATAGAATTTAAATTAATAAGAATCAATTTGTTAATTATGGTGTAAATGGAAACAAAAAAATAAGAGATGAAAAATAAAAACTTAAAATGAAAGAAAATGACGAAACTAATGCATAAATGTGAGAATTAAAATTTCCCTAGTGGAAAAATTAACTTGAATGCAAAGATATAAAGACATTAAACAAAATAGCAAGCCAACAAAAGAAAAGCCTATAATCACACCAACCCCAAAGATAATTTTTTTGCAAATGATTTTTTTAATTTGATTTTTTTAAACACTAGCTAACGCCGTTAAAGTCTTTAACGCCAACACCACATCTTTTTTTTTCTTTTTTCAACTATTTTTCCTCTTTTTTTACAGTAGCAACATTTTCTTCTTGTCTAGCTATTGATTTTTTTGTTTTTTAAAACACAATAATAAAATGAACCCAAATTTCGAGTTTAATGGAAAATAATAGTAATAATAACACATAAACATAAGATAAATAAGAATTTATCTTAATCAAAGATCAAATTCTAAATGATGCAAAATCCTAAGACTAAAGAACCTGAAATTCCTTAAACATATACTTTGGATAGAAAATGAGCAAGAAGAAATCCCTAACCCTATTGAACCCCTAGTCAATTATATGAAAGGAAACACATATAATAACGTTGATTAGAAAATAAGAATAAAAATTTGTCACAACTGATTACCTTGATAAGAATTATATTCTTGAGGCAATAGAAGAAAACCAGAAATCCTCCCTTCTAGAATTCGTTATTCTTCCAATCTAACCCTAAAAAATGTTTATTATAATGTATTTATACCCCTTGAAAAGAAAGAAACCTTAATTACGTAAAAGGCCTTTGAACGAAAAAATAATTAAAGCCCAAACCACTATTTCTAAAATACAACCCATTAAACCTAAGAAATTTAAACAAGCCTAAGATATAAGTATTAGGCCGCCAAAAGTTATGTTTCTAATTTAAAATAATTAATTAAATAAGAACAAAAGTCTTATTGCACATTCTGCCCTTCATTATTTATGATGCCATTGGCCCTTATTGTCTCTTGAGATTCCATGTCATCTATAATTTGGCCTATGTAAGAGTGAAGCGCTTCTTTAAACTTTTTAACTCTTGATTTTGTTATTGGTCTCTCTGACATTGCTAGCTTGTCTTTAACTCCATTTTGCTCACAAAGTTTTATCGTCATGCTCACATCAACTTTGGTAAACTCAAGTCAAAGGATTACTTATATAATCATCACAATGAGAATTCCATAGACATATAAGTAATACTTCAAATGGATTTCTCATATTGGGTCTGTTCAATGAATTTTTTGTCTAACAAGCACGCACATGTTTGTTTAAGGATCTCTATACTTTAGTCTATGAGAACAACTATTTCTTTTATAAGGAAAAACAACGTGTGCTAGTATTTTTACGTTTTATTAATGTCTAATATTAATAGAACAATGAATAGGAACAATTTAAGGATAATACATAAATACAATAAGAAACTTATAATTATAATCTCACTATAATTTTATTTGCAATTTACAGTTATCCCATGGACTTTACTATATACATTTAAACATGTACAAGATAAAGAATACCTTTAAATAATTGTCACTAAACTACAACCAAAGCAATTGACTGTAAGGCATAAATGTCACGACCTGGAACCACACACATGACAACTACCACATACCGGGGTTAAAGATACTCATGATACCCTTAACCTAACTATGTAAGGCTAACTGAATATCAATCTCAACAACAACACAAAATGTTCATACATAAGCTATTTACAAACCACAAGACAGACAAGCGTTAATTTATTAAATTATAAAGCATATCAACATAATCATGAGCCACTTTAAAACAAAAGTGCAAAACAGAAACTACCCATATACAGTAATGCCCCGAAAATATCAAAATACCACACGATCCAATCAAAACTTCAAACTCACCAAATTAACCTGCATGGTTGGGAAGCGGAGGGGATGAGTACATTATGTACTTAGTGAGCAGAAAGAAACATATATCACAAATAGAACTTGGTATACACCAAAACGGTCTAAACTAGCTAACAATACACATAACCAGCTATGAAGTGAATATACACGACATAGAAACATATAGACCTAGTCTATGTCTCATGCCATATTGGTTAGGAACCACATAGGCCTAGCCTATTAATCACTCATTCAGTGAACATAGGTTCCAGTTCCAATACATATGAGCAGAAAAGTGACACATTTAAAAGTCAAATCTTGTCAGGAAGCCAAATCTCAAAATAAGTCAAAACAATTATGTGTGTCACCACTAGTCAGCCAAAGTAGTGTGCACACCCACCAAATCCTGGTGTTGGCTCGACATTCATCTGTGGTGAGTCCTAGACTACGGTCGACAAGAGCGTCATAACCCTAGGTAATGACCTTGTCATTGACCAAACCTCTAGGTGTGCAATCACCCACAAGTTTGGTAGAACGATGTCATTATAAGGACTTGACTTTTATGTACCAACGTCAAAGGTACGGGGGTCGCTTAATCTACTGTGCTCAGCACATGATTGTTTTCTCACCAATCATCAAAAATCATAGATAAATATTGAATAATAAAATCAAGTAAGGTACCATGTCTTTATTTACTGGTCTAACTGATAAAATGGAGCTGTGCCAAGGCTCTAAGCTAAAAGATAATACATGCATGCAGTATATATGACTTGGTTATACATATGTAAGTTTTAAAACATTTTTCATGAATTGAAAGTTATCTTTTATACTCTAATTGAAAACAATATCATTCCTTAAAATATGAAATCAAAACATCGGTTTTACTCCAAATTCAAAGAGTTATTCAAAACATGGTCATTTATTAAATACATAAGTATACTAGCATTTATTTGAAAATCAATTCTACTAT
>JAOSBO010000209.1:16938735-16958059 GCA_027563915.1 Erythroxylum rotundifolium
GTCCACAAGTATTGTCTTGCTCTTTTGTATTCAATCAATACCTTTTAAAGTTACAAGGATTATGGAAATTGAAAGTTATGATTTGCATAATATGATATTTTACTTAAAACTCCCTTTTTAGACATTTCACATCTTATTTTCTTTGGTACTTCTCCATAAGTCTATAACTTCCTTTTGAGGATGTCAAATATTCACTCCTTCCATGACAAGGTTCCTCTGCTAAGGTCTTAAAACATTTGTTAACTAGTCACTAATGTTTTTGGTATTCCTAGTGGTGATAAGTTGTTTTTTAATCCAAATAATGAGCTTATGCTTTATTTGTGCCATACGTTACACAATTCCCCCAGAACATCTCTTATTGCATTCTTTCCATAGATAGTAAATGCACGATCCAAAATCTATTTCAAATATTATCCTGTCTTCTTTGATTTGTCTTTTATTAACTCATCGCCCATTTAATGTATCAATGTAGAAATGGCCTTGTATCTCCAATTGACCTATGTGTTTAATTTCCTTCCAAACCTCCCTAGAGAACTTAAAATTATAAAACAAGTGTTCAATTATTTCAGGTTCAACTTTACACATTTGATAAATGGTGTTTTGGTCATATTTTTAGTCTCATATTTAATACAATTTATTTGCTTATTTGAGTATTTTTATTGATTTTGGTATTTATGATATTCATATTTTGTTTATAGGTCTAATTCACTTGCTTGGAGTCGAAAGGAACAAATTTGGATAAGTTTAGAGCAATTTGGAGTTATTTTGATTGAGTTATAGACTGCAAAACTTCAATATGGCCATGCTGGAGAGTTTGAAGGCATGTTGAGTATTTCATGCAAAACACACTCATGTTAGTTGGGAACATGTCCTTGTTAAGTAGCAAGAAGGCCATGTTGATGGTATATGCTTGTGTCATTGCACATGTTAGCTTTGGATAACTTGCAAGTTAATTTGAAGAATACAACATCAATATGCCCTTGTTGATACCTGGGCATCTCCTAAAATTCGAGTTTCAAATTTGAAAAGAAAATATTAAATAACAAATTTGGTGGTTTAGGTTCAAGCTCTTAGTAAAAAGATTACTACATTGTCAATTGAATAGTAACTAGCTTAAATGATGTTGTGTGAGTTAAGTGGAAGACGGTATGTAGGCCAAGATTGTTAAGCAATTAGTGTTGCAACAAAATTGGTTGAACATGTTGACTAAATGATAAATGAGCCTTGACTACAAAATAACCTATATAGTAACACTTACAACTCAAGATGAAGGAACTAACTAAATCTTTCTTGGGGAAATTGGAGGTAACAAAGACAGAACCCTCCACCCAGATTTTAGTGACAACATCATTTGTAAAAGAAGAAGCCTAGCTTGGAAGATATCATAACTAAATTTATTCAAGAATCTAAATTTTGGATTCAAGCTATTGAATCTTCACCGAGGAACTAAGAGGCTTCTATCCATAACTTGGAGAATCAAATAGGATAACTTGCGAAGCTGATTTGTAAGAAATCATAAGGAGGCTTACCTAACAATATAGAGACGAATCCGAAGGAGCATGTCAAATAAGTCACTCTTAGAAGTGGCAGGAAGTTAAGTGTAGGAAGGAAACGAGATAAGGAGGAGAAGACTAAGATAAAAACAAAGGATAAAGAATAAGATAGAGAAGGTGAGCAACCCAAGTTGGTAAAGGAGTTCAAGCTTACAATTATGTATTCAGTGAAACTAAAGAGGAATCGCATAGAAAAATAATTTGGTAAGTTCCTAAAACTTTTAAACAATTGCACACTGACTTACATTTTATTGAGGCTCTTTTATAGATGCCAAAGCATGCCAAATTTTTAAAAGAGCTATTATCAAACAAAAGGAAGTTGGAGGAACTATCCATAGTGGCACTTAGTAAGGAGTGCTCAACCATCCTTTAGAAAAAAAAAAACTTAAGAAGCTTAAGGATCTAGGAGTTTCATGATCCCTTACTTAATTATTAGTTTATCAATCAAAAAGGCATTAGCTAACTTAGGGGCCAGCATTAACTTAATGACCTTTAAGTTATTTAAGAGATTAGGATTAAGATAACCAAAACCAATAAGAATGGTTAGTTGATAGGTCAATCAAGCACCCTAAAGGCATCATAGAAAAAGTATTGGTTCAATTTGAAAAATTCATATTCCCGAATGATTTTATCATATTAGATATGAATGAAGATGTTCAATTAACTCTTATATTAGGCTGTCCTTTTCTGGCCACTGTTAGAGCATTAGTTAATGTAAGTGATGGTAAACTAACGTTAAAATTGGAAGATAAAGAGGTTTCTTTCAAAATGTCTAAAGCTTTTGAGACATTCTCTTAAATATGATGATACTTTTTTCTTTCTTAATATGGTAGACTTTGCAATAGAAGATGTTGTTCAAGAAGTTATGAGTAATAACCTGTTAGAGTTATGTCTTGTCCAAGGGGAGGAGTAATCTGTAAAATCATGAAGGAGTAAGTTGAAGTGGGAATGTCAAGTTGATGATGTTAAACAAGTGCTTCTTGGGAACTAAGTTTTTTATCTTGTAATTTTGTTTCAATTAATTTTATTTTAGTTTTTAGGTTTTAGTTTCCATCATTTAAATTATATATATATATATATATATAATAAATTTTATGGTTTAATATAAATTTTTTCTTGTTTTACAATTATATGGGTGCCATTTTTGTTTTTTATGCTTTAGGTATGCATATTGATTTTTAGGTGAAAGTATGTAGAAATTTTTAACTAAGTCAAAAAGTTACAGGGTTATATGCCTGTTAAGATGCTCATGTTAATGTCCAGGTTGTGCTACATGCTTATGTTGATTGGAAACACAAGCATGCTCCACCTAAAGAAAAGGAGCCAAAAAGTTACAGCAAGTTACACACCCAATAATGTATCTATATTAGTGGCTGTGTTGCAAGATTAGCATTGAGTCACTTAACACTTGTCAACATGGCCATGTTACCAAAACCAGGTAAATTGTTTGAGAAACATTAAGATAAACAACCACCATTACCCTTGTATTGGAGAACATATTGAATTATCTTTCCTTTCTCTTGTTTTTCCAAAATTTATAGAAAGAAACATGCCCACTAACACATGTCAGTAGTCGTATAGATTTCAAGTGTTCTAATTTTCGTGCTAACACAATCATGTTAATTCCTAAAACATCTATGTAAGTTATTGTCTTATTTTTATTTTAATGTCATAACATGTTTGAGATATAAACCAATATAAAAAACCTACACTCCTGTGTTTCAACCCAACATGCTTGTGTTCTTTAAAACTCAACCTTAATTTGTTTAACACAAGGCAAGTACACATTTGTGTTAGTAATTGTGTTAAGCAAAATCTACATTAATTTTGCATTGTAGATCATGTATTCTCTCCTTTCTTTCATTGATTATTCACTAACTACCTTCCTTTTCCATTATGGGTCTCCAGAAGGTTTAGGGGTGGTCAGATTATAACCCTCATTTGATCATCTTCTATAATGACATGTTAATGGTTGCCTTATGTACATATAGGTGTTCTTTGATTTTTTGGATAAGGACTAATTTGAATAGTGTAATGGTACATTTTGTAGGATGTTTTAGAATAAAGTGACAATTTTTTGATAAAATAGTGGTATATTATGCAAGATGTAGTGGTATTTTATTTATAATGTATTGGAGTTATTTTTTTTGGTATAATACAATGTTATTTTTTATACAAAGCAGGGTTATAATAGCAATAAGCAATGATTTAAATATGATGACTCCATGTGGTTGTGTGGAAAATACTGAGACAAAAGTGCTAACAGAAATAGAGATAAAGTTTGAAAATTAGAAATGATATTTGATTTTACTAAAAAAATTCAAAGTGTTATTGGTTTGCAATTGCTACAAAGGGAGAGAGAAGATAAAGTTGGATAATTTTTGTTTGTAATTAAGGTTAGATGTATAAACAACAATTGATGCATAAAATGAAACCAAGAACAAATGAAAGAATTGGTTAAAATACTTGAGTCTATTGTCAGATGGCTAAAGGTATGTGGACTATAATAGAGTTTACGGATATATAAACATGATATGATTTTAGTAGGTGTATATAATAACAGGGCCCTGGGAAAGGCGAGAGGGGATGTAAGAAAAATGACCAACTTTATTGCAAAATTTATAAGGCAGTGTAGGGTTTATGGATAACCATGTAACCATAGATTATAATTTAATGATAAGTGTGATATAAGATTGAGAAAAAAAAAGTCAATTATATTAGTATAAGGCTAGAGTGTTTGGAAACATGAAATTTTTACAAAAGGATTACCTAAATAATATAGGCATGTTGAGACAAATGATGTTGGAAGAAGGAGATGCAAAGTTAATGTATAAGATTTTTAGTTGAAAGAGAGAAAAGTACAAAAAAATTGCTATGATATTCATTGTAATGAGTAAAGAAGACTGATGAATATTTTCTAAGCAAATGAAACGAGCTGGACATTTTATATTGAATTTGTGATGTAGTACATTTGATATCACATATCTTATCAACAAATATCATATTTCATTTACACCTTTCCTTAGTGTAAGCCATCAAAGACAATTCAACCTTACTTCCTAAACTACTTGCCTAATAATTCCATTAAAGACATAATCAGACGGTCTTTAAGCAGTACTAAAGATTACTCTAATTCTTCTTACCTAAAAGCATTAAGACCCCAATTACCTGTTGTTCCTTGATACAATATAGTGTGGAAAGGCTCCCTAATGCCTAAAGCTTCATTTATTGCTTGTTTAGCAACAAGAGGAAGATTGAAGACTAAAGATAGACTAAAAAGGATGAGTGATTATAATTGTGTTCTTTGTAACTCATTTCTTGAATCTATAAATCAATGATTCTTCAATTGTAACCCCTTAGCTAAAATTTGGACCATAATGTTACAAAATTTGAACCTTTCTTATCTTGCAACAGATTAGGAAAACATCTTGGTTTAGGTAAAACAATAATACAATAGAATTGGGAAAGATAAGAAATGCTTAAGTCTTTGTTTAACCTACTCAGTTTACTCAATTTGAAATGAAAGACATTAAAGAACTTTTAAGAATATTCACTTTGACTTGTATGTAATTTCTAACAGAACTTGTCACCGAATCAAAGAGAACCCTATTGCTCATCATGTGAATGAGGATCCAAGTTATTCCATTAAAAGAAGATAGAGACTGGAATGATATAGCTCTAGATTTAAATTGCAGTTGTATAGATGCTAAGATGATGTTGTACTTACCTTTTCTTTTGAAAATATAGCCTTGCATTTTTAATCTTGTATGCCTTTTTAGGCCTTTTAATGATACATTTATTTCCCCAAAAAATGTATACAGATTGTATCTTATAGTATAAAAAATATAATTCCCATAAGGAATATATTATTCATCAAACAATTCTTATAACACTTTGTTTAAGGTCAATAATATGATAAAATAATTAGAAAATAAACTAAATTAAAGAAAAATGATAATTGAGTAGTTAAACAAGCAATAATGAATTTGTTAATTAACCAATAATGAAGGGTTAGGAGTTACATCTATCTTTATCTATTTTCACTTTACCTTCTTGATTTAACAAAACTCAATCCTAACTATCTAATAATTACGATAACCCTATCTTAAGATCTATCCAAGTAATCCTAATTAAAATAGATAGGAATTGAATTGCAACCTCTCGATCTATCAAAACTCTTCCTATCTATCTAATTGGATTTGAAATAATCTTATAGATAGCTAACAAACAATTAAGATCTCTCTTTAATTTCCTATTTATTTGATTTTTATAGGTTTATTATGGTACTAGCTCTTATTGGACAACCCGATACAGATAATTCAATCTAACCTTCTGATTCATAGCAAATATAAAATGATAAATACTAGAAAGTATATCTCTATTAAACTAAGGGTGTGCTTATTTAGTGGGTATGAAAAAAGAGGAATGGGTATAGAAAGAAAGATTAAATTTGGTAAGGGGCTATGATTATAAAGTCATTATTTTGAATACCCATTTTTGGGTAATACCTCATTCCTCTCCTAATCTAGAGGAATGGGTATCATTGCTCTAAAGTATTATTATTAATTAATTAATTACATTATAATTAATTAAAATATAACTAATTAAAATATTGCAATTAATTAATTACAATATAATTAATTAAAATGTTATTAATAATTAATTAACTACAATATAATTAATTAAAATATAATTAATTAATTAATTAAAATATTGTAATTAATTAATTAAAATATAATTAATTAATTAGTTACAATATAATTAATTACAATATTTTAATTAATCAATAAATTGTATTAATAATTAATTAACTGCAATATAATTAATTAAAATATAATTCATTCATTAATTAAAATATTTTAATTAATTAATTAATTAAAATATAATAAATTACAATATTATTAATTAGTTATAGAATAATTAATTAAAATTAATTACAATATTTTAATCAGTCAATATATTGTAATTGATTAATTAAAATTACAATATTGACTAACTAAAATATAATTAATTTTTATTTCTTAATATTTTTTATGAATCAACCACTGTCAATATATTAGTAATCATAATTATAACGATTATATCTATTCTCATTCCTCACTATATTCATTCTCATTCATTTTACCATTTCCTGTGCAAACCAACCGCCTCCTAAGAATGTAAAATTTTAATAAACATTTTAAGAGTAGTCCCCAAAATAAGTTTAGCATTCCATAGATAAAATATATCAAAAATTCATCATAACCAATATTTAACAACAAGGAAAAACAGAAAAGAATAGAAGGTTGAATCTCAGATGTTCACTTGTTCTTGTTCTTTAGCTAGAAAATTACACAACCTTGTTCTTCTGGAGTTCTCTTTTTGATATCTTCTTTTATGTTTCCAACCACATCTTTTGGTGTTTTTTTTTGCCTTTTATACTTTTTAATCATCTTGGGTTCCTTTCTACAATTTCCATATGTTTATTTCCAAAAATAACCCCAAATCATCAAAAATATAAAAATCTCGCGATCTAGAATTCTAGTATTTACATGATCGTACACTATTTACTCTATGCACTCTTTGTCACATTCGTGCAAATATGCATGATCATGATAGATAGTCTTCAACTCTTCATTTTACATTATTGCACGATTATGCGCATACATGATCGTGACTACTTTCTTTGTCCAGATTCTTTTTTATCTTTTTTTGGAATTTTTCATCTGCACTCGTCATCAAAACACATTAAATTTCCCTTAAATCATGCATGAAGATCAAAGTCTTGCCCTAATCAATGTTAACTAAAAAAATCACACTGAAACAGTAATAAAGACATAAATCTATGTCCTAAATACATGATTAACACCTAATAAAACACTTAAAAAAAACAATCTACAACCTAGAAATATACTAAAATTCACACATATCACTCTTGACTTACTTTTACAAATTTTCAAAATTCTCAAGACCCATGTAAGTTGAACTTATACAACCAATCAGTCCTCCATCAAAGACTAGCAAACCTATCTACTAAGCTCAAATATATGTCTAGTTATTATGGAAACTTTTTTAAAAGTTAAAGGAATTCATTAAAGAAAATGAAATATTACAAGTACAAAAGAGACCTTAAGGGAATACCCTTACAATACTGCTTAAAATCCACTACAACTCTTTAAAGAGGACAGTTTCTACTTAGAGATAGGTAATTTAATTTGTCTATTGTGCGTAATCTATTTTTAGTGTCAACCATAATAAAAAGAGGTTTTAGTTAGTAAACACTTGCTCCATACAATTTTGTGCCAAACTACTCCAGGATTTCTACTTCGGATCAAATCCCTACTAACCTTACTAGTTAAGAGGTTAATAGTTTCCCTTTCCAAAAACAAACTGTCTAATTAAGAGGTGTTAGGGGAATAGTCTAGTTTGTTCTCCATCATCTCTTTAGTTAGTTACTAAGCACCTTAACAAATTAGCGAGCTCACTTAGCCTCCAAGGAGAGATGTTGCCTAGCAACAAGTGTTCCAGAGAGATGAATAAGTTGTCTATCTTTATACTAGTTATCAAGCCATATTAAAGTTTTTTCCCCGTTCCCAATCTTACATGCCACTCCTACTTTAACCCTATCTTTTAGTTAAAGCAGTTGACAATTGAACCAAGAGAAGGTGGAGCTCTTATCAATAGCCTGAATATTCCTTCCTTTAAGAAAGTATTTATACAACCACTTTAACAGTAAGTAACTTCTTTCCTCGAGAATCCACCAGTCTCTTCATAATTAAAGCAAGATTAGTTATTTTGATTAAGTTGACCCCTAATCCACCTTCTTCTTTTAAGGGAACATATATCGGTCCATTTGACTTTTACAACTCCCCCTTCACCACTAGAATGACACCAATGAAACATCCTTAACATTCTCTCCAGCGATTTGATCAGTTTTTTGGATTAAAAAACGTGCGAGCTCCAATATATATAAGGAGAGAAAAACACTGATTTGATTAACTAGAGTTTACCCTATAGGATAGAGATTTATTAATCTAAGAGGATGGTCTTCTTTAAATTTTCTCAACTAAAGAAAGACATTATTTAAAATTTAGCCTTCATGTAGAGATAGGGAGCCTTAGATATAATATAGGAGAATATTTCCTTTGAATTCTAACGAGTTTGGTTATATGAGACTCCATCTGAGTTGCTCCTTTAGAGATCATGGAATGACTTTTATTGAGATTGATATCCATACTAGAGATTCATTTAAAATCTTGCAAGGGATTCATTAAAGCTTGAACTGAACTTGTGTGTGCCCTACAAAATAATAATAAATCAGCAACAAAATACAAGTTTATTAATTCAATTTTCCTGCATTTGGAATGGAATATGAATTCAGTGTTCCTCCTAATAATGTTTCCCTTACAAGGAGGGTAAAAGCTTCCATGTACCATATAAAGAAGCAGGGGGATAGAGGGTGCCCCTGCCTTGGATCTCTTACAACTTTAAAGATCTTTAGAGGGATACCATTCACCAAAACACAATAAGATGTTAAGGTGATATGTTCTTTGATCCATACAATAAAGACTCCAGGCAAACCAAACACTTCTAAAAGCTTTAACAGGAATTCCTAGTTTACATTGTCAAATTTCTTATTAAAATCCACTTTGATAGTGTAGTTAAGATTATATTTACTTCTTGAATACCTATTTAGTAGCTATATTTACTTCTTGAATAACCCTTTAGTATCTCTTGTAGTATCAAAATGTTATCCCTAATATGTCTATTGTTCTTGAAGTTCCCCCTTTTCTCACTATTCAAATAAGACATAACAACCTAATAAATGATTAATTGACTATATTTATATAGTGTAAGTCACTATAAACTTATGGAGCTTCAAAGATTACATGGGTGTGTATGTTGACATATATGGTCAAGTATGTGCCAGTATAAGCTTCTATGATCGTGTAGAGTCATGATTTAGAGGTTTTGGAGATACACGGTCACCTATATGGTTATGTAAGTGACTAGGTATGTTCTAGAAAACTTAATTTTTACTATAAAGGATATCATTGAAGGCTATAACAAGGAAAGAGCCTTATTATGGAGACACTAAAAGAAGAAAGAAAACACCAATAAGAAGATCAAAAGTGGAAACATCAAGATTAACTCCTGCTTTCCAGATTTTCCAGATCAAGGCTTCAAGTTGATTTCATTTTATTCTATTTTTTCTAGTTCATTGCCTTATATACCAAATCTAAATAGCTATGTTTTGAACATTATTACAAATTGCTAAGCTATATTAGGGTGTTATTCTTATATTGTTTTATGTGACTTTTACTTTGTTGAATTCAATATATTATTGTTTTGTGATATTTGTTGTGCTTGTACTTGATCTTAATCAAAAGATTGAATCAAGGTATTTTTGTTAAGATGAGCAATGAAACTTGATACCTTAATAGACTTACAAGTATTAGGTTAATAAGCAACTAAATACAGATGTTAATTGTAAGTTAATTATTCTTAAGGTTGCTTCAAATCTAATTGAGTAGTTAGGAGAAATTTTGAGAGATCGAGATATTACAACTCAACTTTTATTTATTTCAATTGGGATTACTTGATTAGATTTCAAGAGAAGGTAATCATAATCTTTGGATATCTAAGATTAAGCATAGTTAAATTAATAAGGTGAAGGGAATATAAAACAAAGATATAATAATTCCTAAGTTTCCAACATTGAGTACTTCAATTTTATTGTTATTTTTTATTTGTTCAATTATCAAGTTTGTTAGTTTACTTTAATTTTCAATCAATTCAATCTTTGTTACTTTAAACAAAGTATGATTCAAATTTTTAGGCGACTATATTCAATCTTTTTTGGAATGATATCTTTTATACTATACGTTATGATATACTGGCAGTATGAAAGTTTTTTTATGTAAAACTATCAACACAACCTTCAATTTAGAAGCCAGAATTTCGGAAACGATCTTGTCAAGGAATTTGGAGTAAGTTGTAGGCCTATAGTCCCCAAAAAAGGAGGGATTGGGCCTTTAGGTAATAAGCAAAGAAATGTATTATTGAGTTCTTTTAGTAAGATGCTCTTGATAAGAATTCATGAACTACATCTTTAACAACCTACACTTTTACTTCCCAAGACTTGTGATAGAAGTATCCATTCAATTCATTCAGTATAGGAGCTTCCATTCCATTCATCTTAAAAACTATATCCTCTATCTCTTTATTATCCATAAGTATGATTAACCTTGCTACCTCCTCAGCTAGGATCCTTCTAGATGTGAAATTTCTCAAATAGGACATAGAATTTAAAGATGTATTTGCAGTACCAAGCAAAGAAGTGTAAAATTTGACAACTTCCTACTAAATATCATATTGGTCTTAGAGTGATGTGCCATCACAGGATAAGATAAAGTTGATTTTGTTTTCATTTCTTCTAGTAATGACAAAACTGAAGAATTTAGATCACACATCACCCTTTTTCAACTAATTCACTCTAGATCTCTGTTGGAGTAAAAAGGAATGATTGTTTACAATATGAAGATGCTTTACTTTCTCGCAGTGATGGATCACTGAGATCGATTGAAAGGAGGAATTTTATAGAGGTAAGTTAATATCTAGCAAAGTTTATGGCTTCCTTAGTACTAGGGCCTCTTTCCACATTCATTAGTTTAAGTTAGCCTTAAGCTTTAGGACACAAAAGAACTGTTTAGTACTAGCAATAGAGCAGTCAATCCCCTTTTTTACAATCTTCCAAAAAACCTCCCTCATTTTTCAAAGAATTATTAAATTTGAATAGGAAATGTCAACTATATTCTAGAATAAATGTCCTACCAAGAATAGAGTATGATCCAAGAAAGGGGATCCTTAAACCTAGCTATGCTCTCCCGGAACAAATTTAGCCAATTAGAGTTGACAAGAGCTCTGTTCAATTTTTTTCTAATAAACCATTTTGATCTTCCCTTGTTTATCCAAGTGAATGTGTACCCTTTAATTTTCATATCACTAACCCCAAATATATTAACATACTCCTTAAAATCCTTAGTGAAATTTCTCAAGTTATAGTTTCCTTAAGCTTCAAATCTCTAAAGAGTTAAATAAAATCACCATAGATTATCCAAGGACCATTGCAATTGTTACTGACTTTCTTGAGGTTACACCACAAACCATTCCTTTAATAAGCAAAGTTACTTACATAAACAAAAAAGGCATTGATCACCACTTTCTTGTGAAGAAAAGTTACCTTCAAATGCATTACCTTGTCATTTGATCCTAGAAGATCCACCTCAGCCCTATCAAAGTTGTAACAGGTTATGATTCTACCATAAACATGATGGGAATGGTTAGATATGATTTTCTACTGAGGTCCCAAGATTAGCTTTTTTTCCTAATAAACTCAAAACAAAAGGCCCTTCTCTAAAGAAAAAATCCCTAAAAGAAAAGAGCTTATTAAAGTAGTTTAATCCTCTGGCATTCCATCCTAAAATGGGCATGTTATTTTTTATTTACCTTTGGAGCTTTTACTCTTGCTCTTTTATGACTTTCTACTTTCAACAGTTTAGAACAACTCCTTACCTCCATCAACTACACATGAACTTCCCTGGGAATTAGGACTAGTTGTTTCCTCCACTCTCTTCACATTGCTCTCATTCAGCAGCATAGGGGGATCAACTTGCATATCCCTTATGTTTTCAAAGATTGCTTCACTTATACCATTAGGTAGAATAATATCAACCACCTTGGTAGATCAGTTATCATTAATTAGATTAGTCACTTCATTTGTTCAATCAGATCTTTCCTTCTCTTTAGCGTCCCCTTTCTCCTCCAAAGCTATTAACTCATTATAATTTTATGTTATAAAATTCCTGCCAGCAGGCTTCCACACCTTAACTTTAAGTTTGGGGGGAGGCTTCTAATGATAAGAGATAGCTACACTATCTTCAAAGAAACAAATTTTTGTTAGGTGTTTGGGAGAATAAATACCATTTTTTAGTGAGAGATAAAATAAATGATGAAAGGAAAAAAAACTGCCTTAAGTAGTGAGAGGAGGAGGTTGACAACAAGCTACCAAAAACCAAAATCAAGTCAAGGCTGAAGTGTAGCATCTCATCTCTCAAATGATTGAGATATTGAAAGAATTGGACTAATGAGTCCTATGAGTGTCAGCATATAACATGAAATTGATACATTTATGACATGAGTTCATAAGTGTATTCAAAGGCATAAATGAGCATACACATATAAATTGTCAGTTAGACAAATTGCGCTTAATTGTTGTATTCCTGGGTATAAAATTGAATGTGATATGAGATATAAATACGCTTTTCCAATGTCTTGTAGTTTGGTTTACCAAAGACAAGAATTGATGGATTATAAATTAGCAACTTGGAAATTAATTGACATAATTAGGAGATTGATAAATTAATATGTACATTTAGTCTTGGAAAAATGCCAAGTAGCAAGAATAATTGTGACATGGAAAATTATGATGACCAAGCCCAAAATTGAGTGGCACTTGTCACAGTTAAGCGTGTGACAAATGGACTAGTAAATGTGTGAAAAATGAACTAGTAATTAAATGACAATTGGACCAATTAACATGTGACATGTGGACCGATTAAAGGGTGACAAATGGAAGCATTATGAGTACATTAGTGGCAACTTAATTGTTGAACAAATGGTTAGCATGCTTTAAGACGTATGTCTTTGTAAGTTAATGACACCTAGCTAGTTTATTGATGTGGCAAATTCTAGCACCCAAGTTTCTGCTTCTTTCCTTATTTCCTTCACCAATACTGCTCCTCCTTTTCTCTGAATTTTGGTTAAACTCTAGCCAAATTGTTACACAAAATATACGTGTTAAACCTTCACCAAATTTCTAAGAAAGCCAACTACAAGTTACCTTCATCTTACTATCCAAAATCAACCTATTTTCATCTTAAGTTTGTGATGAATTTTGTTTGCATGAAGACTTGATTTAATCTGAAGTTTGAATTGAAAGCCTAATAAGTAAGTGACAATCTGAGTTTTATGGCATGTTAAATGGTATGATATCCATGCTTGAATTGGAATGAAATGCATGTAATATTGGTGAAGATATGTGTTGGAAAATGTTGCATGAACTTGGAAGTTTTTCTATTTTGTTTTTAGTATATGAAAACTATGGAGTATAGGGCATTATGTTGATGAATTGGACTAGAATTTACTGTATAAAGAAGGTGGATTCATTCCAAGAAATTTGTTAAAAGAGTGTTCTTCAATTGAGAAAGAATTAGGACCATATGTATGACAACGTATGAAGTGAGTTAATTGTAGTGGTTCCACTGAACTAACATTGGTATTTTAGCCATAACTTGAACTGTAGATATCCAAATGGGTTTATTTTAATTGTAGATTAAACTAAATACATATTTCTACAATTTTCATAAAGGAATAAAATTAGTTCTGTCTCTAAGGGTCTTGAAATTGGTCTTGAAGTTGAGTTTTGATTACTAGCAATTTTTTAGAATAGTTCGTAGTATTTTAGGTATAACTCTAAGAATAATGAACAAAATTGTATTAAATTTAGTTCATTAGAAACTCAAGACATAGAGGAACATTTTTTTAGAAGAACATATTGCCTATAAACCTCATTTTCTATGTCAAAATGGCCATACAAAACTGACCTGAAACTTATCTTGAGAAAATCTTGAAAAATTTGAAGGAAAAGGATGTGGACAGACGCAACAACTTCTGTCATGATCGTGTACACATGATAATGTTTTGATTTGTGCAATGGTTGAACCAATTAAGGATAAGATACTTAACTATGATGCATCTGGACTTAATTGGGGCTTAAAATGAACATAATTTAATATTGGAAAAGTTGGTTAAATGTGTGATAAGTTTCGATTGATCTTTCATGTTATACTTTAAAGAAAAGGATGTTTGATACCAATGCATCTAAGTTTGGAACGAAGAAGTGCTAAAGAAAAGAAGATGTCCTTATCAATGCAAATGTATTCCAAGAGTTATAAATATTGTATTATGAATGAATGAATGAATGAGAATTGGGAAATATGTGTGGTTAATGAATTGAGCATGATCAAGTGTACTTAAGGTATTAATCTAAATATAACCAAGACATATCTAATAGACAAGATGTGAATGATTAATAATTATGATTGAGGGAACATACATGGGATAGTCATTGAGCATGCATTAAACATGGCACAAATATATGTGCATAATTGAGTATATATTTGATTGATTGACTTTGTAATGTGAATTATGTGTACAATGTATGTGTATTTAGATGCTCAAGACGGTCACCATCATTAAGTCATTGTTGAACCATCCAGGCAATAGCATATACAGGAGTGTACTGTGAGTCAACCTAAATGATATCACTATGATTGATTTATATTTATTTAACTTCCAATTATTGAACTATGAATAATCTGTATGTGAATTATGAACATTAATAGTCCAAGGAGATTGATATTTGGGAATATATTAGAAGTGTTCTAATTTGCATATGAGCATATGATTTCTGAATACTCAAAGAAAGTTGAATGCCGGACTTAGATCCGATGAATTTGAGATTCTGTCTATACATCATAAGTACATGATATTCATGACATATTCTGTTAATTGATGCATTACATTAAATACATAATTAGTTAAAAGCATTGTGATTAGAATAGCCAATTCAGATAAGCGTTAAGCTCAAAATTCTACACGGAGAACTTTGCTCTGTCATTTTGTATCTGATTGAACCCAATACGATTCAATATCTATATTTGTATCTGAAAGGCATTCGGTCACAACAAATAATAATGAAAGTGAAGTCTCATATGCATATGCATTTGTAAATATATGATTATGAATACATTTCTGGAATTGTGAGGATAAAGTGATATGCCATAATTATGTATTTGATGATAATGTGATTGATTGGAATATGTATGATCAAGTTCTATCTGAAGAGAGTATATGGTATGTGTGACATTTATTATGTCTTATGGAGATGAGGTATGCTATATATTTGGTTATGTGTGTATATGACATGAGTGAGCTCATCAATGATAGTTCGCTCACTGAGTTCGCAAAACTCAGCAAAATTGCAACATAGCTTTTCAGGTTTAGAGGAGATTTTCAGTTAGACCAATTGGAGCTAAGCCACCGCATGTGAACATGAGTTAAATGGTCGGGATCAGTTTGCACCTGCATATGTCTTCAGTCAATTTTGTATTAAACATTGTATTCCGCATCTGATGTACATTGTATATGTGAATTTTAAAATGTAATGACTTTTTTGACTGAATATATTTGGAAATAAAATGGGTCCAATTGATTACCGTTCTGCTGACAATGTGTTTGATGTGAGAAATTTTACAATAAGTATTTTCTGTTCATTTCAACATGTCATCCTCGTAGAGTATATTCTCGAATATCAACGACACGTTCGAGAATATGCCCTATGAGAGTGGTATGTTACGAGAAGAAAGTAAAAGCAAAGAGAGCAAGGAGAGCAACACAAGAAAAAACTAAAAGCAGGTTAAGGCTAAAAAAATAATCCAAGAGTAAGGTAAAAGCCATCGGAAAAGAAGATGAGGGACGATAGATCATCTGAGTCCATTCAACTTGATTAGGAGGCAAATAGTTAATAATAAACTAACAAGGAAACTTTCTCTCACTTTCATTCCAACTTATCGTAGAAGTCAGTAGTGAAGAAATTGAAGAATTATGAAATCTTCTTGATTATAAGGACTTTGAGTTAGGTCGAGAAAGGTAAATGGCCCTTAGACAGGATTTTATCTTCAAAGACATAGGGGACTAAAATATTGTTAAATGTATTTAAATTTTTATTTATGTTTAATATAAATAGTGATTTCATTTATACTTATGATATAAGCAAAGATATTATTTATTATATTGACTTATGGGGCGGAAGCCAATTACTTGAAAAAATTATCATAAAAAGGAATATCTACTTAATTTTCCATTCATCCTCTCCTATAAATAAAGGAATAAGGCTAGTCTTATATTCAAAGTTAATATAAGAAATAAACAAAACTCTTATCTCTTGTTGGATCTTCTTAAGTATTACTCTAATAAAGAATATCTTCTATTATGTTCACTAACTTAAGTAAAATCCTAAACATAAAATGTTCAAATTTTGTTTCAAAATTTATGAATTTTTATTGTTTTATTATTATAAAATTACAATTAACTGATAATTTTTTAGCAATTTATCGAAAAGTTGAATTATTAAGTACAACTATTATTTAATCTTGTAACTTTTATAAATATAGGATAAAAGATACAAACCTCCCCTTTAAAAAATCTTAGAAAATTTTAATATTTAAAATTCTCAAAAATACAATTTTTTAGAAAAACTCTTTTTAGTTTTCAGATTTTTAAGAAAAACTCTTCTTAAGTTTCAATTGAAAATTTAAAAAAAACTCTTCTTAAATTTCGATTAAAACTAACAACAATATATATGTATAATATGAATATCAGATGTAAAATAATCAAATATTATTTACATGACAACTCAACTCAACTTTTAAACTCGAACTAAATTTACTAAATCTAACTCAAACTCATAATTTTATTATAATTATTAATTCAATGTCCTTAATATGGTAACTTAGTTCTTAAACTTGACAACTTCATTGTAAATTTCTTCAAGGAAACTTAATCTCTCACTGGTAACATGCTTTCAAAAGTAGTGATGGAATTCTTCAGTAAGATCCTCTCTTTAAAGAGATCAATGGGATCTTTATAACTCTAGTTCCAAAGAATAGTGAGTTGAGTAGTTTCTTTGATTTCAGACCTATTGCTTGTTGCAATTCTTTTTACAAGATCATTTCCAAAATTATAGCTCAAAAACTCAAATGAATTCTTCATAAGCACAATAGTCACACTCAAGGTGCATATATACCTGGCAGAATAATTGGGACTAATATTATGATACTTTAAGAACTCATTGCTAATTACTTGAAGATGAAAATCAAACCCAATTATTATATAAAATTGATCTCAGAAAAGCATATGACAATGTTGATTGGTGCTTCATCATAAATATCTTGCAAGTTATGGAATTTCCAGGAATCTCCATACAATAAATTGAGAAATGTTTAAGGACTTCTTCATATAGTTATCTTAGTGAATGGTCAACTGATAAGTGTAAATTGCATCGTATTTTAGAGCATAGTTTGATATGTTTTTAGTCATTAATTCGATCATTTAGTATGTGTTTAGGTTAGAATTGTGTTAGATTGTTAATTATTTGGACAACTAATAAGTGTATATTGCATCGTGTTTTAGGGCATAGTTTGATATATGTAGCCGTTAATGCAATCATTTAGTATGTGTTTAGGTTAGAATTGTTTTCGTTTGTTAATTATTTGTGTTTTAATTGTTTTATGGGTTAATACAAGCTTTTGAGCTTAAATGTTATATTTTTGAGGTATCTTGATGTATTTGCTAGTATTTAAGGGTCAATATCGAAGAACGAAGGAGTTTTGGAAAACATTCAGGCTGAAAAAATGACCCATAAGCATGGCAAAAGGCTCGTATATGGGCCACGATCGTAGCCTGCTTCAAGCAGATGTGTAGTCTCTTATAAACTTCACATTTTGAGGGACTTTTTGGACCTTTTAGACCCCAAAAATCCCCTAGGGTTAACTAAAACATAAAATACTATTTAAAGAACATTAAAAGGAGCACAAAGTAGCTTTTTGCATCAGCCACACTTAAACCCTAAAGAGAGAATACAGAGAGAGAGAAATAAGAAGAAGGAAGAGGAAGACAAAGCTGACTCGATGTGCTTCTCGAATCAAGAGGTTTTCTAACGTCGTTGCCTTCCGTTGTCTATTCTAAGTCATTATTTCCTTTTTGTTTCGATTTTATTTATGTATAGGATTAAGATGGATAGTATGATGATAGAATTTGGAATATTGATGATGTTTTAAACTCTCCTTCGGGATTTTATTTTGATTTAATGATAATTTAGTCAATTGTGTTTATTGGATGAATGTCGTGATTTGATTGCATTCTTACATAATTCGGTAATAAACTAAGAGGGTGAATTGATTGAAAAACGATTAAATCAGATTAATGTGATTTAGATGATTTAATAGAAACAATAACAAATCATATTGGTAATTGTATAGAGGGAGATCCCGTGTAATGTTTTGATACTTTATTAGAATGCTTTAGATCAAATTAGGGTTTTAGATAATTTGTGAATTGAGAGATTGCAAATTCTATAATTTGATTAGGGTTTATAATTTAAGGTTTAACAGTTATAACTAGAGAGTAATCAGCCCTAGGATAGTCTAAAACCGACACTCCATTGACACATAATCGGTTAGGTTAGCATTAATGATAAGTAAAATCTCTTTCTCATAAATTGGTAAATTTCTTAGGTTTATTTCTATTATGATTACATATTGCTCACTTGTTAATCCTTTTGTGTTTAATTTCTGATTTGATTGGTTGAACTCAATTCTCATAATTAATTTCTATTGCATCTTTTATTTTCAGTTTTATAGATTTTCTGGCCTTAGATTTTAGGATTAGATTACTCTCCTTCCTCGTGGGATAGACACCTTTAATACTATGCTACAAACCATGTGCTTATGAAATATTGAGTGTTGCAAAGGGATTAGGCAAGGAGATCCTTTATCTCCATACATATTTACTTAATGATGCAAGCTATCCATAAGATCATTGAGAACGTAATCATAAGGATAAAGAACTTCAGAAATCACTCAAAGTGTGGCAAATTTAAACTAATCAAT
>JAOSBO010000209.1:16966143-16979319 GCA_027563915.1 Erythroxylum rotundifolium
CAAAATTTACTATTCTCATGTATGCGGATGCTAGATTATGCATGAACATGTAAAGGCATTTCTAAACGCCCATGGACTAATTAAAAATTACTATTCTACCCTTCCCATCGGTGATGGGATGTTACAACTATACTAACTTACGGCTCAATTCCTAAAAACTAAGTATGAAATAATGCTAAGATTTGTTGAATAGAAATCCAATATGAAGAAAATAATTGATTGTTGCAAAAGGGAATCACTAAATGCATAAGAGAATTTGACATAACAAAGGTGAATTCATAAAGTAAATAAATTTGGAAAATAAAAAAATACGTTTGGAAAAGGTTGAGTGATTTATATAGAGAGTGATTTTGTTGTATTATGTTGGTTTAGAGATTGTGTTGTCAGAAAAAATTATCACTTGTTATTCAAGCGTCGGACAATTTATCGTCGCTTCAACCTTGAGCAATTTTTGTTCATAACTATCCACTTCCCTATGTTTTAGCTAACTTCTTTCCATTATTTATGTTCTAGAATTTTATAAAGATTTAACTTCTAGTCCACTCAACCATTAATCTTGTTAATTATTTTCCATCTTTTTCTTAACTTCCTTATTCTATTGAAGTATCTTCGTAACTTCTAGTCCATTCCCATCTATTTTATCTAATTGTCCACCTGCACTTTTTTTTAAGAAAAACACATGTCAATTATGTATTAACTATATAGAATTCTTAAATCCTAGACTTCATAACTGATTCCTATTTGTATGAATTCTTTGGCTAAATGACTTCTAGAACTTCTAGTATTTGGGTCTCTTTCACTTTTGGGCCAAATGTTCTATATTAATTTAGGCTATGAAAAATTAGTAAGAGATTTCAATCAATCAAATTTAGGATATAAGACATATTTATTAAGAAAGAATATTATTGTAAGTTTGGAAATTTCTACTGATCCAATAAACTAAGGTTAATAACCAGGGGCGGAGCCACAGAGGGACAAGCCCCCGCTGGCGCGGGGGCTTGTCCCTGGCCAAACCCCTGCTTAGGCTAGGCTTCAAGGGATCTGTTAGTACCGTTGGTTCATGCTCGTCAGGCTTTTTTGTGATCGAAGTCGTCCACGTCCTATAATAACGCCGTGTGAGTGCTTAAGTTGTATAGAAATAGAAGAAAGAAAGAAAGAGTGAGTGCTTAAGTAGACCAGCTTACCAGATTTAGCTCCATCTTCCATATGCTTTAAAACTTTTCTAAACTTCATTTTCGTGTTTAAATATTATAAACATATTTTATATTATTAAAAGTCAGTTAAATGTTAAAAAAATTTAAATTATGAAACAAATTTTGAAACATTGTATTTATTAATATATTTAATAGAATATATAAAAATTGATATTTAATATTTTACAAGAAATTTTAACGTCATTTTTAAATATTAAATAAGTATCCTTATTTTAAATATATAATACATTTGTTCCAAAATTGTATTAATAATCACAAAAAATTATTTAATTATTTTATTACGTATTTTATTGATCACATCAATAAAATAGTAATAAAAATAAAAGATTATTATCAAATAAAAATAAAAATGAATACTTCTTATTTTATTTTGGCTAAACCACTGGTGCCTAGGCTTAACTTTCTCATGTTTGTGTATCTAAGCTCTTTGGTAAGCTTTATCCAACTCCCTCATTTCATAGCGAGGTGCTGTGAGTCACGTAACTCTTGCATCAACCCTCCGCCTGCTATGCCTTTCATCTTTGACTCGATGAAATATTCTTCGTTAAGAACGTTTGTTTCAACTTTGAATATTATATATATATATATATATATATATATATACAAATTTGATATTTTATTAAAAATAAATCTTGCATTCAATGAAATTGTTATTAAAACATTGTTATTGTTATTGTTATTTACAAAACTCATGAGCCCATTTTACAGCAATTTCAAGACATGGCGACTCGCCGAATATAATTATCATCCATTAGTTCTAATGTCTCTAAAAATGTGTAACGACATTGTAATTTGAATATTTTAGTTAACTTCATTTATGAATGTGCTTTTGAAATTATTTTTTGAATTAATTTTAAATTTGTCGGAAGTCTTCGCTGCCAGTCCATCGCTGTCCAATCAGCCCCGGCTTCAAAAAATTCCTGGCTCCGCCACTGTTAATAACTGAATCAAAATAAATTTAAATAATGAAAGGTTTTTGGAGGATTCTTTATCTAGATCTTGATTATCAATTGATTAGTTAATTATTTTCTATCATTTGGTTTATTATCTCATAATATTGATTTTAGTTTCATTAATCTTTTTCTTTTATTTAATCACTATATTTATTAAATTAGATAATAAAAGGATGGTTAATACTAATACTAATAGTCCTTATATGATCAACATTTGTGTTCACTAGGCTATACTATTACACAAAAAGTGCACTTGCTTAGTTGATCTGCAATATTTTTTGGTTCAAATATATCATATCAACTAACTTTCCATTTTTATGTATAATTCGATGTTTTCATCATAAAATGTTATGGCCAAATATAGAGTGTTATATTAATATCATCTCTATTTGAGAATGTTAATTTTCCATCATTACTATTTTATTCTTTCAATTTCATTTGAAATTTAATTTTAGAGTGTTATTCCACCTTATTCAAGAAAATATTAAATTAATTCAAATTGAGAACAATAGAACATTCTTTCTAATTACTTTATAGTAAAGAATTCCATATTAATCAGTCAACTACCATCATATAGTTTATGTCATATCTAACGACTGTCGATCGAATTACTATTCTTTATGATAGGTCTTAAGTAATATTAAAGCATAGCAATCTCAACATTACATAATGTAAAAATCTCAAGTTAAAAAATCACTTATACATTCATTATAATGAGTCTTACGATAGACACATAAGTAATATTTCATTTTTATAATAGTTTAGTTTACTAAATTTGTTCTCTAACAAGCATATACACTATTGTTTAAGTATTTTTCATACTTTAGTTTATTATATCAATTACTTCTTGTATAAGAATGTGTTGATTTTTTGGTCTATTAATGTTTATGGTTAATATAGCAATAACTTGGAGTAATTTAGCATGAATCTTATAACTGCTGTTATTATCATAATATCATTTAAATAATGATCTGTCCTATAAATTTATCATATAATTCAATTAATTTAACAATATACAAAAAAATAAATAATACATTTATTTAGTTATATCACAAATATATAACCAACACTTTAGTTACACAATAAAAATCAACAAACCTTAGAACCTTTGAAGATAAGAGCATTCATATGGAGCAATTTTGTAAACAATTGGCACAACAAATCAAGCTACAGATTTGTAAGATGATTACATAATAGGTTAAAGATACATTCAAGCCTTATATTTTATTTAAAATGTCTTTTTTTTGCTATTTATACACTTGAACATGTGTCAAATATTAGTAATAATATAGAGATATTTTTGTCTAACAGCTCGCGCGTTTTATTTCTATGATAGACACAAGAAAGTTGTGTCATAGTTTTGGAATAAACAAAAAATTTGTATTTTTGTAAACCCAAAACGGAACAAAAATGAGCAATATCAACAACTAAACACTACTGGGCATAGAATTTTTGTATTTTATTATCTGTCTCTCCACGACAAAGACATCAACCAAACTTAAACTAATTGTTACTACTATAAGGTGACAAAAGTTGTACTTTTTGGAAACAATTTGAACTGCCTTCAAGATTATATTCAATTTTTAAAAAAAAAAAGAAGATCCACAACCAGTCAGACAGGTTTTGCATCCAAACCTGACAGTGAATATAGCAATTACAAAGTTAAGCAGCATATCCGAGTACCTACCTACCTATTAATTCATTCACGGCTCCGTTCCTTCCAAAAGAAAAAGAAAAAGAAAAATAGAAACCGGCAACTGGAAGTTGAGGCTACAAATACTATATATTTCTAATAGTCTTCAGCCTGATAATCTCCGCCTTCCTCCTCATAATCTTCCTCATCAGCAGTTGCATCTTGATACTGCTGATACTCAGCAACCAGGTCATTCATATTGCTCTCAGCTTCCGTGAACTCCATCTCGTCCATTCCTTCACCTGTATACCAATGCAAGAAAGCCTTTCTCCTGAACATAGCCGTAAATTGCTCGCTCACCCTCCTAAACATCTCCTGAATCGATGTTGAATTCCCAATAAACGTTGATGCCATCTTTAGCCCAGTAGGTGGGATATCGCAAACAGTTGACTTCACATTGTTGGGAATCCACTCAACAAAGTAAGAAGAGTTCTTGTTCTGCACATTCAGCATCTGCTCATCCACTTCCTTGGTACTCATCTTCCCACGAAACATAGCCGATGCAGTGAGATAACGACCATGTCGTGGGTCAGCTGCACACATCATGTTCTTGGCATCCCACATTTGCTGAGTGAGCTCAGGAACAGTTAGAGATCTATACTGCTGTGAGCCACGAGATGTGAGCGGAGCAAATCCCACCATAAAAAAGTGAAGGCGAGGGAAGGGGATAAGATTAACCGCAAGTTTTCGAAGATCAGAGTTCAACTGCCCAGGAAACCTTAAGCAGCATGTAACTCCAGACATAGTTGCAGATATCAAATGATTCAAGTCACCAACTGTAACCAAAAAACCAACGAAAGCAAACATACAAAATAACCTTCAAGAACCCACCAACTAACACTAAAAAAAAGGTTTCAAATGGAATAAAAACAAGTTCATTTTAATTGAATTATAAAATGAAGAAGAAAACAACTTACAGCTAGGAGTCGTAAGCTTAAGAGTGCGGAAACAAATGTCATACAAGGCCTCGTTGTCTAGAACCATGCACTCATCAGCGTTCTCCACGAGCTGGTGAACAGATAAGGTGGCGTTGTAAGGCTCGACAACTGTATCAGATACTTTGGGAGATGGAAACACGGAGAACGTAAGCATCATCCTATCTGGGTATTCTTCTCTAATCTTGGAGATCAAAAGAGTCCCCATTCCGGACCCAGTACCACCTCCTAATGAATGACAAACTTGAAACCCTACACAACCCAAAACCAAAACCAATTCAAACTTCAAAATCTCAACTTAATAACTGAAGTGGGGACTATTCTCAGCTTCTTGTCAACCCGTTACCTTGCAGACAGTCACAATTTTCAGCTTCTTTGCGAACAACATCGAGAACAGAATCGATAAGCTCAGCGCCCTCAGTGTAATGGCCTTTGGCCCAGTTGTTGCCGGCACCGGATTGGCCGAAGACGAAGTTGTCGGGGCGGAAAACCTGACCGTAGGGGCCAGATCTGACGCTGTCCATGGTACCAGGCTCCAAGTCCATGAGAACGGCGCGAGGAACAAAGCGGCCACAGCTGGCTTCATTATAGTAGACATTGATTCTCTCGAGCTGGAGATCGGAATCTCCCTGGTAACGCCCCGTGGAGTCAATCCCGTGCTCGGCGCACACCACTTCCCAGAACTTGGCTCCAATTTGGTTGCCGCATTGGCCGCCTTGGATGTGAAGGATCTCACGCATTTTTCCTTTTTCTTTGGGTGAATTATGCTAGGGTTTTGAAATGAAACGAGGGAAGAGAAAGAAGGAGCGTAAATGGGAGATTTTTGTAGGAAGGGAATTGAACAGCGGCTCTTTTTGATTAAATTCGAAATTCGAATATCGTGGTTACAGGCTACAGCTGCACCCACAACGGTTGTGTTTACGAGTAACACTGAACTTATATTATTATATATAATAGGCGGCTCACTAAGTTATATATAGGCTCTATTTGGCAATCAGCTGATTGTATTAGCTGTTAGTTGATTATATCAGCTGTTAGCTATAGCTGATTATATCAGCTGATTTGACTAGCTGTTTGTTATTTGTTTGGTAAAATTAATTATTTAGTATTAGCTATTTAAGTGTAAAAAGACTTATAAGGACATGATTTTAAAAAATATATAATGGTATGAATATTATATATCTTAGTATTTTGTTGAATATTCTTATAGCAATTTAGATTTTAGATATTAAATTCTACAAAAATTAAGTTTATAACTCTAATAAAAAATATAAAACATATAATAATAACAACAACAACAATAATAATAATAATAATTTTATTTCTTTACAAAACGTTGATTTTTTTAATATTAAAAAATATTGATTTATTATTTCTTTGAAATGTCTCAAAATCATTTTTCAAAAAAAGATGCATAACTTTTACTTTAAATAATGTAAAACCCTATTCAAATTTTATTATTTGTGTCATTACCCTGGACAAGAAATGTACAAAGGTGGAGATAAACGACTCCGTTGCTGGCATGGGGTCACCCTCATCATTTCCCATTTTTTGGTAAGCAGACAGATGTCTTTAACATTGACACCATCGCTGTTCTTATTTTGATCTTTTATCATGTCTTCTTCCACCTTCGTTCCACACTCTACACGTTTCATCGTCAACAAGGTGGTTACTTTCTCTAAATCCAGTGTTTCCACATCTTTCTATTCTTCAGACTTGAGAATTTGACCCTTTTTTGGTTCTCTGCCCTTCTGTTTTTATTCTTCTTCTTTGTATGTTGGTTCTGTTAGTTTTTTTCTCAAATTTTTTTTCTTGTATATCGTCTTTCTCACTCTTATTTCTATGCAAGGATCTGGGTGGGTCTGCTTTCACTTCATTGGAGTTGCCATTTCCTGTCCCCAAATGCAAGAAATCAATTTCCAAGAAAGTTGTTTCCGTCATGGCTCCGCAGCAGTCAGAGCGCAAGCCTGCTAGCACTGGCTATGATGGTTGTATCCTTCAAACGCTTGGGGCTGGGGCATTTTGGTATTTTGAGTTTGGGGTAATCAGCTGATTACCCCAAACGCTGGGGTAGGGTGGCTTCTTGGTTTTTGACTGGTTGGGTTGAATTAGCCATCCCAATCAGCCAACTATCAAACAAATTTAATAACTGATTGACTAAGTCAAACCGCTAATTTTGATCAATCAGCCAATTTTTAGCTGATCAGATATCATCCAAACAAGGCCATAACTTTTAACCTTAGACAGTAAAGGCAGCTCACTATGCTGTTAGAGGAATATTTGTTTGTAGTTTTATACGACTAATCTTTTTCATTCTTAAACATATAATTTGTGTAGTTTAACTTTAAAAGGGTAAAAGATACCCTTTTTCAAACTTTTCACAAAATTTAAAGGTGGGGTTGGGCAAAAAAAAAAGTTTGAATATGAAATTGATAAAACTAAAAAGAATGGTGAAGTCTTTTACTCTATTTTAAATTACTATTATTATTTTTTGTGTACAAAAGCAGGTCAACAAAAGGACTAAGTCAGGCCCCGACGATACAATTTGCTTTGACAATCTAAACTAATGAACGTTCTTGTTTCTTGTAGGAGGGTCTTGGAGGACCTGTACACTGTGCGAGATCCACCTCACTAGGGTAGTCAGGCTATCCGCGCTCTGATTTCCTTCTCTGTAAACATGTTAGATCCGGGAAGTCCAATCGAGACTCAGTATCTCCTTAATATCTCCTGCGCCAAAAAATAGTACTCAATTAGTATCAGTTCAGAAGTGGAAAGGATATTGATTACTTCCAACGATTCTGTCTCCAGAATGATTTTCCGGTATCTTCGATGTCATGCCAGTTCTCATGTACTCCCCGCAATTCAGCTCGCAAAGGTGAGCAGTCCCCAAACTTGTAGATAAAACCACCACACCACTGCCTAGTACAATCCCCAAGAAGACCCCCAACTGTGGCTCCTAACTCTCCCTGGTGAACCGCTCCATCTGTATTCACGTTGATCCAACCTCCGGCGGGGTTAGTCAGCCGACAAAGTGTCCTATAAGCATACCTAATGTCTGCACTGCACGACTAGTTATCATGTGGGCCTGGCGGACCCATTCGGCATAATCGAGTGCTAATCTATGACCATCAATTAGCCATACAAACCCATCTTTAAAAATACCATGGTTCCTCCATTGCCAGAGATACCAACAAACGATACCAAAAATGGTTGCCCACTCGTTCTCCAGGTGGGTGAGATTAGTCTATAGCCAGGATTCCTTGTTTAACTTAAAGAAAGGTGAGTCGCACATAATTGGGGATAGTTGTCGTCAAAATTGCTGGGCCCCATGACAATCACGAAGAGCATGTAGTATCGTTTCTTCTTGTCCACAGGCTTGACAACTACTATTCGTTGTTAAATGTCGACTAACCCGGTACTTGTTTGTTAGTAAGCTTCGGTTGGCGACGAGCCACAGGAAAGAACGAATTCGCTGTGGTCCTGGCCATTTCCAGATCACTTTCCAAATTGGGTTTGGAGTACCTGAATCGAATTCTGTGATTAACTGGTATGCCGAATCCACTGAGAATTTTCCCTGTAGACTGGAACCCCATATGATTCTGTCTTCGCCCATATCCCTTGAATCCGTCCTAATCGAAGCAAGAATGTCACGCACTTGGGGAGGGAGGAAGGGCGTGATCCGGTCCCATTTCTAGGATCCATCCTCCGCTATATATTCACACACACGTGTGTACAGTAATTCGTCGGGAATGGGGGCCACTGTCGCATGAATGAGGAGGCCCCAAATGTCCACCCAGTGATCTGTCCAAAAATATATCTAGGTGCCCTTACTGCGTTTCCATCGAATACCTCGTCGTACATACTCCAATGTCACGAAAATCGCCTTCCAAATTATTGAAGTTCCTTGTTGAGGCAGTGAAGTCGAGATATGGTTCCCGTTGAGTCAATATTTGGCTCGAAGGCATTGGACCTATAACGCTATAGGGTTAGTGATCACCCCCCAGCCCAATTTGGTAAGGAAGTCATCGTTTGTTGCTCAAATATGTTTTAATCCTAGGCCTCTTAGATTTTTGGGATGGTAGACTGTTTCCCAATTAACAAGATGTGGCTTCCTCTAGTCGCCTTGGGATCCCCATATGAAGGTTCGCATGATTCGCTCTATTTCATCACAAATGTGGCGTGGTAACCTCACAGTTTGCATCGTATAAAGGAGAAGTGAGGAAATCACGGCTTCGGTTAATGTGACCCGGCCTGCTAGGGATGGCTCCCTAGCTCGCCACCCCACTAACTTATGCTGAACTTTATCAAGTAATTATTGGTAAGTATGTCTCGTTATACGCTCATGTATAAGCGGGACTCCCAAATATTTTCCTAAGTTAGTCGTACTTTCAATCTGGAGCGTGTTGCTGAGCCGTTGCGCTTGGGTCGGCAAAACATTCTTTGAAAAGAATATACGAGTTTTGGTCCTGTTCACCAGTTGTCCAGATGCACCATAAAAGGTTTCCAAAATTGTCGAAACCGCATTCACCTAGACGATTGAAGCTTTGCCAAACAGTACAAGGTTGTCGGCGAAAAAAAGATGGGAAATGGAAGGGCCCATGCCACGCCACTTGAAAGGTTGCCACTGTCCCTTCTCCACTGCTTGATCAATAAAATGACCTAAGCGCTCCATATAGAGGACAAAGATGTATAGTGATAGCAGATCTCCCTGACGAATACCTCCGGTAGGGATAAAAGGGTCAGATAAGTGGCCATTACATGCCACTTGCATGGGCACCGTAGTGATGCACTTCATAATAATATTCAGTAAAAAGGTTGGGATGTCAAGCACCGTTAAAGTATCATAGATGAAATCCCAATTCATGCAGTCATAAGCTTTTTCCAAATCCACTTTGAGAGCAAAATATCCAATCCTACCCTTCTTCTTTCGCATTGAATGAATGATCTCTTGTGCAATGATAACATTATCGATGATTTGTCGCCCTAGGATAAAGCTGCATCGGGTTTTAGCCACCACATGCTCTAGATGTGGCTTCAGCTGGTTGATAATGACTTCTGAGATGATCTTGTACAACACAGAACAAAGACTAATAGGTCGAAATTGAGTAATAGATTGCAGGGACGAGACTTTGGGAATTAGGACTAGAATAGTGTAGTTCAGTTCCCGTTCCTAGCCAGCCTCAGTGAAAAGTTTTTGGATAAAATTTACCACATCATATCCCACTTTGCCCTATTGAGATTGAAAAATTAACACCGTAAAACCATCAAATCTCAACGCTTTGTTGGGATTCATCCTCATGAGCGTTGATTTGATTTCGTTTGCCTGGACTGAGGCGGCTAAACTTTGCAGTTGCTCCTCGTTCAGTCTTGGGAATGCTCTTGGACCAGTCAATCGCTAGGCCTATGTAGCCGCAGCAGTGTAAAGGTCTGCAAAAAAATTTCGAGCTAGACTTTGCAATTGACCGCTATCAATGATTAAGTTATTATTATTGTCGAATAACCGTTCAACCAATAAGGTCTTCCGTTTGGTTTTCGTCACCATGTGATAGTATTTCATATTGCGATTCCCCTGTGAGATCCAGTCACATCAGGTTTGCTGGTGCCAGTATAATTCTTCCTCACACAGTACTTGAACTAACTCGTTGCTTAGATGTGCTTCGGGTCTAAAAGTGAAGAGGAGGCATCATGGGTCATCGATCTCTGAATTCCTTCCAACCGAGCCATCAGTCGTTTTCTCCTCTGGAAAATGTTACCAAAGACAGATTTATTCCACCGTTGGAGTTGGTTGGAGAACTGAGCTAGGGATGGAACAAAAGTGCCTTCGTGAGGGCTTCAAAGTTCCGAGTATACTAATCGTTTATACGATAATCAAACTCTCAATACCACAAGTATACTAATCGTATCTTAAAGAATCACAAGTATCATTCCCACGAAGACAATTAAACACTAAAGCAACTTGTCTAAAGTACTATGGATTGATTATAATTAAAATAAATAGCTGAAATTAAAACAAATAATAAAACAAACAAGTAAAACAATTAAGCTACCAATGAAATTAAGATTGATCAAAGTTGAAGACTTGAGAAATATTTTATCCTTATTTTGTTTCTCTTAATCTTGTTGATTTAATTTATGTTTAATCCTAGATTTCTTAAAGTTTTGTTCACTCTCTCTGAAGATCTAATCAAGTAATTCTAATAAATTCGATATTTATATAGTTTTAATCTCTCTATTTACAAAATTATTCCTAAATTATTCAATTAAATCTAAAGCAATACATTAGATAATTAATTTCACTTTTAAGATCTCTATTCAATTGCTTGTTAATATGATAATTGTAGATTTATTAAGTTACCAACTCTTGTTGCACCTTAAGATATGTAACTTGATTCACTCTGACATTTATTACCAACTATATACACGAAAATTATCATAAACATTCATCAATATATTAAACTAAACAAGAAATAAGGTTCACCAAATAATTCCAAAATAATCCCTAAATATGAATTTAGAAATCTATAATCATGTTATACATCATAAAAATTCAAATATGCATTCAAGACTATGAAATAAATAAAGGAAAAAGAATGAACACTAATTGAAGTCTTGATCTAAAATGTTGGACTTTCTTCGAAGCTCTCATTGATCCTTCCTCTGTCATTTACTTTGATGTGTTGGTTACTGCTTTTTTTTAGTGTTTTTCATGTTCTTTTATAGTGCTTCAGGGTTCTATGATTTCCCTGTTTTAATCGATTTCAAAAATAGGTCCAAACCCTCAAAACTCGAAAAAACTCATGCCTGGAAACACGTACACAGTGCCTAATATGGTTGGTTTCTCTTTGTCACGATCGTGTATGTTTCATGATCATGACGTAGAGCCATGCAACGATGGTTAACTTTTCTATGCACAATCATGCATGGTGCTAAATCATGCCTTATTTACATGCATCCACATCTTCTCCATTCTTCAATTTCCTATTTCCAAAAACTCACAATCACATCAAACACCTCTTGAAATAATAAATTAATATCAAATTCTTACTCTGAACTAAGCAAAGACTTATATTACATACAGACAACACAATTCTAAGCCTATACACATGATAATCATCTAAGAAACACTTAAGAACTTAAATACCTAGAAAAACATACTATACTCTACACTTATCAACACATTTTTTATTTAGCCTAGTTGCAATGTCATTCTACCTTTCTGACGAGAAGACAAACATTTTTTCATGAATGCCACTGTTTTCTAAACTATATCACAAGTTTCAACTAGCTACCAACTTTATTATTAACCTAATTTTCTTAAAAAGGCCTAACAAAATAGGAATTTAACACATTTTTTCAATTTCTTAGCCTACCTCATTTTCTTCTTACTCAATCACTCTCTTAAAAGGGTACTAATGATGCTAAGCAATTTAAATGAGTGTAATTATAAATTTATCCAAAAAATTGTCATAAAGTGAAAGAATAAGTGTCATATCCTAATTAACATGCATATTCATCCTAAAGATACTTAAAACACAAATTTTATAAGTTATTATGCCTTTACAATTCAATGACCATGTTCAACGTAAGCCAATTGCATTCAATTCATGCCATTGACACATTTACATATTATGCAACAAAATGTTCACACTATGCCAAGCTAATAAAAATTAACACAATGCAAATCCCAATTTTACACACAAATAATATGCCAATGCATAAACATCCCCACACTTGAGCAGCACATTGTCCTACATGTAAAACAATAGAAAAATAACAATAAACAAAAAGTAAGAGCAAGAAACTTATGGTGATTTAGGTGGTTATGGTGTTGAAGAGGGAACTTCAAGACATTTATGCCATAAGGATCTATTAGTTCAACTTCCTACAAAATAAAATAATAAAGCACCAAAAAAATAAAATGAAAATAAAAATAAAACATACATAATTCTAAGGCTACCTCTCAAGTAGTGCTTCTTTAACGTTATTAGCTTAATGTACCCTTCACATCCACCATCTACCTAGGTCTATGATTAATGACTTGCTTCCACCCATTTTACCACATGACAGTTTGGTAGCCAGTAAATAAGTCACATGTTGAAAGATAATAAGAAGGACATAATTTAACAAATGTAAAATCCAAGTATATCTAGTAATGCCCTTTTCCATAATAAACTATCAATAAAATAGGGAATGATGAAACTCTCTAAATCTTCAATTAAATCTAACAGTTTGTCTTATAAGAAGGTCCAGAGGGACATCATTTTGCAATGTTTTAAAAAAAGTGTAGTCAGACCATAGTTCATGAGCACCCCCTTACCGCAGGGTACACACCGGGACGCCCGCAGGTCATTCCGATACATATCCTACGATAAGAGTGAACT
>JAOSBO010000209.1:17007614-17023910 GCA_027563915.1 Erythroxylum rotundifolium
TGTGCGAAGATTCAACTTCACATATATGTATGCTGACATGCTGCTGGGCATGAAATTGCAAATTTTCTAATTCTCACGTTGCTATTCTCTCCATTATTGAAATCTGATTTCGAACCCCTAATATGGGGATGAGATGTTACAGTGACAATGTTTAGAGAAACCATTTTGTTGTTGGGTGTTGGGCGTAGTAGTGAGGTGAGTTATGCCATGAAGTAAACGATATGATTTTAAAGCAATAAACTTACCTCTATTGTCAGAATATAGTGCTTTGATGGATTTTTGAAAGCGGGTTTCTACAAATTTTTTGAAATGCGAAAAAATTGTAGAAGCATCAAATTTAGTGGCCATTGGATAAAACCATATATATTTTATATAATGATCAACAAAAATAAGGTAATATCATGATCCATCAATCCCAGTATAACTAGCAAGTCCCCACACATTCGTGTAAATAAGATCAAGGGTCTCATGACTTTGGAGACTTGTGACACAAAAGGTTGTTGATATGCTTTATTAATAAAACATGAATGACATAATGAAGACAAATTTTTGTGTGAGGAAATGGGATGGGAAAAATTATTGACATGATGATGGATAATTTTAGGAGAAGGATGCCTAAGACGCTTATGCCATACCTCAATAAAGGTCCATTCATGCATACTAGCAGCCTTTTTGGACGCCATCAGTGATTCCGGGAAGGTGTAGATGCCATTATTATATGCTTTTTTCACTTGGATCACCCCCGTGATCTTATCCTTCATAAGAAAATAAAAAGGATGAAAATCGACAAAGTCATCATTTTGTTTGGTGAGATGACAAAAATTAAAATTTTGCAAAGTTTTAGAACAAAAAGAGTATCACGTAATGTAAAAAGTTCAGTATGGAGAGTGTAAAACCAAAGAACCACTATGTGAGAAGGTCAAACCTGAACCATCAGTGAGAATTACTTCGTCAGTTCCATCATATTCTAAATGAATAGATAAATTGGAAAGATCACTCGTTATAATATGAGAAGTGATCGAATCAATTAGCAATTTTTATCTTTTCGTGTAGAAATGGTAGTACAATTTATAAGGCAATCTATGAATAAAACTAAGGACAGGACTTGGAAATGCGGCCCAACTGGTCACAAAGTTAACCTTTGTGCTGATAGCATTGAGTAGAATTATTGGGCTTACCAGAGTTTGTGTTGGGGCGTCACCCATCACATTAGGCTCCATTGAAGTGTCATTCTGGACTGGAGCCTTAAGGCCCACAGGAATGATCACATTGTAACTTTTAGGAGCCTTAGATAAGGTTCGTGTCCAACCAGCAGATCATGCAACTCCTCAAAGGTTAGTGATGATTCTTGAGCGCAAATAGGTGCTACAATCTCTTGAAAATCTGTATCTAAACCATTCAACACATAAAGGGTTAAGCCATCATCTGAAATTGAATGATCTATGATGGCTATTTCATCATCCAAAGTCTTCACAGCATGGAGATATTATGTGATGGTCCGATTTCCATGTTGGATTAAGGTGAGTTCCTCCTTTAACTGTATTCCACGAGTTCTAGATCGGCTAGCATATAGATGAGTGAGCTTTTTCCAAGCTTCAAGAGATGATTTAGTCGTAGCAATGAGAAGTGTGACGGAAGGAGATGTAAAGGCTAAAATCGCACTCAAGATAAGTTTATCCTATTAGACCCAGTGGGTCTTACATAACTCTTTAGTAATAGTACCATCTGAAGAGGGACACTGAAAGGTGCCTTCGACATATTTGAGTAAGTCATAGTCAATAAGAAGTTCTTCAAATTGAGAAAAAGGTGGAGGGAGTTAATTTTTCATTAATTTGGGTAGTGATATTGAGAGCAATAAGGGGTTTTTCTAATGAGGAAGGGGGTTGGGTGTTGAGGGTAAAGATGGGAGTTTGATCGAAGGAAGACATTGTAGTGACTTAGATCAGGGGCTCAGTGGAGATTGGCTCTTCTGATACAATATAGAAAATAAGTACTGTTGTGATTTGAATAAATTGATTCCCACACTTTATTGATATAAATTTTGTGTTATATACAAAGTGGAAGAGAAGCTAATTTAGGAAACATTTATACGTTAATGCTAGAATTATGTAATTGTTATAAAAGATAGCTATATAATGCAAAATTAGAATCAACTTTAAATACAAAATTGATGACGGAATATTTGTCATGAGTTTAGGCTAAACATGCTTTATTTTGACTTGAGTACAATTCACGCATGTTTCCCTTATAGCATCTTTGTTGACGTTGGTGGCACACAAGCTCCTTTATTTATGCTTCCATGGTGTTTAGACATTCTGCCATGCTCTTGTTATTTTCTGACACTAAATTGAACACTTTCTCCTAGCCTTCCTCTTCATCTTCCTCAATTTCTTTACTTGATAAGGCTTCAGTTTGGTGATGTAATGATGCAAAACTAGACTTGGCCTATCTAGTGCTGTATTTCATTTGAGATTTTTAACTAATTTCTCAGAGTGCCATATCATTGACCTATAAGATCTCAGCTCACTTTAAATATGTATGGATAAGAAACTCAAGAACAAACACATTTATTCCATCAATAGATACAACACAATACAGGTAGTTCATCAATAGATACACCGCAATATTAATCAAGTATGGTAATAAGAAAACCCACGCCAACATAGTTACTTTTCCTATTAAGAAAATGTGGGTTATAGTAGATACTTTAACCTTAGATCCATGCACCAAGATATAAATAATTCTTTATGAGAAAACTTGTTACTTTTAGATCTGTCAAACATAGTATGACACATAAATTTATACTATAAAAAATGTTTAAGACTAGGAATAACATTATCATTTGCATTTCTCACTATAAAGTCATCTAACCCCATCAATTTTTCCAATATTGCTTAGCATGAAAGTTATAATGTTTTTCAATAATAGTTGATCTAAGAAATCCACCAATTTCTTCCATAGTATGATAGCCCAAATTATAAGGGTGGCCCCATAATTAAAACTAAAAATTATCTAATTTTTATGACTCAATCTGTAAAGTAGTGTAAAATTCGACGGTTAAATCCTTACACATAACATAGTCAAATTGAATAAATTTTTCCTATCAAATTTTCTTACTTAAGGTATCGATCTTTTCTGTCAAATCCAAGTTTTCTAAGATAGCAAAATCAAAATATCTTGATGTTGTAACAATTTTAGAATGAACAATTTAGAATCATATTCCTTTTTCTTCCGAATAAATCAGAAAGGTGATTTAAACTTGCAGCCCTATCACTTGCAACATTCCCTAACATTGTAGTTTTCCCCTTCAATGTTTAGTGTTTGCCAACTTGTTTGATTTTTGGTGCCATGAGTGAATATATAACCTAAAAAATTAATCAAAAATACACCAAAAACACATAAGAACACCAAAAATATAAAGGAGAAAAAGTAGAGAAATTTTGTATCAATCATTTAAGAGATGTGATTTTTGTGTGGAAATCACTATATTTGTGTAAGAGGAATGTTTATCCAAGTGAAAGATGAAGGAAAGTAATGAAAAACCTAAGTAAGAATGAAGAGAGATTTGAGAGAGTTTGAGTGCTTGGAAGATGGTTGCCAGGTTTAGAGAGAGAAGTAAGTTGGAGAAGAAGAGAAAAGATATATTTAAATGGTTAACGTTGAAAAAGAAGGGATAAAATATGGTTTAAAGTTTGTGGGAATGAGTTGGTGTCTTCATCAATAGGCACGATCGTGGCCCCCATTTGTCACAATGATGACAAAGTATGGCCAAGCACGCCATGCATGATTGTGCCTCCTTATCCTATTTTGCTTCTTTTTCCTCATGTAACCCCTAGGATTTGTTCCCTAACTTGTAATTACTTTAAAAACCTAAAAATTTAACTTCTAAACCACCCCAAACAAATGACAATAAGAACCTAAATATTAGAATTTAAGAATAAAAACTAATTATATAAAATGCTAAGTTATGGTCATTAGCTTGACCTTTCATCATTCCAATTTTTTTTAATGAATTAAAAGGAAAGAAATAACTTCCCTTTTTGTGAAAAGAGTCTCCGAGATACGATATACACCATTTTCTGTTCACCTTGAAAGTTTCCTTATTTTGATTTTCCAATTTTAAAGCTCTATTTTCAAACACGTGGGTCACTTTAAAAGGACCATTCCATTATGGCTTGAGCTTTCTAGGAAACAAATTCAATCTTGAATTATATAGTAATTCCACACCTCACACTTTGAATTCTTTCTTTTTGATATGAGAGTCATGTCATTTCTTAACTTTTTCCTTATATAACTTGGCATTACGTCTAAGCTCACTGAGGTCGTTCAATTGTAAAAGCCTTTTCTCACTTGCTTGCTTCTATTAAAAATTTAAGGCTTTTATCACCCAATATGCTCTATGCTCTAACTCCATGGGTAGGTAAAAAGCTTACCATAAACAAGCCGAATAGGGTCTTATCGATTGGAGTTTTGATGGCTATTTGATAAGCCCATAGGGCATCATCTAGCTTCAATGCCTTATCCTTTCTTGAACTACTTACTATCTTCTCCAATATTCTTTGAAGCTTGCAGTTCACAATCTCCACTTATCCACTTATTTTTGGGTGGTACAGAGTGACAAAAAAACGGTAAATTCCATATCTTTTAAAAAGAGCATGGAAAGATTTGTTGCAAAAATATGCTCTTCCATCGCTTATTATGGCTCATGACACTCCAAATAAATTGAATAATCATTTGGTAAACTTTTACACCACTTTGTCATCATTTGTTGTAGTTTCCATTCATTTGATAAACACAACCCAAATTTTTTTTAACTCATTTTAGTAAGCAAGCATTGGAGGAATTTTGTGATCTTATTGGATAAATCATTTTTAATTGGAAGTTTACTTATTATGCCAAGTTTAGGAGGAATTATTTCATGGATTGATGGAAATTTGAAGTATTAAATGGAAGAATTAAGATTGAGTGAGAGTATAATATGGTGTAAGTTAAATTGAAGAATTAAGACTATGTAAGGGTATTTTAGGTGGATCACTTAGAGTTAGAAGCACTAAGGCATTAAAGGAAGGGTAAGGTGGACTTTCTTCACCCATTAAGGGTAGAATGGGAAGAGGAAAAGATTGCCTTGTAAATAAGAAGACTAAAAATGTGGATGAAGAAAAGAAGGAGAGAAAATCAAAAAGGAAGAGAGAGAAAGAAGAAGAGAGGTTTCTGTGAAGTTAAAAAGAATAGAGCTTTGAACTAGGTCACAATTTTTCTTAGTCTTAAAGAGAGAGGTTGAGGTTACTCAAGAAGGGAAAAAGAAAGAGGAACTGAAGAGCTTTCCATAGAGCAAAAAATCTCGTTATTTGGTGAAGATTCAAGGTAAGGTGATTTTACTCCTATGGTGTCACACACAGACGCAAAGGAAAAATATAGAGGAAGAGTATCGTCTGTGATGACGTCACACACAGACACAAGGGAAAAATATAGAGGAAGAGTATCGTCTGTGATGATGTCATACACAGACTCAAGGAACACAGACGCAAGGAACATAGACGCAAGGAACACAGATGACATGTTAGAACACAGACGCAAAGAACACAGACATCACGTTAGAACACAGACGCAAGAAGCACAGACGCAAGGAACACAGATGACACATCAGAACACAGACGCAAGAAGCATAGACGCAAGGAACAAAGACAACACGTCAGATCACAGACGCAAGAAACATAGCTGTAAGGAACACAGACGACACATCAAAACATAGACGCAAGGAAAGATAGATGATAGAAAGACAGACGATAGAAAGGTAGACGATAGAAACACAAACAATAGGAAGTCAAACACAGAAGATAAAAAGTCAAACACAAACGATAGAAAGTCAGATCCAGACGATAAGAAGTCAAAAACAGACTATAAGAAAGTTAAAGACAGACGGTAGAACCCAGACGATAGGTGGTCAACCCAGATGATAAAAGTCAACTACAGACGATAGAACACAGACCATAAGTAAACACAGTCTATGGGCCAACTATGAACGACACCAGAAGAAGCTAAGTCAGTATGATTGAACAGTCACTTAGTTGGAATTAAACACAGAACTCACTAATCAAGGATTAAGAAGTGATTATGAAGGATCAAGAAGCAGTCAAGGTATAAAAATGTTTGATGAGGTCAAGATGAAATTTCAAGTTTGAGGATTTTCGTGGTGAGGGGTCGCCACTTTTGTAAGGTGCGAGTCCAGATGTCACTTAGGACGTCGGACACGTGTCTCATAAGGGCAGGGTCCTAACACTTGTGGTATCAGAGCATTTTAGGTTTGGGCTCCAGGTGTAAGACCAAGTTTAGGTGTATCCGAAGTATGAATTGGGAAGGTCAAGACATGAAGTGTACATGCATAGTTTTAAATGTACAACTTGCATTGTTTTGAATTTTGTTTATGATTTGAAATTGACTTATACGAATTGAACTGTTTTTGCACATTTTGAAATTGTTGTGCATGAACTAAAGGTTTTCATGGGTTTTATATTGAAGGAGGGAGTATGCCGCCTTGAAGAAGAACTCGAGGAGCTTTGACTTGAGCTAGCTCTCGCCAAGGGAGCACCCGATGAGTCTTATATCCCAAAAGATGTAGGGACACATTCCGCCCTTGATCCTGAGGCACCTAGTATGCAACATGAGGTGCCTCCACCCCCCTCAGATGCCTCAAACATATCCCATGGATCCACGGTTCTTCCAGGCCTTTGCTCAGGTTTTCTCATATGCCATGGATCAAGGGTCTCAAGTTCCCATGCAAGCTCTAGTGGAAAGGACTGGACAATATGATAAGCTCTGTAAGTATGGAGCTGTGGACTTCAACGGGACTACAAATCCCAAAGAGGTTGAAGCATGGCTAAAGAGGACCGAGAGGGTCCTAATTCAGATGAAGTGCTCGGATGAAGAAAAACTAGATTATACAGTGAGCTTGCTACAGGGAGATGCACTCTATTGGTAGGAATCAGTGCCCCACAGTTAGGTTGTGCCTCTGGTGTTGACATGGAGAGATTTTGTGGAGGTGTTTAGGAAGAAGTACCTCTTGAGGGTCTACATATAAGAGAAGGCCAGGGAATTTCTGAACCTTACACAGAGGGATATGATTGTAAGTGAGTATGAGTTGAAGTTCACCAAGCTTTCAAGATATGCAGCAAACATTGTGGCAAATGAAGAAGATAAGTGCCGCAAGTTTGAGGGAGGTCTTCATTTGGGGATCAAGGAGAAATTCTTGATCCACAATTTTTGTGACTACCAACAGTTGGTGGATGCTGCACTCTAGGCTGAGAAACTGGAGAATATAGAGAGTGAAGTGAGCAAGAAGAGGAAGAACAGGGAGCAGTCTTCCAAGAAAGGGATGAGTGCACCAATGCATAAGAGAAGTACGATAAGCTTCCATACATAGAGTGAGGTGGGGAGTAGCGCTCCTGGTAAGAACAAGCAGGCAAGGGCAGTGTCAGTGCAAGCCTCAATAGCAGGAGGCAATAACAGGGTGGAGAGGAGCAGGAACATAAACCCTCTATGTGAACATTGTGGGAAGTTCCATAAGGGAGAGTGCTTCAGGTTACTTGGAGCATGCTTTTGATGTGGAGAGAGGGGACATCTAATCAGAAATTGTCCCCAAGTATTAAGGCAAGAAGAGCTGAAATAGTGGGAACCAGGCCAGTCACTAAAGTGGGCAGTTCTGAAGCTGTAAAGAAGGCTATACCTCCAGGTAGGCCAAGGGGTCAAGCTCAGGCTCAGGAAAGGGTATTTGCTATGACCAGGGAGGAAGTTGTAGCCGCACCTGAAGTTTTCACGTGTATGGCTCAGTTATTCAATTCTGCAGTATATGTGTTCATTGATTCTGGTTCCACACATTCTTTTGGTTCTGCAAGCATGACATTACATGGTGTTGATTTGATGCCTTTGGATAACCCTTTGATTATTAATACTCCTTTAGGGAGGAATGAGATAATAAGTCAAGTATATAGAGGTTGTGAGCTCTTCATTGATGGCGCTAGACTGGTAGTGGACCTCCTACCTCTAGACCTAAAGGACTTGGATGTTATACTTGGAATGGATGTCATGGAGAAATATCATACAAAGTTGGATTGTGGCCTGAAGGAAGTGGAGTTTGATCTGGGCAATGGAGAGAGGGTAATTTTCAGAGGAAACAGGAGAGTTCCATCACTAAGAATTATTTCTGCTTTACTAGTTAATAGGATTATGGAAAAGGGGTGTGAAGCATTCTTGGCACATGTGGTGGATACTGAGGTGAATGAAAGAAAGTTAGAGGATTTTCCAGTTGTGAGGGAGTTTTCAGATGTGTTTCTAGAGGATTACCTAGTTTGCCACCGGTGAGGGAAATAGAGTTTGCCATTGACTTGATCCCCGGAACTGCATCTATTTCTATACCACCTTATAGGATGGCTCCAGTTGAGTTGAAGGAGCTTAAGGAATAGTCGGAGGAGCTGCTAGAGAAGGGGTACATCAGGCTGAGTTCATCACCTTGGGGAGCACTGGTTCTATTTGTTGAAAAGAAGGATGGAACATGGAGGATGTGTATTGATTATCGGAGACTTAACAAGGTGACCATAAAAAATAACTATCCTCTGCCTCGAATAGATGATCTGTTTGACCGGCTGCAGGGAGCAAGGGTCTTCTCCAAGATTGATCTTATATCAGGTTATCATTAGCTCATAATTAAGGAGTCTGATGTAAGCAAGACAACCTTTAAGACTTGTTATGGGCATTACGAGTTCCTAGTCATGCCATTTGGTTTAACCAATGCTCCAGCTACATTCATGGATCTTATGAATAGGGTCATCAAGGAGTTTTTGGATCAGTTTGTCATAGTGTTTATCGATGACATTCTGGTGTATTCCAGGAGTGAAGAGGAACATGAGGAGCATCTTCAGATGGTGTTGCAAACACTGAGGGAGAGGGAGCTTTATGCCAAGTTCAGCAAGAGTGAGTTTAGGCTTTATGAGGTAGTATTCCTTGGACATTTAATTTCGAAAGATGGGGTACATGTGGATCTAAGGAAGACTGAAGCAGTAGTGAATTGGCATGCGCCCAAGACAATGATAAAAGTGAGGAGCCTTCTGGGTTTGGCAGGATATTATAGGAGATTCGTTGAAGGATTTTCCATGATAGCTACTTCGATGACTAAGTTATTGAGGAAGAATCAGAAATTTGTCTGGAGTGAGGAATGTCAGAAAAGCTTTGAGGAGCTCAAGAGAAGATTAACAAGTGCTCTAGTTTTGATGTTGCCTACCAGAGATGAGGGCTACACAATGTACAATGATGCCTCAAGAAAGGGTTTAGGTTGTGTACTGATGCAAGGAGACAGGGTGATAGCTTATGCTTCAAGGCAATTGAAGCCTTATGAATTGAATTATCCAACACATGATTTAGAATTGGAAACAGTGATTTTTGTCTTGAAGATTTGGAGACATTATTTGTATGGGGTTAAGACGAGTATCTTTACTGATCATAAAAGTCTCAAGTACTTACTAAGTCAGAAAGAACTAAATTTGAGACAGAGAAGGTGTATTGAGTTGCTTAAATATTATGACTTGTTGATTGAGTATTAGAGGAAAGGCAAATGTGGTGGTGGATGCTTTGAGTAGAAAATCCTCAATAGCACATGTTCAGACAATTTATCTTCCTTTATTCGAAGAGATGACTAAGCTTAGGATAAGCTTGAAACAGGAGGAACCAAATTGTATTGTAGCTAATTTCAGAGTGAGACCGATACTTAGAGAGAAGGTTAAGGAGTTACAAGCACAAGATGCAGAATTGAGGGAGCTTCAAGAAGAAATTCTGAAGGGCAAGAAATCTGAAGTGGTAGTGAGGGATGATGGGCTCATGGTTGTAGGAAATAGACTTTGTATCCCAAATGTCAAAGAGGTGAAGGATGAGATACTAGATGAGGCACATAATGCGTCTTATGCTATGCACCCAGGTAGCACCAGGATGTATAGAGATCTAAAAGAGCATTTCTGGTGGAAAGGCATCAAGAAGGATGTAGCAGAATATGTAAGCAAGTGTCTAATGTGTCAACAAGTCAAGGTTAAGCAACAGGCACCTTCAGGAAAATTAAGGCCATTGTCCATTCCTGAGTTGAAGTGGCAAAAGGTGACTATGGACTTTTTGATGGGTTTGCTTTAGACAAGTAGGAAGCATGATGCCATATGGGTTATTGTTGATCGGTTGACGAAGTCAACCCACTTTCTGGCAATTAAACAGATGGATCCTCTGCATGTGCTAGCAAAGAAGTATATTGATGAGATAGTGAGATTACATGGGATTCCAGATTCCATAGTTTCTGATAAGGATCCTCGATTCACTTTGAGATTCTGGGGAAGCTTGCAAGAGGCTATGGGAACCAAGTTAAGTTTTAGTACTGCTTTTCACCCTCAGACTGATGGTCAATCTGAGAGGACCATTCGGACACTTGAGGGAATGCTCAGGGCATGTGTGATGGACTTCAAGGGAGCTTGGAATGAGCATTTACCATTGGTTGAATTTGCTTACAATAATTCATACCATTTGAGCATTCAGATGGCTCCTTATGAAGCACTGTACGGAAGGAGATATAGAACTCCTATATGCTGGGATGAAGAAGGAGAAAGGAAGCTAATAGGACCAGAATTGGTTCAAATGACCATTGACAAGGTTAAGTTAGTTAAGCAAAGGCTTAAAGCAACTCAGGATAGAATGAAGAGTTATACAAATGCATACCGAAAGGAGGTGGAGTATGAAGTCAGTGAGAAAGTGTTCCTTAAGACATCTCCTTGGAAAGGAGTCATGAGATTTGGCAAGAAAGGCAAGTTAAGTCCAAGATATGTGGGTCCTTATGAAGTTCTTGAGAGGATTGGACCGCTAGCCTATAAGTTAGCATTGCCACCAGAATTATCATAGATTCATGATGTCTTTCATGCTTCCATGTTGAGGAGCTATAGGTCAGATCCATCTCACATCATTTAGACCAATGAGGTTCAGTTGAGAGATGATATGAGTTATGAGGAGATTCCAGTGGAGATTTTGGACACCAAGGAGAAGGTCCTCGGAATAAGATAGTTTAACTAGTAAAAGTCCTGTGGAGAAATCATTCGGTAGAAGAAGCCACGTGAGAGCCATTGGAGGCTATGAAAGAGAAGTACCCTCAACTATTCAATGACTCAGGTAATAATTTCGAGGACGAAATTTGTTTTAAGAGGGGGAGAAATATTGGGCCCCAAATTTTTTTTACTCATTTTAGTAAGCATGCATTGGATGAATTTTGTGATCTTGTTGGATAAATCATTTTTAATTGGAAGTTTACTTATTATGTCAAGTTTAGGAGGAATTATTTCATGGATTGATGGAAATTTGAAGTATTAAATGGAAGAATTAAGATTAAGTGAGAGTATAATATGGTGTAAGTTAAATTGAAGAATTAAGAATGTGTAAGGGTATTTTGGGTGGATTACTTAAAGTTAGAAGCACTAAGGCACTAAAGGGTAAGGTGGACTTTCTTCACCCATTAAGGGTAGAATGGGAAGTGGAAAAGATTACCTTGTAAATAAGAAGACTAAAAATGTGGATGAAGAAGGAGAGAAAATCAAAAAGGAAGAGAGAGAAAGAAGAAAAGAGGTTTCTGTGAAGTTAAAAAGAATAGAGCTTTGAACTAGGTCACAATTTTTCTTAGTCTTAAAGAGAGAGGTTGAGGTTACTCACGAAGGGAAAAAGAAAGAGGAAGGAAAGAGCTTTCCATAGAGCCAAAAATCTCGTTATTTGGTGAAGATTCAAGGTAAGGTGATTTTACTCCTATGGAGTTTTGAAAGGTTTTTGGTTCAAAGAGTTTGGGTTATATATGGATCTAAGTATTCTAGGATCTATTTTAGTAAATGTGTCGTATGGGTTATCAAATCTTAATTTCTATTGAATGGGAATTGTGTCCTTTATGAAGGAACTCAAGGAGGGAATCAAGAGAGGCCAAAGGAGCAAGAAGAAAGGCATCCTTAAGAAAATCCTTAAGCAAGTGTATAAGCAAGGATTTTAGGTGGGTGACACTTTTATGATTAAGTAATAAGTCTTAATGCTTTCTTCAAAACTAAGAAAGTTTTAAAGTCTTTTCAATTGTGTTATAAATGTTGCATTTATTTGCTGCATGAATTCTGTGATGATTTATGAAAACATTTTAAAAAGGTTTCTTTTTGAAAAGATGCAAGTTTATGAAATCATGTCTTCGGAATATTGCATGTTTATGAAAAGCAAGTTTTCAAGAAATGCCTTTGAGGCCATAAGTTTACAAGATGTGAAATGTATGATTATGTGGGTTTATGGTGGTCCCCTAAGTTAAGTCAAGTGCACTTGTCTAATGGCTTCTCCCGCCTGCCCGTTAGTGGCATGGAGCTCCTTCATGGACTCCCCTAAGTTCACGGCTACGCAAGACCATTAAGTGGAATTGCGCTAGTACTTTCTGTTCACGGCTAGGTATAGTACATTCTGTTTTGAATCCACCCAAACCATTTTGATATGCTTATGAGGTAACAAGTTGATGCATACATGTTTTTGCTCATGAATTGTTTGATAAAGTGAAAATTTTTTGAAATAAGCATTGGATGATTATTCAAGCAAATTTGCTACGGTTTTCCAAATGTAAAATGCAAATGAATTTTGCAAATGGTTTTTGGCTTGTGTCTTGATTATAAATCTGTTTCCCACAAGCTTTAAGCTCACCCCCTCCCAATTCTATCCCATTCAGGTGATGAGCAAGAGCTTATGTGAGTCAAGAGTCAAGGCAAATCAATGCAGTCTGCGTATTTTATTTTGTTTGTTTGAAGTTGGATTATGCAAAATAATGCTTTAGATGCATTTTGAACATTTTAGTGTTTGTAAACTCTGTAATTCAAATTAGGATGTAATGGGCTTGAAATGCCCACTAAAGTGTTGTAAAACTATTATTATATTGAAGTTGAATTAAATATATATTCTGCTTATGATTATTGTTAAGTTTTCACGTTGCATGTGTTGATCGAATGAGTTTGATGCGTTGGGAGGTGGTTAATGTTTATGTTTCTGGTGTATCGTGTTTTTGGAATTGAATAAATGGTGGTTGGAAAGATTTAAGTCTGCATTGAGTAAGGTAGATTGCAAGAAGGAAACACAGACGAAGTTTATCGTTTGTGATGACATCATACACAAACGAAAAGGAAAAATATAGAGGAAGTTTATCGTCTATGATGACATCACACACAGACGCAAAGGAAAAATATAGAGGAAGAGTATTGTCTGTGATGATGTCACACACAGACGCAAGGGAAAAATATAGAGGAAGAGTATCGTCTGTGATGACGTCATACACAGACGCAAATGAAAAACAGACACAAGGAACACAGACGACATGTCAGAACACAGACTCAAGAAACATAGAGGCAAGGAACACAGACGACAGGTCAAAACATAGACGCAAGGAATATAAATGCAAGGAACACAAACGACACGTCAGAACATAGACGTAAGAAACATAGACGCAAAGAACACAGACGACACGTCAAAACACAGATGCAAGAAACATGGACGCAAGGAACACAGACGTAAGAAGCATAGACGCAAGGAACACAGACGACACGTTAGAACACAGACGCAAGAAGCATAGACACAAGGAACATAGACGACACTTCAGAACACAGATGCAAGAAGCATAGACGCAAGGAACACAGATGACACGTTAGAACACAGATGTAAGAAATATAGCCGTAAGGAACACAGACGACACGTCAGAACATAGACGCAAGGAAAGATAGACGATATAAAGACAGATCATAGAAAGGCAGACGATAGAAACACAGACGATAGGAAGTCAAATGCAGAAGATAAATAGTCAAACACAGATGATGGAAAGACAGACAATAGAAAGGCAAACGACAGAAACACAGACGATAGGAAGTCAAACACAAATGATAAATAGTCAAACACAGATGATAGAAAGTCAAACCCAGACAATAGGAAGTCAATCACAGACTATAAGAAAGTCAAAGACAGACGATAGAACACAGACGATAGGTGGTCAATCCAGATGATAAAAGTCAACTATAGACGATAGAATACAAACCATAAGTACACATAGACGATGGGCTAACCATAAACGACACCAAGAAGCTAAGTCAATATAATTGAACAGTCACTTAGTTGGAATTAAACACAGAATTCACTAATCAAGGATTAAGAAGTGATTATCAAGGATCAAGAAGAAGTCAAGGTACAAAAATGTTTGATAAGGTCAAGATGAAATTTCAAGTTTGAGGATTATCGTGGTGAGGGGTCACCACCTTTGTGGGGTGCGAGTCCAGATGTCACTTAGGACGTCGGACACGTGTCTCACAAGGGAGGGGTCCCAACACCAAAACTTGTCACATATGAATACTACTATTGGCAACTCCTTTTCAGTAGTGTTATAGTTGAGTTGGGGCCCTTTTGTCCTTTCGTTGGCCCAACACACAACCTGTAGCTTGGTCGCTAGAATTGCACATGATCTCAAATGGTAATGATCAATTTGGTGAAGTTTAGAATGGTGCTGAAATTAGTGCCTCCTTTAATCAATTAAAAGAAAATAAACAATTCCATAAAAAATGAAGGCATATCCTTGACCAGCAGATAATGAGAAGTCCTTAATGAATTGGCAATAGAATGTCCTAAAAATGCTAACACGCCCTTGAAATTAACTAGTGGTGGATGAATCTTGATGGCCTTCTTCTTAGCTCTTTCCACTTCAATACCTTGGAACAATATCTTGTGTCACATTGTTACTCCTTTGTGCACCATAGAGTGACATTTTTCTCAATTTAGAACCAAGTGTGATTCTTCACATCTTTAAAGTACTGTGTCCAAATTTGTCAAGCACCGCTAAAAAAAGTATCAAAAGACTGAAAAATTTTCCATTAAAGTTTCCATTATGTCCTCAATCATATCTACGAAGATAGACATTATACACTTTTGAGTTGTTGCTAGAGTGTTGTATAACCCAAAAGGCATTCGTCTATAGGTAAATGTTCCCAAAGCATACGTGAAAGTTGTCTTTTCTTGAATCTCTGGATAGATAAAAATATGATTGTAGCCTGGATATCCATCCAAAAAGTAGTATAAAGAATGACCAACCACTTTTTCTATCATTTGATCCACAAATGGAATAGAAAAGTGATCCCTTTTAGTCATTTTGTTAAGCTTGAGATAGTTGATACACACTCTCCAATTTGTGAATAGTCATGTGAAAATCATCTCCCCACTTTCACTTTCTATTACTATCATTCCTCCTTTCTTAGGTAAGTATTGTACTGGGCTAACCCATTCGATATCTAAAATCGATTCCACATCTAACAACTTAACTAATTCTTTCTTGACCACTTCTTTCATTTCAAGGTTTAATCTTTGTTAACGTTCCCTCACTACTTTGCTTCTTTCTTTGAGGTTAACCCTATGCATAACTACGTTAAGACTCATACCTCTTATGTCAGATATCTATCATCCCCTGGCCTTAATCCTTTTCCTAATGATCTTCACCACCTTAATCTCTTATTCCCTATCCAATTAGTTAGAAATGATGATGGGTTAGGTTTTCCCTTCACATAGAAAGTTATACCTAAGGTATGCAGGTAAAGGTTTTAATTCTAATGTCGGTGGCCTTTCAATGAAGGGTGGTATGGGTGCTTTTGTTCTTAACAAAATGTCTTGCTGTGCTATAATACTTGATTCCTCCATCTCTCCTTCTTCCTTAATCTCAACTTCCTCAGAAGTCACTCCCTCATTATAGCTCTCTTCTAGCTTTTCAATACATTAATCCATTATATCTATTTTCATACAAGAGCTATTTTCTTCCAAAACTTATTCATATTGATCTCCATTTGATCATCATAAATATGAAGAATTAGTTTTCCTTCATGAACATCAATCAGCACTCTCCTAATGTTCATGAATGTTTATCCAAGAATCAATGGACAATTCCTATAATCTTTGGAATCTAATACCATGAAGTCCACAAGAATAATGAATTTTCCACTTTGATGATGACATCTTCCGTCACATCAAATAATCTCTTAATGTAGCACCCCACTCCTGCAAGACCCAAACCCGACATCGATGGTGATATTCGAGTTCGTACCTCGCAAGGGTGGTGTGCTAGAGCACTAACAATCAAAAGTCGGTATGAGTAAAATATTTTTTTTTATTTTATTTATTTTTTCACTAATTTGGGCCCATTTTTAATCAGAAACATTTTCACTTACAAGACAAAATGTCAATTAGCCCAATCCA
>JAOSBO010000209.1:17059319-17096127 GCA_027563915.1 Erythroxylum rotundifolium
ATTTGGATTTGTTGCTTCCATTGGAAAAATGATTTCTTAAAAGTTTTGAAATCTACCGTTTCTCCAAATATAGCATGCTTTCTTTTTCCGATCGAACAGATGGTTATCTCATTGAGTTTGCAAAACTCACCCAAAATTGCACATTGATATTTCAGGACCGAGAGAGGGCATTTTCAATTGAGAGATTACAAGAAGCATAATTCTTGTACTTTTGTGAAGAAAAATGGCTCAAAGATTGGTCAGCTGAGACTGAAGACTTTAGATAGACTTTTTGTATAATTTCCTCTTTTATGTAGCATACTTTGTATTAGGATATGATGATGTACATATATGGATATTTAAAAGCTACAATGTAAATACGTTCAATTTTATGAAATAAAATGAGGATTGCAGTTTGGAATTTGATTTTAAAATGTGGTGACATTTATGTACAGTAGTTGATGTCATGACTAAGTTAGATATGTTATAAAGTGAAGGTGAGATAGTTAATACACCATTATTACAGATTTTACTAGAATATCCACTAGGTGTTTCGATATGTAATTTATGGTAATGGGATGTTACATATGGCATCTTTTCTACTTTCTCTTCTTTTATCTTCTTGCCTTTCTCCTTTGTTTGACTCTCCTTTTGCATACTTGGCCGCTCCAGTTACATGCCACTCTAAGGTGTGATTGCCTTGAGTTGTTCCTTTAGATTAACTTCAGTGTTGCTTGGTAGGCTACCTGCATTTCTAGAAGACAAAGTAGTAACAAGTTGACCTACCCGAACCTCTAAGTTGTGGATGAAGGACGCATGGTTCTTCAAGATGTGGTCAAATTTGGAATCCTAGCCTACAAACATCCATTTCTGATTCTCTTTCTGCCTTCTTTGACTTTCCTGTTGGCTTGAGAACTTAGACCCCAATACATCCATTAACTTGTCCATTTTTCTCTCTAAAAACCTAAGATGGTCTTGCTGAAATCCAGGTGGTCCTTGTGGTTTTGCTTGGCCACCTGCATTGTTAGTACTCTAAAAAAAATTTGGGTGGTTTTTCCATCCTGAGTTATAAGTGTTAGAGTATAGATTACTACCTTGAAGTGGTTGACCCAAGTAATTTACCTATTTTGTGCTACTAACTCCTAACAAGAAGCATTCTATTATGCAATGGATGTCTTGCCCACATAACTTACATTGGACCTGCATGGCTTTGACTGTGGATGAAGAAACTCCTTACATATTGTTCAACTACTTAGTAAGGGCAATAATCTATGCTTGCAAGGCTGTGATAGAATCAATTGGAATCATGCTTTTTTATTCCTTTATGTCTTACCTACTCCTTTTGTTTGGCCACATGCAACTATTACTTGCCAACTCCTCCAAGAGATCATAAACCGCCTCAATGGTTTTCCTCATCAACAGCCCTCCAATAGTTATATCTATTGTCCCTCTTATAGTCTAATTCACACTATTATAGAATGTCTTTAGTAAGAACTCCCTTGGAAGGTTGTGGCATGGGCAGCTTCTTTGCAACTCTTTGAACCTTTCCTAAACTTCATATAATAATTCCCCATCATTTTGCTGAAAGTTTGTAATTTCCTTGATGATCTGCGTAGTCTTTGTCAATGGGAAGTACTTGACAAGGAAAGCTTGGGTTACTTGCTCCCATGCAGTAACCTAAGATGCACTAAGTGAATTATATCATGCCTTGGCTCGATCTCTCAATGTGAATGGAAATAATCTAAGTCTCACAGCATCATCAGACATCCTTTGAAATCTAAAAATTTCACATATCTTCCAAAAGTTTGCTAGGTGGGCATTGGAATCTTCAATTGATAACCCATGGAATTGAAAATTGTTTTGGAGTATGTTCAGGAGTGTTGATTTGATTTTAAAATTGTTTGCTATGACTGCAAGCCTTGCAACTCCTTGTGGACTAAATTGGAGCCTCATAAATTCCATCAATGTTCTTTCGGCTGCTCCTTGTTCTCCTTCTTCTGTCATACTTATTTGAAGATTTTCTTGATGCTTTGCTCTCCTTAACCTCCTCTCTTGTCTTGAAATATCATAAAATTCTTCTTTAAAAGCTTAGTCGGACCTCTTAGTGTCCCTTATGTTCATGCACCTGTAAATACATCAAACAGTCTCAAATTAAAGTTACCCAAACTAAACAAAATATTAAACAAATATTCCTTGACAACGGTGTCAAAAACTAGTTGATTGCAAAACCAATTCACTAATTTTACTCTCCAAAACCTCAATTATACAGGGTGTAACTTGTAGTAAAGAACATATATCAATCCCTCAGAGATTGTGTTTAGAAACAACTTAATTCAAACTGCTTCATTTGAGAACCAATTTTAATGAATATGAACTAAAAAATTAAATTAAACCAAACAACTAACAATAAACAAATAATAAACCAAAAGTACAGAAACTTGGAGTATTAGATTTAACAATTAGAAATCACTTTTTCCCTATCTTATCTCCATCCTACCTTGTTTATTGAATTGTGCCTCACCTAAGATGTCCTAATGTATTAACTACCCTCTCTCAAGGTGTAATTAATTGTCCTTAGACAAATTAAATGGAATGATTAAGCAATCTCTCAATCTACAAAATCAGTCCACCAATTCAACTAGTTATGAAGTTATCCTATAGGAAATCAAATAATTAGCTAATATCTCTCTATAACTAATCAATTAAATTGACGAATGTAATTCTATAAAGTGTCAATTCTCATTACACAGCTCTATATAATTTGCCCAACTCAATTTCTCAATATATTGCAAGTATAAGCACAATATTCATCAAAGTAAGAGTTCAACAAGTAGTTCAAAAGTAATATCTACAAATAACTCAGCCACTCATAATGTCATTGACATCCCCAACAACCAAAAAATCCATTATAAAGATGCTAGAAGAGAAAAAGGAATAAAAACTATATGAACCAAACTCCTCCCCTTCTTTGCCATAATCTAGGAAATCTAGAGTTGGTGTGCTCTTTGCTCAATTTGGAATGGAAATCTTCATTCTCTACCTCTCTCTAGGCTTTAAATATGTTTTTTAGCTCAAGGAGGCAAGTTCTTCCATCAACCCGACGGGCTTAGGGCTTTGTGCCCTTATATATAACAAGAGAAGTCATAAAACCCTAAAAATAAGTGAAACCCACGTGTTCTTTTTTACTTGAGTTCCCACGGTCATGGGAATTAGCATGAATCCCATGATCATGGGTTCTTGTTCTACAGCTCATCCACTTCTCTTCTCCTCTTTTGGTCCATAGCTCAATCACAAAGGTGACCACCCTCCATTCATATACCAAAATGATCAATTCTTACCTTAAACCAATATCAAACATAAAAGAACAACTGTAAAGATCAAACTAAACAAAAACACAAAAAATAAGTCCTAAAACACAACAATAACAACTTGTTGTGCAAGAAACACATGTCAAATACTTAGAAAAACACACACTAATGCACAACTATCAGAGTTATAAAGTTTTCTCAACCTATTCTGCGGATACTATTAGCGGCCAGACATTTATGTAGCTACGATTGTTAAGACAGATTAGTTTGAGGGATACGACAAGATTAAGAGCAAGCGTTGGAATAAGGTACGAATTAAGTTTTTGCTTTAATATGATTATGTTAATCATTTTATAAAATTAAAGAGATCTTGGCTTTCGAGAAATCAAAGATTGCAAAAAAGTTTCGTAATTATTTCGTTGTAGCTGGAATTGAATACCGACCTGGTTTTCCAACAAGGGCCAAGTAGGGATGAAAAAAGTTATATTGAGGAAATTTGGTTTATCAGCAAATGGCTTATTCTTTGCACTAACTGACTTTGAGAATGAAGATAACGGTTTGAAGAGAAGAGACGAGCTTGAGCTATAGCAAAATCCAACTGCAAAATAGGGCCCCAAAGCCCAGTCAATCTGGGCCTAGTTCTTTGACTTCGGGCCAGAGCCGGCTCTTTTGCCATGTTTAAAAGCATATCGTGTAATAGTTAGCTATGGTATACTTAACATGTGTTCTAACTCATGTAGCTTAGTAGGAATAATATTCTTTTTGCTATCCATTTAATCAAACTCGAGTTCTTATCAAAGCCATTTTCAATTAAGTTCTGGTCATTTTGTCTACGAAAAGGGTGATACCTTCTATTATTGTTAAAGTTATCAACGTTTCTATAATCTTCTAGTAGCTGAAGTTAACATTTTTGTAGTTAGCCATCATTCTCTATAGGATTAGTTTTAAGTAATTTGGGTTGGTTTCACATTTCTTGCTTTAGTCTCACCTCTTGGTCTCATTTAGGGAAATGAGAGGGAGTTATTTCTGCTTATCATCTTTATTGCCGAGAACATGCTATTTAAATCTCTCATTACATCTACATGACTATAGACTTATTAGTTCTTACTAAAATTCATCATTCTCCTATGCCTCTAAGAGTTGTTTGTGTTTGTGTTTCAAAGTAGCACGTGCACCTTGCTATAGGTTGGCTGTAGTGGATGATTTTGATAAATGGACCTTGAATCGGTTTCCTTCGAGAAAATTCTTGAGGAAGCATAGGCAAGCATAGCTCTAAGGCCAGTATGTGAATAGACCATTTCTTTTCAACCATATGAACAGGGTCAAAAGCATGGTGACAGATTGAAGTCTCTAGTTTGTGGTACCAAGTTAAATGAACATTAACTTAGCTTTAAGCATGAATATACAAATTCTTTAAAAGAACTTCTAAGTTGTTAACTGTTATAAAGACGTCTGGTACTTTTCTTTTTTTGGGTTAAGAAAAAAGTCTAGTTCTTTTGTTTTTGTGTTACAAAAGAAATCTAACTAAGGTCCTAGTAGTGCAGATCAGCAATAATTACTTCTCTTCCAAAATTCTCTCACTTGGGACGTATTCAATTGGTCTGCTCAATTTGAAGTGTCAGCAAATGATTCCTGAACACTCCAAGCAGTATATGGGATCTCGTGTGTGACTGAAGCAACAATTAACTATCCCAGCCACTTTCAATAGTATATGGTTGCATCACTTGAATATTATATTTGGCGTACGCATTCCCAAGGCTGCACATATTCTATATCTCTATCACCAAAATGTCATAAATTCTTATGGTAGTCCTGGTTAAACAATGGAATTTTTAAGATTTGGGATTGTAATCCAACTTGTAACAAGGCATTAAAGATTCCTATTTTATGTTATCCGATGAATCATTCATGTCTACACTGCAAACCCATAAAGAAAGATGAGAACATCAAATTCATTGAAAACATATCCATCTACACAACAGTTGCATCTACCTATTTTAAAAATGATGCGTATAGCTTATGTCATCTACTTTAGTAAGTACTAAATTATTAAAAACAAACTACTTACTCTATATCATAACCTTTCTCTTGAAGCTCCTAAATGACCTTATTCCTCATCCTGATCCACATCTTCATTGCTTCTTGTTCAAACTTCTGGTCCTGAAGCTGCTTCTGGTAATTGATGGAATCATTGTCAGTTCTGATAATTCCTTTTGGACCAATTGTAGTGCCCACCATTTTGCCTTGGGCAATGAACTCATCCATTGCCTCTTTGTCACCTGGGTATGGATAATCTTTCCTATGGTACAAATGGGCAAGCTCATTTTCCTCCTTTGGCATATGCTTCAATGTCCACTAACCAAGAGGTCATGTTTTGTTGTAAAGCCCCGCAGCGTCAAACAATGCGTAAGTGCACAACAGTGACTTCCCTACTTGCTTCTAGAAATAATGATTGTCTTTACCCAAACTTAGTTTTCTCATGTATTTATCATAGTTCAGCGATTTCAAATAATCGAGACCTCTGTATTAAGAAACAAAAAACATGAAACGAAGCATTTCTCACAATCATTTTATCGAACATTTGAAAGCCAAAAGTGGTTAAGGTATAACTTGTAAAAGTACATTATTTTAGCCTTCACTTTTATGTTACCTATTTTTGGTCTTTGAAACCCTTTTCGTACCATATTTCTGTGGATGAAATGCTTTAGTGAGGTGTGTGCATGGTGATCTTAAAGATGAATCATTGAAACGATCAGGACTAAATAAGGATTAAATGGGTAGAGATATTCAAATTTATGGCCTCATGATTGTCAATATTGGTCTAATATTGGCAAGGGGCTACTAGTTCATCATAAACTTATAAAGCACATGGAAACATAACTCTATATACTAACACTTTATAATAAAATTTAATTTTTTGGCCTAAACATATTTTTAGTGTTCCAATTTAAGTTACTCCTGTTTCATTCATTCAATTATTCCTTTAATTTTAGACTTTAAACCTTCCTAACTGTTGAGTATGTAATCTTATTTTTGAGATCTTGAATGATGTGGTGAATAAAATCACAGTAAATAGACATCAGCTCTAAAAGATAAAAGATTATATAGAAGGATCATTTGAAGATAGTAGAGTTCTTTCATAGACATAGATGTATCATTCTACTTAAATGTAGTCTCTTATCTTGTTAGTTAGGATGTAAGAAATCCTATCAAAAGAGTCATATTTGATCATAATATCATCTTATTGAGTTTATCTAGGATTCTTAAGGTATCAAGTTAGATCTACCTATAAATAGTTAAGCCTTGCTCTAAGTGAACATGAGATAAAGAGTGGGGTCACAATCTCCAAAAGTGAGGAAAACATTGACAGGGCAAAGAGGGTTAGATTATCATCCTTGTTTGATTGTTTTTGGGATTGATTTAAGGGTTTGTTGATTGTGTGATCAACTTTGGTTTTAATCATGAAACATTGTGAGACAATTTGTGACTGTGAGGGGTAAGAGATCAACTTTTTTTGTAAATATTTATTGACTTTAATGGATTTATTTGTCAGTTTGTCCCATGATTTTTTTTGTCTACATTGGAGGGTTTTTCATATTAAATATTGATGTTTGTTTCATCATTTAGTTTCCTCTCATATTTTTCCAATACTGCAACATGAAGTGTTATTTTTTGTAGTTAATAATTGGTTGATTTTTTTAGAGAGATTTTTATTGGTCTCCCGACAAGCAGTATTAGAGTCATAATAATGGAAAGTGGAAATAACTACATTATTAAGTTAACGTCATCAAATTACTCGATATAGGGGCCCATGATGGAGGACCTTCTATATTGTAAGGATCTTGTTAATCCAATTGATGTGGACAAAAGTATAAAGGATGATGTTCTTTCAAAACCTAAAAAGGCGTCAAATATAGAATGAGAAAAAATGTAGTGGAAAAATCTAGGCACTATTAGACAATGGATTGATATCAACATATTCAACCATATGTCTCAAGAAACATATCATTTTGAGCTACGAAAGAAGCTATACCTATTCAGTGTATATGATGAAGCCCATAGGATAACATACATTGCAAATGAATTTGTGATGAAATCATAATTATGAGATTTATATTGTATTTATGTATTATTCCTAAATTGTTTCTAGTCATTGTTCTATTAAGACAGAATATTAATAAAGCCTAAAAAGACTAGGACATATTATGTTTCTTCCTTATGAATAGTCGAACTCATAGACTAAAGTATGGAAATCCTTAAATAAACGTAGGGGTGCTTGTAGACAAAAAGTTCACTGAACTGACCTCACATAAGAAATCCATTTAAAATGTTACTTATTTATCTTTGAAAATTTTTACAATGAAGATTGTATAAGTAATCCTTTAACTTTAGATCTCTAAAGTTATCTTATATAGGAATTGTTAATTTTTGATACTGCTTATATCCTATTCTAGTCAAGAGAGCTCAATCAATAGTCACTGGATATAACATGAATTATATGGAGATAGTTGAGTGATTAATATATAATTCATCATCATAAAATAATTAAGGAGAATATTTTATTGTTCTCGATTAGTATTGATTAAGGAAATCCTTGACTAAAATAGAATGACACTTTTTTCAAACGTCATTAAAATTGAATCAATTACTAATGATGGAGAACTAACATGATTGAACTCAAATAAAGTAGACATTAATTCCATGTTCTACATCTATTCATGATATTGTATGATAAAATGATTGTATTATAAGAAAAAGTCATGCATAAAAAGTTTAGTTAAAACCACTATGACATTTTTAAATATTTAGGTAGTCATGATGTGTTGTTAGACATTGTTATCGATCTATGAATATAAATTGTTTAATTAGATAATTAAAGATAAATTTAAAGAGTTTAATTTATCTAATTCTAAATATGATTATGATTTATAATTATAATTTACATCCATTACTAATGTATTTGGGAACTTAGTGGGTTATACATAAAGAACGAGTTTAGGAGAGAAAATATATTTTAATCAAATTGGACTTAATTGTAAAGTTTGAAAGACTTTATAATTAAATATGAAATATGTAATAAATAAGGATCAATATGATATATTAGATCGTATTTGAGCATGATTAGTGTTTAATTAGAATTGTTTGTAATTCTAATTAAAATTTAACTGAAAGTAAAATTAATTTCAATTAAATTACTATAATATCTACAACTTATTATAAATAGACTTAAAATTTAAATGAGCTAGCATTTATAACCTAACCCTCTTTGCAATAACTATAGAATTTCTCAACACATTTCATGGATATTATTAAAGGTTGGATATTATGATAAGAAACTTAGTTCCTTAATGCTTGATATTGAGAATATGTCAGATGAAGACAAGTTATTCAACTTAACGTTGAAATTACAACTTTAGGCACAAATGGAGTTGCAAAGGCAAAATATCAAAGACGTTATGGGTGCAATTGTGGCTGCAGATGCTTTGGTGTATTTCAGAGTGTCAAAGGAAACCAAGGCCTTTTCCTCTTCTCAAAAATTGAAAGGAACTTACAAGAGAAATGTGAAGGAAAAAAGAAGAAAGACCGAAGTGAGAAAAAGGAGAATGATCATAAATGGAAGTCCAAACAAATTAGGCAACCTAAACAAGGTGAGAAGTCTTCTAAGAAAAATCGTGGTTGCTTCTTATACAATAACCCTCACTATACCCATTACTGCCCCATAAAGAGAAGTTGAATGCCTTAATAACAGATGCGGATGGTGAAAGCAATCACTCGGAAGTTGGGCTAAATCCTATCTAGTTACTCAATGTGGTCAATATAGAAGTAAGTCCATTTGAGCACCTTATGTATCCACATCTTGGAGGTATAATGTTTATGAATGATCAAAATTCATATTACATCAATTGTTGTAAGTTTAGCAATGAAACTACAAACAAAATAACAATTGTAGCTTATGTTTCTGCTATGAGTATTGAGAAGGGCCTTAAGAAAGGCAAGGAGACTTACCTTGTGGCTATGTGGGAAATTAGGAAAGACCATATAGCAAAAGTCTTAGACGCGGTGTAAAGAGTATGGAGGGAATTTAAGGATGTGGTTCGGAAGGAGTTACCAAAAACTCTCCCTCCTCTTCATGAAATTGATTACAAGATAGAATTGATGCCAAGCGCAGTTCCTCCTACTCTTTCCCTTTATCGATATAATTGATGCTAGGCGCAATTGCTCCTACTTGTGCCCCTCATCTTATATCACCATTAGAGTTGGCAGAACTACGGAAGCAACTTGGTGAATTGTTGGAAGCGACTACATCCAACCATCGAAAGCCCCTTATGGAGCTCCAATTTTGTTCCAAAAGAAGCAAGATGGAGCCCTATAGATGTGTGTCAACTATTGAGCTTTAAAGAAGGTGACTATTAAAAACAAATATCTTGTTTTTTTATTTTAAGACTTGATGGACAAATTATCAAGGGCAATAGTGTTCACGAAGTTAGACTTGGGGAGTGGGTATTGACAAGCACGGATTGTTGAAGGTGACGAGCAAAAGATGAATTGTGTAACTTGGAATGGCTTGTACAAATTTTTAGTTATACCATTTGACTTGACTAATGCCCTTGCTACTTTTTGCAACTTCATAAATGACATGTTGAATGACTTTTTAGACAACGTTATGATGGTCTATTTAGACAATATTGTGGTTTATAACACTAACATGGTAGAGCATATACAACACTTAAGGAAGGTGTTTGAAATGTTACGGTAACATAAAGTTTTTGTAAAGATGGAGAAGTGAGAAGTTCTACAACTAAAATTAAATTTTTTAAGACACTTGGTAAGTAAGGGCCAAGTGCGAATGTATCCAAGGAAGGTACAAGCTATTATTGATTGATAGGTTCCAAAGACGGTGAAGGAATTTAAGAGCTTTCTTAGCTTGGTGAACTACTATCACTGATTTATTGTGGGATAATCAAAGAAGGCATCACCTTTGACCAACTTATTAAAGAAGAAACAATAGTAGTGTTGGTCGGAAGCATGTTAAGAAGCCTTTAAGAAGTTAAAGACTATCATTTCAACTGAACCTGTGTTGAAGTTACCTTACTTCGATCTCCCCTTCAAGGTACACATAGATGCTTCAGACAAAGCTATCAGCAGAGTCTTGGTGCAAGAAGGACATTCGGTGGCATTTGAAAGTTGCAAGCTTAATGATGTTGACCATGATACTAGACATACAAGAAGGAGATGCTAGCAGTAGTACATTACCTTAAAGCTTGGCGAGTTTACTTATTGGGTACCAAGTTTGTGGTTCATATGGATAACATTGCTAATATCTTTTTTAGGACTTAAAAGAAATTATCTACAAGGCAAGCCCGATGGCTAGATTTTCTTACCGAATATGACTTTATATAGGAGAACAAACTAGGGAGACATAACAATGTGACAGACGCATTGAGCAAAAAAAGGAAGTCTTTGCAGCCTTATATGAGATTACTCGAGTGAAATCGGACTTATTAGAGCAAATTAAATTAGCAGCTCCACTGAACAACACCTAAGGTCGAATTGTGAAGCAAGTAAAGGAGGATGTTGTTCGACGATTTTGGCTTAATGATGAGGGGTTGCTCATGATGAAGAATAACTAATTGTACGTGCCAAGTTTTGGTTCCTTATGGAAGTAATTAATAAAGGAGATGCAGGTTTCACAGCGGGCTGGTCACCTCGGAGTCGAATAGATGTTAGCTCTCCTTTCTTGATCTTACTATTAGCCAAAGATGGAGAACGACATTTAGGTACATGTCAAAACTTTCCTTATTTCAATTGGATAAACCTGAAAGGAAGAAGGAGGCAGGTTTGTTGCAACCTTTGCTGATTCCGAAAAGACCATGAATGTCGATTTCAATTAACTTTATTGTCGGGTTCCTAAAGGTGGACGACATGACTTCAATCATAGTAGTGGTTGATAGGTTCTCCAAGTATGCGGTCTTTGTGCCAACTCCAACTTTGTGTCCCTCAGATGTTGCTACAGAGCTTTTCTATAAAAATGTGGTGAAACATTTTGGGGTTCCAACAAATATAGTAAATGACAATGATGCTCAATTTACTAGCTGATTTTAGACATCTCTTTTCAACATGATGGGGTGTGAACTAAAGTTCTCAACTACGAATCACCCATAAACAAATGGCCAAATAGAAAGAATCAATGGCTTATTGGAGGAATACTTATGACACTATGTAAGTACAAGTTAATGAAATTGGTTAAGTTTACTTGATACTGTACAATTTTGTTATACCTTATATACATACTCGGTGACGGAGAAAAGTCCTTTTGAAGTTGTTATAGGAAAACAACCACTCACTCCTCTCAAGATAACTCAACAGATGTCAGGAGGAAAATGTCTAGCTACTTATCATTTTACGAAGGAAAAGCAAGAATTGTCAGATAAAGCAAAGGATAGTCTACGCAAAGCTTCCAAACAGATGAAGAAATATGCAGATCAAGGGAGAAGACTACTTGATTTTGACATCAAGGATAAGGTACTTCTCAAACTTACTCCCCAAATTTGGAAGAAGATTAGTAGCAAGCGTCAATGGTTGACGTCAAAGTATGATGGGCCATTTGAGATCCTTGGAAAGGTAGCTTATCACCTCCAGTTACCCGAGCATTTAAAGGTGTATCCTATTTTTCATATGAGTTTCCTTAAACTATATCATGAGGATTCAACATATCCTAAAGGAAGTTAAGTGAAAAGAGCTCTACCGGTGAAAAGGAAACAATTCGATGAGCAAATTGAGAAGATTTTGGATCATCGAATATTAGGGCAACACAAGAAGATTCAATGGATGGAGTTCCTAATTTAGTGGAAGAATAAGCCAGTCTCGGAAGCTACTTGGAAAAAAGACACAACCTTGTGGCAATTCGAAGACGAAGTAAATGACTACCTTCATTTTGTTTCGACGAGGGCATCAGGTTCATCTAGCGAGCTTAGTTTGTTAACCCCTTAACATTGCACGACCCTTTTTGCTAGTATTGGTGAGCCTTGGCCAACGTCTAGCATGGATTAAGCACAAGGACGACATACCAAAGGAGTCGAGGTAACTTAAACAAGTAAAGATCAAGCATGGTTTGAGTTAAGATGATTGTGGGGCATTGATTGGCTTGGTGGCTAGGGCGAATTGGACTTGCCTAAGATGTCTTTGGTGGGACCAGTGTTTTAAAAATCATATCGAACATCAAACCAGTTAAATAAAAGGTTTAAGGTTTAAATGATCAATCGGTATTAAATCGCTCTAAAACTAATATATAATAAATAAGAAGTAAAATTATAAGAATACGAAAAAAAAAATAGTATAAAATAAAATACTTTATTGAAATAAAAATGCACTAATAATACTTATTAATATATAATAATCTAATAATAAATCTAATAATTTAAAGTAAGATTGAATCTAACATAAAAGTTAAGATAATGATAGAAAATAAAAGTGTATTTCTATGTTATCATTTAAATAACTCATAAAAGTTAAAATATGTTCAAAGAAAATCAATAGAAGTGATTTTATCTTTATTCTAACTTCTTTTTTAATTTCCATTAATCACACTTCTTTATAGTTTAAATATTATGTTTAACATATTTTAAAATTATCTTAAGCAAAATTACTTACATATACTAATTAATAATTTAATTTATTAGACAAATTCATTTAATAAAAATAATAATTAGTTTTTAACAATAATAATTAAAATTTTACAATTAAAGTATAATGAGATAAATAAATAGTCTAAAATTTGACAAACATAATTTATTAGTGAGAGTAAATAAATTTAATATCTTTTAAAGACAAAATAGTAATTTATTTTTTATCAGTAGTAATTTAAATCAAAAATTTTAGGTAAAATATAAAACTTGAAAAATATAATGTATTAGCAGTTTGTGTGAGTTTAAAGTTCGAAATATACTTATTAAAAAGTAAAATCTCAATTTTTTTTACAATTCTTTCAATTGCATGAAGCACATATTAAGATATTTCAAAACTCTTTAAATACGTGCAAAATTGAAGCGGACCCCCGTGAAATTGAAACTGACAAGCTAGTATTTTCAAGAATGAAGGTAAGCCATTTGCATGGCATTTTTTTTATGGCATGGTTAGTTTTTAAGACAATAGTCAGGTTTTATCATGAAAATCGCTGGATTTATTATTTAATTGGCCGACTTTGTCTCATATGAGTTATAAACATAAATCAAACCAAAAATTTGGCCGGTTCATACATATTTTGGTCGAACCAATCGTTTTAATCTAGTTTTAAGTATAATGGATGGAAATAAGGATGAAATAGTGCTTAAATGATAGATCATAAATGAATGAGTTAGACCATGAATATGCATTGGTCGAATCATGTGTGAATTAGCTCAGAATTTAACTAATTTTCACCTTTGCATGAAGATCACAAGTGACGTAACAAATTTAGTGAGATAAATTATCAAGAAAATGTGATGACGCATTAAAGAATATAAATGAGGTCTCTTATAAGTATTTGATGCATGTTACTTTGACTTAAGAGTGAGATAGTAGTAAATTATATAAACTATCCATTAAAGCAGTGGCTGAAGTGATTAAAGATGTCAACCAACTCAGTTAGTGGTTCAGTAACTTCAAGATCAGATTCTTGTTTTCTTATCCAACAAGTCTTCTAAAGTTTATAAAAATATTCATCTGACAAGTCTTCATTCATTAGAGAAATTGAAACTTTGAATCTTTTGTATTGATGGAGACTAATAGAAAAGGTTGACAATTTTGTTGTAAGGCTGTATATTTCTCTTCTTATTGTCATACATTTTATTGTGTTGGTTTAGTAACTTTGTGAGTTTACTTTGTCTCCGTGAGAAACATCTTAAATATGAGAAATTTCGAAAGATTGAAGTGAATTGCTGGCGTATTTTATGAATGAACCTGAAATTCAACGAATAGTATTTGTAACAGTGCTCGTCCTCAAAATGTGTGGTTATTTGAGCGCAAACCTCCAGTTAAAATCGGGCACGCGCGTCGAATTAAAGAACCTTAGACTTACAAGACCCCATGTGCTCCTCAACCCTTGGATGCAATCCCTAACGGAATCTATTGGGACGTGATTGTGTCTCCCATATAATTAAATGGCTAAAATTTAATAGAATATAATAGAGCCAAAATAAGGGAGATAGAGGATTTGAGTGCGAATCGGTTGGGTAAACAAACAGCCATAATGATAATCTCAGATGCTAGAAAGTTAATACGAAAGTCAGCGTAAATGAACCCCAAATCCAACGGCTGAAGTTAATTTACTACCGTCTCTGTCACAGGCGTAGGTATAAGCTCAAAACACCAATTTGGTCTGGGATGTTTTCTGGGTTTTTTGTCATGAACCCAACATGGCATCGATGATCCAACTTCTTCGGCCGATAACACATACCAAATTCCATTGTAATCCTTATCCCCCCAATTCATCCTCTTTTCGCGCACAAACTAGAAGTCTCCACTTCAATTCCTTCTCTTTCCCTTCTGGGACTTTGCAGAGGTTCAGGGTGAGAGAGGACACAATCTTGGCCAAGTGTCAGGAAGGCGACTCTCAGGCCAGCTCCGGCGAGAAGAGGACCGACGCCGACAACCAGAAGATCAACAACAATCCTCCGAACAAGCAACGGCGACAAAAGCAAGGGAAGAACCAGTGGTGGTGGTCGAAGCGCCAGAGCTGGAAATGGCAGCCCTTGATTCAGGCGCAAGAAATTGGGGTTTTGCTTTTGCAATTAGGAATTGTTATGTTCGTTATGCGGTTGCTCCGGCCCGGGATTCCCTTACCCGGTTCAGAGCCCAGGCAATCTTCCACTTTAGTTAGTGTTCCTTACAGTGATTTCTTGAGCAAGATTAACACTAATCAGGTCCAGAAAGTTGAGGTCGATGGCGTGCATATTATGTTTAAGCTGAAGAATGACGGGAATGGGAGCTTCGAAAGCAGTGAAATGGCGACTAGTCGGTTTCATGAATCGGAGTCGTTCTTAAGGAACATGGCGCCGAGGACAAGGAGGATTGTGTATACGACTACCCGACCGAGTGATATAAAGACTCCGTACGAGAAGATGCTCGAGAATCAAGTAGAATTTGGGTCTCCGGATAAGCGCTCTGGTGGATTCTTCAACTCGGCTTTGGTGAGTTCAGGTGGTTGGTTTTTTTGCTAGTAGATATCGATTTTGGGCTGTAATTCAGTATGTTTCTTCTTAGTCTTGAGAAATGTTGCAATCTACGTTTTCCTTATATTGTGCGATTTGTTGGTTAAATGGTGGTCAAGTATAGTTTTTCAACAAACTATCGCGTTCAATGGACTAGCATTAATGTGGGAAATTGGAATGATGTAGGACAAATAGAAGAATTATTAACTAATAACTAAAAGCACAAAATTTGGAAATTTGATTGATATTAAGCTGCTGAAATATCAAGTTTCAATGTTGGATTTTGGCTAGGAATGCTGAAATTTTTATGTTTAATTGCTAGAATTTTAGTTTAAGATTTTAGGGTTTAATATGGCTACATTATAGGTTTGCTAGAATTTAGTAAGGAACACCAAGGATGAAGGTAGGAAATTAGTAATCACTTCTATGATCTAAGAATAAATCTTATAAGAAAGCATTACACCTTCTAGTTGAAAACTCAAGTTTGTAGAAAAATGCGAGATTGCTTATTATTATTAAAGGGCTGAATAAAAATATGTATAGAGTTTTAGAACCCTTATTCTAGTAGGAAGGGGTTTCTAACGAATTTGAATCCTATTCTAATAAAAATTTTACAAGTCCTAAATAGCTAGGATGACATTTGTAAAATAGAATAACATATTTAACTTACTACCACTTCCTATCTAATAAGGAATCCTAACATAATCTAAATTTCAGCCCTTATTTTTTGTTGTCAACTCAATTCCCAATCATCATGCCACCAAATTAAGACTTGTGGTTGACGAATTTTTCCTCTTTTATTTCTTCTATATGCTTTTAAGTTCTTTTGTATCATGGAACTAGGTGCGAATTGATATCAATCAAATCCTTGTTCCAGCGTTGCAATATAAAAGTTGATTTAGAGATTTTGAAAAACTTCATTTTATTTGTGGATGTCAAATTTCATTATATAATATCATAGAGACCAATTTCCATTCATATTATATTTCTCTTATAGCCTAGTGCCTATCACATTTAGTACTAGCAATTAGGCTACCAACTAGTGCAAGGAAAAAGCTCACGATAAATAGTGAACTGACTTTTCAATATTATGAGAGGTAGATAGGTTGAATTGTTTCCAATTTTTCATTTTGCGCTTTCTTTTTCTGTTTGTTACAAATGCTTTATTGATGATGATAAAGGAATCTATACTTCTTCATTAGAATACCCCCATCAATGGCGACAACAAGGGGTTCTCTTTCATAAGCACCCTTCCAGTTGGGAAGATAAGAAATTTTCATATTGTAAATCCTATGAGTAGATTATTTGTGCTAAAGGTTGGAAAGAAAGAAAAAGTCCTTTAGTAAATTATGATAAATTCGATCAGGAGTTTGCTAGTTTGATTTTTTTCCATGTTCATTGCAGATAGCTTTCTTCTATGTTGCTGTGCTTGCAGGACTTCTCCACAGGTTTCCTGTTAGCTTTTCTCAGGTGTCAATTATCAAATTGCTCTTAAATTACATTAAAGCTAAGCAATGCTGTGAGAATTCTCAGTGGATATATTGTTGTAGTGCAGAGTGAAGCAGGGCATATTAGGAATCGTAAATCTGGTGGTTCAAAACTGTCTGAGCTAGGAGAAGCTATCACTTTTGCCGACATTGCTGGTGTTGATGAGGCTAAGGAAGAGCTGGAAGAAATAGTGGTATATAGCCCTTAACTGTTTTCCTTGATCTTGGTGGTGTGATGATACCCTGAGGGTGCTATGAACCTTTCTTTGAATTTTGGAGTTGATCATTCTGTTGTTTTTTTGCTGCCTAGGAATTTCTTAGGAACCCTGATAGGTATATAAGACTTGGTGCTCGACCTCCTCGAGGTGTTCTCCTGGTGAGTATATGAATATTTTGGTTTACTGTTCCTCAAAACAATCTTTTTGTGAAATAATGATTCTTTTAGCAGCAACCATGTAGGAACTTAGATTAGTCACAAGCATGTCTACAATTCGTGCCACCACTACAAGAAAAATGTCATTTTACGACTGAAATTATCGACGAAAAACTTAAAAATTTCGTCGATAAGTTAGGTTAACAACAACCTTTACTAACGGACAATGGCATCGTAAAAACGGCTGTAGCTAATAATTATCGACGAAAAATAGAATAATTTATCAACAGATGATTCATTGTCCGTCGGTAAATATACCGACGGTTTATTTTGAGGCAAAACATCACTGACGGAACATGAAAAACCGTCGATAAATTTACTGACGAACAATGAATCGTCCGTCGGTAAATTTATCGACGGTTTGTCATATTTCGTCGGCAAGGTTGTTAAAACATCACTGACGACTATGTTTCTAAGATGAGTGTATTGATAGAAAGCAACCGTTGGTAATTTTGGCGATGTAATTGGTTATTCCGTTGTTGATTGCCGATAGTTATTGGTATTCCGTCAATAAGTAAAATTGAATATGCCAACGGAATAATAAATTTTTGTCTGTAAAGAAACTAGAAAATTTTTTTAAAATATATAATATTATTGTCAATAAATTAAAATTATGGTTGATGCATAATTTAAACAGTTATAAATTTAATAATATACATTTAATTTGTTTAAGCAGAAATTTGATTAATGATATAAAGTTAAAAAAATCTTAATTTATAATAAAAACATTATATTGTACATAATAAGTATTTGTAATACAAAAGAAATGACCAAATCTATACTATTGATCTGGAGATGGCGGATACTCTGGTTGATGCGATGAGATGCTACTCTTACCTTTCAACTCATCTACCTCATTGCGGAGCTGAGTTATGTACTTAATCAATGCCTCTATTGTGTTCTGAAGCTATTGGACTTAATTGGTTGTGGTCTGCCTATTAGATGATGTTGTACTGGACGTGGAGGATTGCGAATAACATGTATTTGTAAATGAACCTAAGTCGAATATCCTTCCACGACGATCTTTACTACCCACTGCATGAAGATAAATTTTAGTTTCATCAACATCTTCAGACTGCTGAGATTGTTGTTGAATGTTTTCTTGTATTTGGTCTTATTAAAAAGCATTGTTTATATTAATAAGTGATAATTATTAAACATTAATATTAAACTATAAATTTCACATACATTTAGTTCTCTACAATAGCTGTTGACAAATGTCATACCATCATACTTCTTAGTATAGATGTGGAAAAGGAGCTGATGGAGTGTAGGTCTCATGTCTATAGACTTTTCTTGTATAAGAATAAAATTTTATAAGTATGCTAGAATTTATAAAATTTTCGGCAAAGTTTTTTCTATTTTCATTATATTTAACCCCTGTTGAACAAAAATAATGACTCAATAATACAGTCATATATGGCACCTGACATTTATAACATTATCATTCTCAACAAGAAATACATATTTTAATTGAAATTTAATTGAAATACAAAAAAAAAGAGAATATAAAAGTAAAAGTGTAGATACAAGTCTCTCTGCATGCTTGTGATGTTTAATACTGTTGTCAACGACTCCGTATTTTTTAGAAATATAAAGTGATTGTACACTAACTCTGTGTATCACAGCAACAAAGTCGCGATAACGTGTACGTACTCGTCTCACCCATACTCTATAGATGAACATATTAAATTGAGAATCTCAAAAAAATTGTTTCTGAAATAAAAGGAAAAATATTCGATAAATACTTATGATTTAATAATATTTATCTAATTAATGTATAAAACTGTTAATTAAAAAAGAAAAAATTAATTTTTGTTGTACCTCAAACTCCTAATAGTAAATTTTTTGTCACCTGAGAGGTATTCTTCCATACATAACTCTCATGATCAATCTTTTCTTTGAATTTTGATGTAATGTTTCTTGAGCATATTCTAGATGGAATCGACATAATATAGAAATAAATAAATTTATACTATTTTTCAAATTTAAACTTATAACTTAATTATAAATATATAATGTTTCATATATTTTCACTTATATATCATTAACAATTGTGATGTAAGTTCTTCCATTGGGCCTCTCAGCTCTAGGCTGGCAGTTATCCCCTTCATTTGTATTATTTACTTCAAATATTTCCGTCGGTATAAAGATAGTGAATGATGTAAGGGTAGTGAATGATATAGCCTTATCTGCAAGTGTAGTAGGTGGAGAAGAAAGAGGTAATTCAGCTCCATCTGTTACATCATGAGATGTTTCTCCTGTACAGTAAGTACCTTCAAATTATAATCTGAATCTTGGTCGCATCATATCCTATTGTCTCTTTAGTGGCATATTTCAACCTGAAATTTAATGTTTGATTGAATTTTGTAGAAATATTATAATTGATTTTAATATTTTATATAATATATTGAAAATGAAATAATTGATTTGTTGAATATAATATTCAATTACACAAATTAATCGCTATTATCATTTAATTGTAAACCAAAATTAATACTGTTCAGATTGCCCAAAAGGTGGAAATCTATTTGTCGATAATCTCAACCTAACATTTCGACTTTCAGCTGCAGACTCATAATGGGTATCATTGAAATGTTTTCATATCAGTGCATCTAATGGATAACTCATTATTCGATCTTCTTGTTTGTGTTTATTATGTCATCTCATGTGAAATGTAGTAAAATTAGAAGCGAGTCTTTGAAATTTAAGAGTTAGCGGGAAATAATACATCCGCCTCCAGAATATTAATTGATGTTTCATAAATTGCTTTCTAAGCTTGAATCTAGATTGACCACAAAATTTACACTATTGTAATTCGACGTCATCTCTTTAATACAATATACATCTCATTTTGGAACAATCAATCATTTCAATAGACACCCTTAATAAGTTTCTTTATATTGTAAAAACTATCAACTATTGTATGATCAAGAGATAATGATTCATTATATCATCTAAAAAATTTATCAAAACTGTGATGAGAAATATATTCTTCAAATTTTATGTTCAATATTCAAGTAATTGAGGACAATTGAGTCATTGTCTCACAATTTAGTCATAGTTCTTGGTAAGTTGAGCGTAGTAAGTCAATAAACTTTTTTGAATGTGGGTTTGGTTCTTCTTCAAGATTTTTTATATTTTTCTGAAAGGTATAACTGGCTGCATCATAAACGATTTGCATGTAAAGATTTGAATTTTTATTTGCATCTACATTATTTGTTCTAAATCCAAACTCATTTAAATTTACTGACGATTGTGCTTTATTATCCTTTGAGGTGCTAAAAATCAATGATTCCTCATGTCGTATTCACTCAAAATAATTTGGGATAAATCATTTGCTTAACAAATGCCTATTCACTTCATTAATAGGAAGGAAATGAATATCCACTTTTTATATGAACATTTAATCTTTAAGTCATCCATATATGTAAGTTGAGAATATGCATAATGAATAAAAGTTTCAACTCCCTCAACAAACTTAGGATTAATGAAACCATCAGGTATTAATCGTCTATATATCTAAGATCTATTAATGTTACTTATTTCTGCAAAACTGTTATTTCGAAACAGTGATTTTATAGTTAGTATCTTTCATGTTTTTCAAAGTTTACAAAATATCTAAATTTTACACAACATTCCTTAAGTTTAACCAATTGAATTAATCATCTACAATTGATTTCAAAACTATGGTACGTGATATTATTTACACCTGTAAATTAAAAAAATAAATTCTCGCTGTGATTCCTATGCTCGTGAAATTTTTTACCGACAAGTGTCATGGGAGTTGCATCAAAAGTTTTTAGCCTACATGTCATCTTAGGAGTTTGTTATGGAATGAATTATCGTCTATAAAATGTATTAATTCTTTATGATAATATTAAGTTTGTATTAATCACGTCGAAGTTGAAATATTAACGAATTGAATTAATCACTTACAATTGATTTTAAAATTATAGTACGTGATATTATTTGCACTTGTGAATCAAGGAAACAAGTTCTCGCTGTGACTTCTAGGGTCGTGAAATTTTTTACTGATAAGCCTCACGAAAGCTGTATCATAAGTTTTCGGCCTATATAACATCCTAGGGATTTATTATGGAACAAATTGTCTTATCTATGAAAAGTATTAATTCCTGGTGTCAATACTAAGTCTGTATTAATCACGTCAAAGTTGAAGTATTAACCAATTGAATTAATCATCTACAATTGATTTTAAAACTATGGTACGAGATATTGTTTACACTTGTGAATCAAGAAAACAAGTTTTCGTTGTAACTTTTAAGTTCAAGAAATTTTTCACCGATAAGTCTCACGAGAGCTGTATCACAGGTTTCTAACCTATATACTGTTCTAGGAGTTTATTAATGCCTCAAATTATTCATAACATCTCAAATTCATTTTACAGTAAATACTTAGATTATTAAAGAAGAACATAAAAACTCATCAACGATTATAAGAATATTCTAAACAACAAAACAAAATCAAGATCTATTTTGCATTCACACAAAATCTAAAGGCATCAGAATCGTACTATTAATGCAATACACATAGTAAACATTAGTTGGACGACTAATCTGAATGGACGGACAAGTCAAACTACAACGAAAAAATATGAGCAAAGCTCTTCAACACAATAAAACCTGCAAAAAATATATAAAATATTTAATATAATACACTTATTCTAATATTTGTTAAGAAAATAAGATCAATTGTATTAGTTAAATTTGATGGCATTTCTCTATCCTTTAATAAAATTAGCTTTTGGTTTTTCTAACTAAATCCTTTCATGTTTGCTGTTAATTTAAATGATGATTGTATTTTTGTCCTTTTTAATTCTTCTAATATCAATGTCTATAACATTGCATGCGTTATTGGCTATGATATGAGGTTCTTCAACCTCTAGCTTTCTAATATACATACTATCATTATTTGCATATTGATCCAACCTATGTATTTTAATTAGAATAAATTAAAAAAACACTAGGAGTTTTAAATGACACCCACACTTAATATATAACTAATTAGAATAGAATAAAAAACTTAACAATTGAAATATTAAATTGTTTTCTTGACTCATATTAAATACCATAGAGATGTGTCTAAGTTTGTTAATTCCATCAAAATTAGTTAAGCACAAGTATAATTAATTTTAGCATATCTTCATTAGTATTTTGGAATCTTAATAAAAATACATCATCACTATTAATGCATACATCCTAACATCCATGAACTTTCTAGTTATACATCATCACTATTTAAACTTTTAAAGAATGTTGAAAATTACAAAAACAAAATGTTCCAATGATCAGTGACAATACATTCAAGAAGAATAAGAGCAGAAAACCCCAAATCATACACTGCTTATAGTGAGCCAAGCCTGGAATTAATAACGTCACACAAGAAAGAAAAATTTCAAGAACCTAACAATAAGCTTATGACAAGAACCACAATAATAACTAGTACACAAATTCTTAAAAAAAAAACATACAAATGCTTAAATGAAACCCAGAAAGAATTAAATGTCTTAAGCAATCTCATATTCATAAAAAATGCATCCTTAAACAAATTCAAGCATGTCATAAAAAACAAGGAGATCAAATCCCAGAATTATTAAGAATGTTCTAATAACGTAAGGAAAAAGCTTAGATATATCAAAAGTAGACAAAGTTCAAGATTTAAAATATAAATACCTATTCTAAAAGCTTGTGCATATGGAATATAAAATCGTTGTATTAGAACTATTAATAAATTAATTAAATTTTGTCACATAACACCACTCAGATGTAAAGGTTATTTCGCATCTTCTTCAAATGCTTCCATTGCAAGTTATTTGCGTTAGCAACATCATATTATATGTTGAATATATACATACCATATACATATTAAGCTACCATAATCTATGATTAAAGTGCGTAATCTATATGCCAAACTTTTCTCATAATTTAACCTTTTCTAATCTCAATTATCATTTACTCTTTTTTTGTGATATTATTTAAATAAAAGCAATTTCTTTATCATATTCCCTTCATTGTTGAATTTAAAGTTCTAAATGCAATATAAAAGGAAATATTTGTTTTAAGAGATATTTCATCAAATAACTCATAGGCAACCTTAATTATCTCTAACTAATAACAAATCAATTGCATTTTTTTATTATTTACCAACAACAATACATTTAAACAACAAATAAACCAACAATTCAATTTAAAAACACAAAAACCAACAATTATAACAAAACCCATCTACCACCGACGATATACATATAAGCATCAAAGACTTACATTTTTTGGACACAAAATAAACTCAATAGACACATTACCTGAAAATAATGCACAATGGACCAAAAACGAAGCAAAAATCGTAGGTAAAAGCACATAAATCAGAGAATAGACGGTGTAAGGTGGGAGGAGAGAAAAAAACGCAGAGGAGAGGGGAGAGGGGGTATTCGGCTTTGTAAATGTTGATGATAAAACCAAACGACGTTATTTTATTTTATGAACATTTCGACACTTACCGATGGAACTATACTTCCGTCGGTAATTTAACTTTTAAATTACCAACGGAATTAGTTTCTGTCCATAAATTACTGATAGAAATGTGATACCGTTGGTATTGAAGTTGTAAATTTCCCCCGCCAGCTGTAGCCGCGTAATTTTGCGATGAAACTTCGCATTCCATTGCTATTATACGTCAGAAAACTCGTGGGTATATCTTCCCTTCAAGTTTACCGACGAATTTACTGTTGGTAAATTCATCAACTTTACTAACGGAAAGTTAATTTCTTTCGCTAATTTACGACAGAATTTGTTTCGCCGGTAATCTTCTCCGGTAATGTGTTATTTTCTTGTAGTGTGCCCTTCTATTGAGAACGTTTTCACAGCCACAAATTTCTAATTTGATTTTGTGACAGTGACCTGCTTGTCTTTTGAATGTTAGGCATTGTTGATTTGAGTCTTTGCTTGACCACTAGAAGATAGTCTTAGGTTAATAAATTCTCTTGTGATTGGTTTTGAGCAGTTACTTGTATGCCATCTAAGTGGATTTCACTACTGTATTCTAGTATTTCTTGTAAATTATTGTTTGCAGTTGGTAACTGTTATTTTCTTTATCTTACAGGTGGGTCTTCCTGGGACAGGCAAGACACTTCTGGCAAAGGCTGTAGCTGGAGAAGCCGAAGTTCCCTTTATCAGCTGTTCTGCAAGTGAATTTGTGGAGCTTTATGTCGGCATGGGTGCCTCCCGTGTTAGAGATCTCTTTGCACGGGCTAAAAAGGAAGCACCATCAATAATATTTATCGATGAGGTATGGCTTTTTTGTGTGTTTATTGGCTTATTGCTTGTCTCTTTGGTTGTTGGCAAAAATATGCGTAAAGAGGAGTGCATGGCATCATTTGTATTTTGTACCCTTTTTGCAGATAGATGCTGTGGCAAAAAGCCGTGATGGGAAATTTCGCATTGTCAGTAATGATGAACGGGAGCAAACTTTGAATCAGCTGCTCACTGTTAAGCCTCTTTGCAAAAGATTTTTGATATCTGGATGTAGTAGGAATTCTAAAGCTTGAATCTTCAAAACTATTTGCAGGAGATGGATGGGTTTGATAGCAACTCTGCTGTTATTGTTCTTGGTGCAACAAATCGCTCAGATGTGTTAGACCCTGCACTTCGCCGACCTGGAAGATTTGATCGTGTAGTTGTGGTTTGTATGATAATTAATATGTTTAACATGTTAAGGTGTGACAAATAAATAAGTTCCATAAGTCTCAAAGCTTCTTTTCCTCATCCCACCTTAGGTTGAAGCCCCTGATAGGAATGGAAGAGAAGCTATTTTAAAAGTCCATGCTTCCAAGAAGGAACTTCCTTTAGGTGAAGATGTTGACCTCAGGGACATTGCGTCTATGACCACTGGCTTTACAGGGTATTAGTGACTAGTGGTTCTCTTATTTGTCTTTTTCTCATTTCTGTGGGAAACATGATGGGAATGAGCTTTCGATTTTAACAGGGCAGATCTTGCAAATCTAGTAAATGAAGCTGCTTTACTGGCTGGAAGGAAAAACAAAGTTGTAGTTGAGAAAATTGATTTCATTCAGGCGGTTGAGCGGTCAATAGCTGTAAGTCTCTCCCTCTCTTAGTATTCATCTAAATAAAATCTTCAGGTGAAATATTTAACTCCGATGGCTATTGAAGATTTTGAATCTCTTTCTGTTAACCCTGGAAAGTCAACTAAAAGATCTCTCAAGTCAACTTGAAAACTATTTATGGATGAATTTTAAAATCTAAAAGAATGTCAGAACAAATACTAAAATTAGCCTATAATTAGAAAGAATCAAAATCTACAATATATGTTCCATAGGAATTAAAAGGTATCCAATCTCAGAACAAATATTAACAATTAGCCCATAATTAGAAAGATCAACATCTTGAAAATATGCTCCATAGGTATATTCGATAGCAAAAACAAACTATGAAAAGTTGGCAATAGATAGCTGATGAGAACTTTGACCTCAAGTTGATAGAATTGAACGAGTTAACTAGCTTACTCTTCTGATTGGCATAAAATGAGTTCTAAGAGTTCAAAAAAAGGGACAAAAATGAAAACAGAGTTGTAGAAACAATGTACGGATATTTTAGTCAGCTAAGTGCGGAACTGAATCAATCCTTATATTGTAGGGTATAGAGAAAAAAACTGCCAAGTTGCAAGGAAGTGAGAAGGCTGTTGTTGCACGCCATGAAGCTGGTCATGCAGTGGTTGGTACGGCTGTTGCTAATCTACTTTCTGGACAGCCACGAGTCGAGGTAAAAGCATGACAATGCTTTTACCAATTGTTTTAAGTTTATTTTGGATGTTTTAATAGAATTTGAATATAAAAGCCACACAGATGGAAGCTGCGATGCTCTAAGCGGCTAGCTTATTCTTCTTTCAAGTAGCCAACATAAATGAACTATTTTGTGATTTTGGTTTTGGTTTTAGTTAAAAACTTGTAATGTGCATATCTTAGTGTCTACTTGGGTTGGAAACAGCCCAACACATGGAATTTCGAAAGGCCAAGTCCTCCAACTTTTAATTGTACTTCCACAAGATGCATCAACAGTGTAGGTAAATACAAAATATTGAACTATTTTTGGCATGGAATTTTATATTCTTTTCTTCTTTGAATAAGAAAAACACGGATTTTAAATGTTTTCCTGATAGGGCAGTTGAAAACTGTCTCAGTAAACCATTTTGAAATTGTTAATTATTTATTGCTTTATAGTTCACAAGGAACAAGTTACCGAAGTTTATGTGTGCGTCTCTTGACTTTTGGTTGTTATGCTTGATGCAATAACCATCATTCTTTTATAAGATGTTAAGGTGCTATGATTATTTGTTATTTTGCCAATGACGTTAAGTTTTACTTGTCATTAGAAATTAAGCATATTACCACGGTCAGGAGGAGCATTGGGGTTTACTTATAGTCCCCCTACAAATGAGGATAGATATTTGCTCTTCATTGATGAATTACGTGGCCGCTTGGTTACACTATTTGGAGGACGAGCAGCGGAAGAAGTTGTTTATTCAGGACGTGTCTCAACAGGTGCACTGGATGATATACGGCGAGCTACTGACATGGCGTACAAGGCTGTAGCTGAATATGGTCTTAATCAGACAATAGGCCCTGTGTCCTTAGCAACCCTATCTGGAGGTGGACTGGACGAGTCTGGAGCTGCTTCATGGGGAAGGGATCAGGTATCGATTCTTCAAACTCAATTCCTTCTTGCTATCAGTGTTATGTAAAAGATGATCTGTCATTGGAAAAATAAAGCTGACCTGAAGTTTCAACACAACAGGGACATCTTGTTGATCTTGTTCAAAAAGAAGTGAAAGCATTGCTGCATTCTGCTCTAGATGCGGCACTTTCTGTTGTGCGTGCTAATCCTACTGTTTTGGAGGGGCTTGGTGCCCAACTCGAAGGTAATATTGGATGCTTTATTATTGTTGCTTGGAGCATTACTGGTGCATCTAGAAATCGTCTTCAATCCAGCTTTGCCTTCTTTGGGCTAGTTTTCTTCTAGCAATCCATATGATGTCACTGAAAGGTTCTCTGGATATTATGGTCTTTATTGTGATAAACAGATCCCAGATTCCTCTCCTAATGTACTTCTTCCTGTCCTAGTAATATTGAGTCGGCCTGTGATTCAATCTACACTACTTCAAGTGCATATTGTTGTGTGTAAAATACCATTCCTATAACTACCATGGCATTCAAGTATTTATTTGATTGATTTGCTGGTGCAGAGAAAGAGAAAGTAGAAGGTGAAGAGCTGCAAAAGTGGTTGAAATTGGTGGTTGCTCCAAAAGAGCTTTCAATCTTTGTCAGAGGAAAGCAAGCGTCTCTCCTATCACTGCAAGCAGGCTCGTGATAAATACAGCTTAGTCAGCCCGTGTTTCAGGAAAAGTTTGGAGTGAAGCTTATAGCTCTATTTGTGAGTTATAATAGAAATTTACCAAGGATTGAACTCACTGTTACAGCATTGTATGTTTGGGTGAGGTTAATTTTTGGCTCAGTCTTAGCGGTAATGGTCCTCCAGAACCTGAAGAAACGAGGAAAGCTGAAATTCACTTCTGTCAGATGCTTCTCAAGCCTTATCGCCATCTTGATGTCAGCTCTGATTACACAGGTTCGTTGTTTGAGATCTGTTGTACATTGACTATTATTTCAGTCCAGTTTATACGAGAGATTGATGGAAATTGTATCAAAATTTTCGGTTTACATATATTATGTGCCATATAGTATTTCAGATAGGTCGGTTCATGACGGTATGGGTTTGACGCACTTGGTTATAGAAATTACAACATTTTTTCCAATTTCACTTTTACCACTAACTTGGTTAGGCCATTGGAAAGGAAGACGGAAATGTAATTCAGAATCCTGGAAACCATTGTGTTCTTTTTCCTGGAATTATTTGAATTGGGCCAACCGAGGAGAGAATGTTCTCACAAAGGTGACCAATGGGGAGATGTTGGGACCTCTCAATTTGAACTTCATCTTTGGAGAAGCTCATGGAAGCAAGAAACTTGATGTTGCAGTTGTATTTACTTATCTTGGAGAACGAGTGGATGCTACGCCCCTGCTAGAGCCTAGTAGGATTTCCCGATGATATTTAATCTTAGAACACAACAGAAGAAATATCAGTGTTATTTTCAAGGAGAATAAACTTGGTTGTCTGTCCGTCCGACCACCTATGTATTATGTTCTTTCATTTTTCGCTTTAGACATAAATCTTCAAACCTGCAAGTGACATTAGTTTAAAAAACTAAACCGGATATTAAACTGGCCAAAAAAAGGTTTAATTAGTATTAAATTGTTATAAAATTAATATGCAATAAACAACAAATAAAAATTGTAAGAGTAAGTAAAAATAAAATATTTTATTGTAATAAAAATGTATCATTTATTTTATAATAAAATAATATTAAATAAATATAAATCTAATATAAAAATTAAAATAACAATTACATCAAAATTTTATTTTTGAAGGAGGTTGTAACTTATTATCGTTAAAAGTTCTAATTTCTCTTATGCAAGTATTCAAATAAATTACAAATTAGTAATGTATGAAATTATCCTCAATTGTAAATTTGTAATACATTATGCTTTTAATTTAAATATGATCGAAATAAGATATAAATTAACCATTAGACATTTTAAATTTATTCGTGGTCACAAATAGATTTTCTTCATGAATTGTCTTTTTAAGTTCATCATAATCAAGAACAATGATGATTTTTCTTCTTCGATCAAAAATTAATGCTTTCATGTTTCCAATCGAACTTAGACTCCAATTAAGGAAATTGACTTATAAATACAGTATTCGGTCTTTGCTCAATCACACATTCAAAGAATTGAGCTTTTTTACTTGACTTGTCCCAATTAGGTTGTGAAACATTAAATATTTTTAAAAAGATTTGAGTTTTTTAGGTTGATTTTGCCTAAATAAGCTTTAAATTATTTAATATTGTTAAAAGGATTGGACTTTTATGTTAAAGTTAACCTAATTGAGTTTTATCCTAACTAAAGTATAATTGGCTTTTAGTTTAGTTCAAGTTGCCTAAGCTTGATCGGACTTGTGGCTGCCCGAAATCCGACTAGAGTTAGGCTTAGGCCAAACTTCTCAAGCTTGATTAGGCATAAGACCATGTTTGCATTTTAAAAAATATTTGCATATAGACTAAACTTCACCTAGCCTGTTGTCATTTCTAAAATTTTTATTAGAAAATTAATTTTTTTAGTAGCTCAGTAGCCATCATGTCTACAACAACCAACACATACATTACTTGATGATAACAACTTTGTTAATGCTCAAACCTCGATACAAAACTATGATAAATTCCCATACCGGAATGAGACAGTTGAAAAAAGAGCGGCCGAGGCAACATCCCAGTAGGAATGCTAATAGATCCTCCAGAAAACGAGATGATAATAACAACTTTGTTAATGCTCAAACCTTGACACAAAACTATCATCCCACAATGACTTAAGTTAGAAAATCTAATTCCTTACACTCTTGAGCTCCCAAAAGTTACTGGTCTTATTGATGACATATTACCTATCCCCTCTAAAACAATTATCTTACTCAATATTGAAATCAACTCATAGTGAATCTTTTCATAATGATCAATTACTTTTATCTTGGATTTTTTGTTCAGTAAGCGAATTAGTTTTTCCGTACGTGATCATACCAAACTTAGAAAGCTTTGAGTTTTTTTTTAATCTTAGAATTGTCAACTATAACTCAATATTAAATCGCATGAGTTATAAAGACTTATAAGTGATCCATATGATGGGTATAAGATGCAAACAACAGTATGTACAGCCAGACACAAGTAGCACAGACATCATGTGACATTAAACAGCTTGACGGTTTGACTAGCCCGCGACATTGTTGTAAAGAATCATATGTTTAGGTAGCCTATAAATTTAGTATATTTACTATAAATTATTAGTTGCTAATACAAGTGACTACTACAAAATTGTTTAGTGGGTAATGATTCACCATAGAGATCTTTTCTTTTTCATCCCATTTCAATCAACTTCTTTTGTTCCACCCTTCCCGACATGTTTGAATCCTTCCAACATACTAGTGCATGTAAGTTGGAAATTTGTGATCAATTAACTCTGTAACTTTTTATCAATTGAAAATTTTGAAGATGACAATTTCAAGGAATGCCAATTGATACCTCAATAGAGAAAGTCTTAAGGGGGTCTCTATTTTTCCTAAATTTTCTGTTGAATCCCTATCGACAAGTAGAGTTATTACTTCTTAGTGAGCATATGTTAACTTGGAACATCTCCTTAATTTTTGGATCAATTAGGTAATCAAGCAAGTTATGAAGTCAAGGTTGAAGTTGCTCAGAACTTTGTCATGTGTCAATAGATCTGGTCCATATATAATTAAATGCATAGTGTTCAGCTTATGGATGAGGAGAATTTAATCGAAGCAATGCATCTAACAAATAAATGTTAATACTTATGTCTCATGGATTCGATTGGAAATGAGCTTTCAACCTAAAATATGAAATGAGACCATTTGAACAAAAAAAATGTGAAAGAACCAAATCTCTCAAAGATTCTAACTTTGCAATCCCTGTGATTTACCAGAAAACGAAGTGAGGAGAAGTGTAGAACTAAGATTCCCAAAACAAGAAGATAACAAAGTAAGGAGAAGTGGGCAAATCAAAGCTGAGATTTTAAGAAGAGAAAGCGTAAAGAGTAAAGTGAGAGTAGTTTTTTGGCTTCTGAAATTATATAGAACAAACCGGTTTTGACTAGTTCCTAGATAAACCAGCTGGTTCAGGGATAAACCAATTAGTTCATAGATTAACCAACCAGTTTGTATATAAAATAAAACCTAATTAGATACCTATTCAAAATGTGTATGAAATGGTCATATGATTCTTTTCTGATTGTTGTGTTGTTGTGACCGAGTGCCTAAACTGCCCCTATCTATTGTAGATACTGGGCTCATTTATACTATCCCTTATCTGTTGGAGATACAGAGCTCTTTTTTTTTAAAACACAGTGAACCTTTGGCTCTTAATCACATTTGGAGCTTTAAGCTAGTTTTCGATGGCTACTCAGGTCACAACTCTCATTATCTGATCATGCATTCATGTATGGAATGCATCTCTCATAATTAATCAATCATGTCAAGAAGCATTTAGTTCTTCACATTTACATACAAGTAGCACTTCAATATAACATTCTTCACATCAGAATAATCGGACCTTCATGTCCGGAATTAGTAATATCAATCACAAATTTATAAGACATTTCGGACATAATTAAACAAACAATTAATTGAGTAAGACCGTCTAGGTTACTCACATATTGCTCCCGAAGCTAATGCTTGAAAGTTTCAGCAACGTCTAGATGTTGACGTTCCAATTGCTCCTCTATATCAAGAAATATACACATATCACACTTTTGCACAATTATAAGTGTTTGTTAATGCACATGTATGTATATGAAATATATACAATGCATATTCAATGACAATCCTGGGTATCGCTCTATTATTCTCGTCACATAATCATTCATATTTCCAAACTCACATAAGTATCATTTATAAATATGGTTCATACCTAAATAAAACTATAAAAATTGAAATTCATAACTCATTTCGTCAATTCAGATTTTTCCTGAAACATACCTTCAGGTCTACTGTTCATGATCAATCTAACCACCAAAATGAAATAATTTGGTAATACTTTCTTCTAGAAAATTGGTTTCCTATCTCTTATGTTTCTAATGACACCAAGATCATTCAATTCGGTTCATTACTCTGAAAGTTATATTCCAAATATTGTAGACTAAGCACATTTGAAATTCAGCTAATACATGATCATGCTATCAAGTTATACAACTTATAACTCTCAATTTAAATATCCAAAAATTACAAAATTTATACCAATGGAAAGATAAGAGATTATGATACAACTTTTGTGAAGACACTTTTTTTCCAACCACTTTAAACATCATTATTGTAGCACCCCCTTATCGTAGGATACACACCGGGATGCCAGGAGATCATTCTAGTACATATCATACGATAAAGGTGAGCTACTTTTGATAACTACATTACCTTCAGATGGAATCATATCATATCATTACTCACTTATAAAGCATCATAAGAAAATCACACTATTTCAAAACCAACTTTTTCCTCATTTTATTTCACAAAACCGAAAGTCTACATTGAATATTTCAATACTTACTACATGTACATCATCAAAACCTAGTACAAAAGTACTACATGAAAAAGGAAAATATACAAAGTCTATCTAATCTGTCCAAAAATCCCAGTTGACCGACCTGTGAGTCATTTTCTTATCAAAAGTATAAAAATGACACTTCTTGTACGATCTCTCAGTAGCTAAAGTTGTCTCTCAGTCCTGAAAAGTCAACGATACAATTTTGGTGAGTTTTGCGAACTCAATGAGGTAACTATCATTGATGGTTCACTTAATTCATGCATCACATCAATACATGTAACATATTTTTCACATCTTTGCATATTCATAAAACAACACCTTTTTCTTTCTGATTCATTTCATTCATATAAAATAAAAATATCAAATGTAAATGCAATGTACATATCTCAATTTCATTTGTTACTTTGTTATGACCAATTGCCTTTTTACTAGCTCATATCCCTTTGTGGATACCAAGCTAGATCAATTAATGTCCCATACCCCTTAGTGGATACCGGGTACATTCACAACTGAGCCAAAGCCTCTTATCACGTTCTGAGCTTTAATCTCTTTTACTGGTGACTTCGGTCACAACTGTCTTTATCTTTCAAGCATTTATGAAATGAATTGCATCTCACATATTCATGTACTCATTATTTTTAATCAGTCACATTCACAGTCAAAACACAATCATCTTTGGACCTTAGTTCGACATTCAACAAAATTTTGGAGTAACATTTATTTCTTCACATTCATATACAATTAGCACTTCAATATCTCATCCACATTTCACAGTCATCGGACCTTCCGTCTAGAATCAACAATCAAGTCGCATTCATTCAATCATTTCAAACATAAATTAAGCAAACAAGTAATTAAGTGAGACCGTCTAGGTTACTCACTAGTTGTTATCGAAGCTAATACCTGGAAGTTCCGGCAACGTCTGAAGGTTGATGTTCCATTTGCTCCTCTATATCAAACACCATACACATATATCACAATTTGTACAATCATAAGTGTTTAATAATGCACATGTATGAACTGAAATATGTGCAATGCATGTTCATGACAATCCCGAGTATTTATCCATCAATTTCATCACAAAGTCATTCCCATATCAAAACTCATTTAAGGAAAATTTATACTTAGGTTTATGCCTTACTAAAACCAATAAAATCTCTATTCCTTTCTCATTGACTCACTTCAGATTTTTCTAAGTCACACTTTCGGGTCTACTGTTCACATTCAATTAGAAAGTAAAAATGATGTAATTTTCTCCTATCCTCTTCTAGAAAATTGTTCCACTATGTCTTATGTTTCTTTCGACACCAAAATCATTCAATTAGGTTTAATACTCCAAAAGTTATACTCCAAACATTTTTGGATTATTCTTATTCTGAGACAAAGCCCTATACTCAAATTCCACCTAAAAATTGAAATTCTTACAATCCGATTCAGAATTTTATTTTTTTAGATAATTTGTATATCTATGTCTCTAGTTTAGTCAAAATAAAAAATCATCCTAATTAGATAACTACAAGTCAATATATCATCAAAATACTAAAGCATGTTTAAGCTGTGCAGGAAAGTTGGCTGCGGCGAACTTTTCCCAAAAGGAATTCCTACAAGTTGGCCACAGTGAACCAAAGAATTGGCTGTGGAGAACTTTTCCTAAGAGGAATTCCCATAAGTTGGCTCAGCGAACTTTCACAGAAAGCAGTAAACATGACTCATTTTTCAGCTTTTCCAACTCTATTTTTCAGATCCGTTTTGTATGACCATTTTGACGTAGAAAATGAGGTTTTTTGGCAATACATTCTTCTAAACAATTGTTCATCTATGTTTTAAGTTTCTAAAAAACCTAATTACATAAAATTTTCCTCAGTATTATGAAATTTATACACAATTTACACCATACTATTTAGAAACAGAGACAAATTATTAAACTCAACTTCAAGACACTTTTCAACACTCTTAAAGCCAAAATTAAAACTCGATTTCTTCATAAACATTGTAGCCACTAGTATATTTTTTAATAAAAATCATAAATCATCTCAATTGAACAACTATGGAAGAAGTTATGGCTAAAATACTGAAGCATATGCGGTGAACATTTTCCAGATTTTCAAACTTCCAACATTTACATCTAATTCATCTTATACCTAGATTATCTCTTCCATTTCATTTCCTCATCATCCTCTACCCAATTTAACTCAATAAATCACTCACAAACAAAGCATATTTTTCATCACCCACGACACATAATCAAGTCATCAAATCTCAATTTACTCATCATTCTAGCATAATTTAACCATACCTATGACATTTAAAGCATAACTTACTTGGTGTAGCTCCAAAATCTTCAAAATCTCACTCAACCCACCCTAACTCCCAAGAATCCCATGTTCTTCATCTTCTAAAGGAAGTAAAGGATGAGTTTTCCTATGGCAATGAGGGAGAAGATAGCACTTATGCTTGAAGCAAATGAAGGAAAGTGAAATCTTCCAAGTTGAGGTGGTAGAGATTGAAGAAAACAAAAATTGAAGGTGTAGAGAAGAGAGTCATGAAGAGGAGGACAGTAAGAGCCAAAAAAACCAAAACAATTGGACTTTTAAGGAGAAGCAACGTTTTTAAAGGGTTTTAAGACTTAGTGGAGCTAAGACATTGTTTGGCAAGTGACATAGAAATTGGATTTTAGTTATGTCTAATGCTTATAAACTAAAATCTAATTTCTATTCTAATTTTCTTCCAATTTTCAACGGCACTTGTTAATAAATCCTATAGTCATTTATCAAATTTTCCATTGCCATTTGACAGTAAATTCTGTGGCCATTTATCAATTATTCTGCCACTTGGCATTTTTCCTAATCCAAAAATTACCCCAAATTTTCAAAAACTTTCCTAAAATTCTTCAATAATTCTAAATCAACAATTACACTCTCCAAATCAATTTTCAATACAAGCAAACTACAATTCTCAATAACAATCACCTTTTATAAATAATTATACCTAGAATGTCGATGAATGCATGTATAGTCACTTTAAATATGCAACATTTTACTATTCACTTGTGTCGTACGTCATATTATGCATGAGCATGAAAAATGTATTTTTAAGCTCTCATTAATCACTCATATTTACTATTCTAACCTCCCAAAGTTAATGGGATGTTACAATTATCATTTTATCTCTAAAAGTTCATTCTAGCTTCCCTTTTCAAGACACTATACTTGCCTTTTCTTTAACTTCCATACCCAATCCAATCCATTCCTAAAACATCCAATGATCCATATTTTTATACGTAAAAAAAAAACAGAACATGTGATTATCCATTAACAATTCAATTTTTTTCTACACTTCTTTCTACATCCATTAAGGATTCATTCTAACTCTAATATCAACTCTATACCAATTCATGAATCATTAATCATCATACATGTAAAAGCAAGACATTAATCTATCCACATTACTCAGTCACGCTTTTTCTTAGATCCATCCTCAATTTATGAACATTTAACCTCTAACTATTATCAAACATGCTTCATTCATCAAAGCCATGAAAAGTAATAGGTTACTTGATTTACCTAAGGCTTCTTCAAAAGTATCTAAGAATTCTACCTCCTTCATCATCCATGAAAATCAACTTTCAAGGTGAAATGGGTTGGGTCTTTTAGCAACAAGAAGAAGATAGCTAGATAGTTAAGTGGCTAGCAACAGAAGAAAGCAAGGTTCCATCCGATGTTTGAAGAAGAGAGTGTCGTGAGTGAAGAAGAGAGAAAGATGAAAAATGAAAGAGATGGAGAAATGAAGCATATGTCGTGAATGGTCAAGTGAAAGACCATGAAATGGTCTTTAATTTGGTAAAAAAAAAATAGTAAGGGGTGAGTGGTAGTGACAGTTGTCGCTTTCCTATGTTCCCACTTTTGGTCCTTTAATCTACTAGTCCATTTATCTCCAATTTTCAACCAAAATTTCTCCCAAATTTTCATTGACACTTGTCATTAAATCCTAATTTCATTTATTAAAATTTCTACTGCCATTTGACATTTTTTCTAGTTCAAAAATACATTTATTTTTTTAGAATTTTCCCAAATATTTTTACTAAAAATTTTGAGTCAATAAATATACTCTCCAAATCAATTCTTAACACATACAATTCACAATTCCAAATATAATCACATT
>JAOSBO010000209.1:17114549-17126577 GCA_027563915.1 Erythroxylum rotundifolium
TTTATGCATATATGGAGGCCATATTAGGCATGACCATGCCGAGATATGTTCACACACTCATATCCCATTCCAAATTATCATTTTACCCTTCCCATCGGGGATGTAATGTTAGAAAGCGTCTGACTGTTGGTCTAATTGATCTTATGTTGAGCTAGTTTCTACTGCAGTTTGTGTCTCAAGAGTTGCAATGAACTCTAGCATGGGCGCTTTATCCTTCCCAGTTGATGTAGAAGGCTGAGACTGTCATTGTGGAGAACTTGGCTCATTTGGAGAGTAGATACAAACTCCTCTAGGTTTTCTCCACTGATATTCAAGAAATATTGAACCAGATGGCTCAGGATTCTTTTCAGGCTTAGCTTTTGATTTCGATTTTCTTGTCGACTTAGCTTCAGTTGCCTGTGGATGTACATACTGTCTGATCAAAGGATAGTTAAACTTGAATACCTTTGAATAGTCAGCTTCTTCAGGATACTTCTGATAATGAGGAGTTGAATACACAGGTTGAGTATTTGGAAAGACTGTAGAAGTTGAACCATATATTGTTTTGGTTTGAGCAAAGTGCATATCAGCTTCAATCTGTTTAACAATCCCTTGTATCTTTTGTATGTCTTTTACTTTAAAGTCAAATTCAAGCCCCAAGTAATGGGTAGAGATGTATTGACGAAGTTCAGCATCAAGATTCTGGATCTGTTGATTGTAAGCTTGATACATCTGTTGAATCTGTGTAGTAACTTAATCGACTTTATGTTGTGTAGCAATATTTTTTTGACTGATTCCATCCAACTTTGAACCAATCCTTTTTAAAACTTTGTTCTATGCTACAGGATTAAATGTCTGCCAATTTAACACTTCATCAGAAGGATTTGATACGAGAGTACCTTGTGAAGTGATTCCTGTTGCTCGAATGTAAGGGTTAAAGATAACCTTCTGTGATTCATCAGTACTCCTAGATAATTAAGGAAAGTCATCCTCGTATGGCCTTACCATCATACAAGGTATAAGAGTAGGAGTCAATGTAGGAATAGTTGACTTTGGCTGATATGATTCCTTCAGCATCTCATGCAAGGATCTAGGTCGAGATCTGTAGATCTGTCCAAGATGACCTGTACTGGTTGAAGAACAATGAGATCTGATTCGTCCAACTTCTAAATCTGTAAGATTCTCACCCTTCAGTAGATGAGATTGTGATGAGGATAATTTCCCCTCCTTCAATAGAGGAGATGGAGTATAGCCAGACCAAAAGCTGGCTGCATTATCACCCTTCAGTAGGTGATCTATCCTCAAGCATCCTCCAGAGGATAGATCTGGATCATCCTGGTTTGGGTGATAGAAGTGAGAAGGTTTGCACCGAAGTTTGGGCTTTTTCTTCTTCCTTCTACTTCGATAGTAGTCATCATCATCGTCATTGTCTATATCTAGGTCGGGTCAGACTTCATAATTGGGCTCACACATTGATGGGTCAGTATCCCATATAAAATGTCTACGATGATAGCTGATGTAGATTGGGTCTCTATTGGATTTAAAAGAATGAACAGGAGGACCATCTTTACCTTCTGTATGTGAAAATACGGGCTGGATAGGTTGAATCATCATGATTTTCCCTGATGTAGTAGATCGGGCTCTAGATGTAGAAGATTAGGCTGGATCTTCTGAGTTGGGCCGAGTATAGACGGATCAGACGCTTCCATCTCTTAGAGTCTGTAAAATCGGTGGAGTTGCAGTGTGAAAAGAGTGTCGGTGAGGCCCGTAGAACACCTTCTGGTATATGGTGATCCATTCTTTTGACATCAACTTTTCAAGCTCCACTGTCGGTAACTACTTCGGGATCTGGATGATAGTAGTCTGATCATTAGATCGATCAGCAACCATGTAAAGTGCATCCGAAGTAGAATTGGGAAAGTTGAGGTCCATCGCATGATTTTGTAGACGATAGATCATCTGGTGATGTAAGGTAGCCGTGATGGCTTGCAGATCTTAATCTGCTCCAGTGATCTGGATCTGAACTTGTAGACGTTTAGATAACATGGGATCATCCATCCTGATGTTAAAATCAGGTGCTATGGTCAGTATGACACTTCTGTTATTGAGAGTTGTCAAAAGAGTACCAATCAAGGCATTTTGGTACGTAGTGTAGGTAATGTCTAAAAGAGATATCCTGGTTGTCGCCGGTATTCCCTTTCTTCTATGAAGAGTAAGAATAAGGCGTATTGCTCCGACATATAAGTGTGTATGATTCTGTTCCCTCTATAGAGAGATCAGATCCTTAGGGATCTCGAGCTTTACGTACTGTTCTGCATTGTATATCTAAGACCACACTGTTCCAATCTGGAACTTTGGATGATTTCCTTTACTCTTGGCCTTGAGGTAGACAAGATAGTACGAATACTTCTCGTCCATATACGGTCACGATTGTAAATACTGTACGAACTCAACAAAGGTAAAGAAGACTGACAAATACGATTTTCTATAGGTAAATGCAAGGAAGACAAACAAGGGTGAAAGAATCTTTCCATCGCTTTTCAAAAAGCACTCAATAGGTCAAAGAGTTCTTCCATATACCCTAGGAGTGAAAAAGCTTGCTTTGTTCTGACCAATTATCAAACCATAGGAAAATCTATCAATCATTGTCCATTTTGCATGAACAAGAAGGGTGATATACCAAATGTTGTATTGTTTGCAATGTTCACTGAAGCACATAAGATAGGAGGTCAATATTATGATGCTAAATTCGATTCTCGAAAAAGTTTATCGTTAGGTTGACGACATTTTGATGACATATGCTAAAGTGAAAAAAAAAGAGTGTTTCTATGTGAAGTTAAAGAAAAGCATTATACGTACAACATATATGATCGATAATTAATAATGACATAAATAAATAAAATAAATTTTAATTGTTTTATTAGATAGTCCAAAATTCGTTCTTTTTTAAAATATTTTTAAGTGATTTAATATATATGAATGTATCATATCTAGTCAATAAAAATAATTTAAATATTACAAATATAGAAAATATTTTATAAATTTTACTATATTTAAATAAAAATATAATGAATATTTTCTGAATATAACAATTCATTTCAATTGTGACAAGCAATTCATTATAAAGACAACATTCTGAAATATGATTTGTTTCCTTACTTTATTAAATATAAAAAATTAAAAAATCTTTAAAATTTTCACATTAATATCCACTACAGAGAAACTTAAAATTTAATAAAATTTATTGAGTTTTCTACCAATAATAATGAAAGATATGTTCACATCGTTACTTTTATTATATATACAGTGAAACTTCCAATTGATTGAATTACTTACTATGCAAGATAATAATATAGGCTGGATATACTAACTAATAGAATTACCATGCAAGAAAATTATAAAGAATGATTATTCGAAATGATAGAATTACCTAGTGTATATGAAAAGAAAATTATATAAAATTAATTTCCAAATTGATAGTGCTGTTGGAAAATCAAGTTAGGATCCGATCCCTTGTGCAGTAGAATAATTACGATTTTTTTTTGTATTTTGATTTCTTGAAAACTAAGATTGCTTTAAAATTTATAAAATAATTTAACACATAAATCATAATAAACTATAAATCTTAATTTGTACCTATTTCGAAGCTTGATCCTTTCCTTGTCATATATGTTGAACTGTTTTTGAAACTGACTCATCTCAACTACTATAGCTTCATAAATATCCGATCTTTAATAGTATCCACAAAATAGGTTAGGAAAACTCTGTAACTATTACAAAATGAGTTAGGCACGGAGTACTAGCTCTCTTAGAGCTTATATTTATAATAGGTATTAGACATTTTAATAAAATAATTTAATTGAAAATAAATTCTAATTTTAATTAAAATTTAGTTAGAATTATAAATAATTCTAGTTAAATATCAATTATGTCCAAATAAGATCTAATATCTGATATTAATCCTTATTTATTAAATACCTCATATTTATTTATAAAGTTTCTCAAACTTTACAATCAACTCCATCTTGAATAAATTATCTTTTCTCTCTTGAACTCATTCTTTATGTGTACCACCTTAAGTTCTCAAATATGTTGGCAATAGATACAATTATAACTGTAGATCATATTTAGAATTAGATAAATCAAACTCTTTTAATTTATCTTTACTTTTCTAATTTTAACAATTTATATTCATAGATTAAGATTGACATCTATAACACATCATAACCACCAAAACATTTATAAATGTCAAAGTAGTTTTGAATAAGCTTTCTGTGCATAACTTTTTTGTACGATTCAATTATTTTATTATAAAATGTTATGATTAGATATAAATTAATTTATATTCTATTTGAGTCCAATCATGTTAGTTTTCTACTATTAGTAATTGTTATTGTAAACTATTTACAAAGTGTTATCCTAGCTTGGCCAAGGATTTCCCGAATCAATATGAATATAAAATAATGAAACATTCTCCATAATTACTTTAGGGTGATGAATCTTATATTAATCACTTAACTACCTCTATATAGTTCATGATATATCCAATAACTACCAACTGAACTATCCATGATTAGACTAGATCATAAGTAGTATTAAAACATAGTAATTCTTATATAAGATAACTTTGAAAATCTCAAGTCAAAGGATCACTCATATAATTATCACAAAGAAAATTTCAATAGACATAGAAGTAATGTTTTGAATGGATTGCTCATATAGGGTCAGTTCAGTGAACTTGTTCACTAATAAAGATTTACACATTTATTTAAGTATTTTCATACTTTAGACCATGAGATCGACTACTTCCTTTGTAAGGAAAAATATAATGTGTGCTAATCATTTTAGTTATCATCATAATTAAGAGAATGTCTAAATACATACTTGAATCTTTGTTGAGACCTTAACTCCTTTTCTATGCCTAAAGGCTCTAATGATATACAATACATTACTATTTGAACAAAGCAAGGAATTATGCCCAGTTTATTAAAGAACTTCTTGATCCAATTAATTATTTCCATTAAATGAAAAATGTATTATGGCTTGCTTAGCAACCATTTCTACATAAGAACCTTTCAAACTTAAAATAATATTATTCTAAGTAAAATATACCTTAATTAGGATTTATTTCTAAACTTAATATCCATATATCTTGAACTCAAATACCAATTAATAAATAAAATAATGTATATTTTTAATACTTCACAAGTATTGGATATCTCAAATACGTTATTTATGTACTTGGACTAGAATAGGTAAGGTACTTCCATATCTATCTCAAAATATGTATACGTAGTTAAATATCTCAACTTCTATATTTAAATTTTATGCTCATCTTTCTATACGTAGATAAATATTAATAAACATACTATAACTTGCAACATTTAATTTTAAAAATTTATATGTTACTATAATTAAATAATTGGAAATTAATTATTTAATAAATATTTGATGAGTACTGAAAGCCCATTGAATATGAGAATGAATAATAATTTTCTAAAAAAAAGGAGAAATTTGACCATAGTATTTATATAAATACTAATTAGACTAATATTTTAAAGCGTTCAAAATAAAACTTAACATTTTAAAAGCATTCAAGTTGAACCTCTATAAACAAAAATCCAAAAAAAGGTACTACTCTATCAAAATTTACCACAATGATATGAATATCATTTCATACTAATTGAAAAATGATATTCATATCGTATCATATCAATTATAGATACCAATTAGTATTGGATTTTTTGCTAAGTACCAACTGGTACCTAAAATACCGATTTTTACTAGAGTAAAATTTGTGAATTTTAAATTTATGGACCAAATAAAAAAATAAAACAATATAAACCTAGATGGTATCATCTCTCTCATTCTTAGACATTCAAACCCACTCAGTCCCTCTCCTTCATCTCATTTTGTATAGCTTTCACATGCCTCACTCTCTCCTTCTCATTTTCTCCAACTTTCATATCTCCATTGTCGGCCTTGCACTTACTTAGGCCTCAACATAACTGCACTGGCTCCATTATGACTTCACCGACCGCCAGCCCCTTACTATTAGCACCTCCCCCTATTCTAAGCTCCCCCCATAACCCACCAACAAAAGCCCAAAACCACCATGAAGATTTGATGAACCAATATGAGTTCATGCTAGATCAGTTCATGGTATGAAGAACTATAGTATATGTTTATATTGCAATAAACGTTTGAAATATGGGAGAATCACCAAATTAAAGAAGTATTTAGTTGAGATCAAAGGTGATGTGAAGTTTTGTAAGAAAGTTAGTCATAATATAAAACGATAGATGAAAATTTTGTTTGAAGAGTATTAAAATTAGAAAGACAAAAAGGCAAAGACAGAACCAAAAAAAATGAAAAAATTTTTAATAGTTGTCAGGATGGTACTGGCAATGTTGAAGGTGGTATTCATATCCAATAAGTAGGAAATTGTTGCACCGGATGTAAGGAAGAGAAAAAAAATATGTGTATAACTTTTTTGCACTAAAAACAACTTTTAGAACACAATCTTTAATTTGTAGTACCTTACAATCTAAAGAAGTAGCTCATAATATGGATATGGTAATGGCTACATGCTAATATGATATAGATGTATCATTTATTGTTGATCGATCTTATTATTACTAATCTATGATGGATGTTATTGCCTCTTATGGTCTAGGATATCAAGCTCCTTTAATTTATGACTACGTGAGTAATCTTATGAGTATATTTATTTATGAAAGAAAACATTATTTGGATAAAAGAAGAATGACTTGGGAAACTTAAAGGTGTTCAATTATGTGTGATGGTTGGATAAATAAAAGGCATGAACCTATTATCAATTATTTAATTTATTTTGCTAAAAGGAGGATTTTTTGAACTCCATTGATGCATCTAGCCTTATTATAAATGTTGATAGTTTTTTTGAAATATTAAATAAAGTTATGGATGAAGTTAGGCTTAAAAACATTGTACAATCCATCACTGATATTGATTTTGCTTATAAAGCAATTGAAAAAAGGTTATAAAGTAGGTATAATTTCTTTAATGGACTCTTTGTGTTATATATTCTATTGACCTGATGTTAAAAAATATAAGAGATTCTAAATACTTTCCTATTGTTGATGAGACTGTGTAAAAAGTATTTAAAAAAAGACTAAGTTCATCCATAATCGTACATAGGTTTTGAATTTGATGAGAAAGAGTTTTAATAATTTATGTCATCCTAGTATTACAATATTTGTGACTAATTTATTATCATTTAATTGTTTTCTACTAATAAAGAAGGAGCTAAGATGAATTTTTAGAAGTGATAAGTAGGTTATAGCTCAATATGTTAGGTTTAATGCTAGAGATTTATAGAATTACATTTAAATAAGATCATAAAATTTTATCCCATTTTCAATTTATCTTATGAGTTTATAAGCTTTTGATGACAGTACTTTGTCTGACTAATAGTGATTAAAAGGAAACAATATGTTATTTTTATGATGTTATGGAGAGAGTGGAGGAAGCAATCAAGTCCAATATGAAAAATAGGCATTCTTTACACACACTTGATCTTGCAATCATCCTCAGTTATTTACTGTTGGGGCATTTTTGAATCTTAATGTCTATTTTAAACTAAGTTTTGCAAAGAAAGCTATAGTTAATAGGGGAACACTGTTAACTATCATAGCAATTATGGCACATAAGATGATGCAAGATCTCTTTAGCTCATAAATAGAGACATACAAGTATACATGGGGTGATTTTGAGATGCCTATTATAGTTCTTCAAAGAGACAAACTTAATCTAAGTATATGTTTCTTCACTTTTTTTTACTTGTTTAAAATTAACCATCACTTTATTTTGTTTAAGAGGTTAATTCTATTTTTTTTACATTTTGTTGGTGGAATCGATTCGGAAGTGGTATTCTAGAATTGCAAGAGTTTGCAATTTTAATTCTGAACCAATGTATAAGTGCAACACAATAATAACACCTCGTAGAAATTTCGCTACGACGTGGCATCTAGGGAGGTCTAATAGTATGTAACTTTACCCTAACTAGTGGAGAGACTATTTTCAAATGACCCATGTGAATGAATGAGAAGAAAATAATAAAAATAATAAAATGATTTGTTCTTTATTGATAAAACTTAAAGCTTCAAGAGAGGTATGTGATTATCATTATTAAGTTTAATATAATTTATTAATAATTGAATTTTCGAGTATAGATACAATATGTCTTGTCCATATCGATCTTTTAGCATATTGAGTTTCTCAAGAACTAAGCTTCATAAATAAGAGTGAAGTAATATAATTTTAAATGAGAAAATATTGACATATCATTTGGTGTAACAAATTTGAATGATTGTGATGATAAGAATCCTCTCAATAATGAGAATTTTATACCTTTCTAAATTGTTCAAGAGTACCAAAGGTATTAGAAAAAAGGATCCTTTATCCCTATATCCCTTTACATTAGTAACGGAAGACCTCAACAGAATGCTTAATGACCATACAGATATGGACAGTAGATTTAGGTTTCATTTTTTATGTGAGAAGCTAAGAATGCACCATTTATCTTTTGCAGATGACGTTTTCGTATTTTGTGGTACTGATCCCTGTTCCTTAAAGCTAATAGCAAAGATTCTTAGCAAGTTCTCTGCAATGTTAGGGTTGAAAATGAATATAGAGAAGAGCTGCCTATATGTTTCCACAGATGTACATTGCTTATAGCAGCTAAAAGTCATCTCATGTCTAACAATAAAGAAGACTCTTTTTAGATGTTTAGGTGTTCTATCACTATTAAGGAACTTTATAACTTGACTGCCTTCTCCTCTTGGAGAAGTTCAAAGGAAGTATTAAGAAATGGAAAAAGTACATTCTTATCAGCTACAGGTGAACTTCAGTTGACTTCTTCAATGTTGAGGAATTTAAGTACTCACTGTTCAACATATATTTGTCTACTAGAAAAGCTAGTTAAGGATATAGGGAAGTGTATTTTATGGATAGGTAAAGTAGATAATTTGAAAAGAGAAAATGTCAGATGAAAAAACTATGCATTCCTAAACAAGAGGGAGGGTGAGGTATTGTTTTTATTCAAGATATACAAAAGGTATTACTCATTAAAAGGGCTTGGGGGGTACTTAATGACAAGAAGGACTCTATGCAACATGGATTTACAAATTTTATATCAAAGAATCAAAATTTTAAAGGCTAAAACTTAATAGCGCTCACTTATGGATCTTCTTCTAGATATTGAAGTTAAGATCTCAATTCTATCCACATATCCAAGTAGTTGTGGGTAAAATAAAAAACGTCTAGTTCTAGTTTTGATAATTGGGCAACCATTAGCCGCCTTCAGATGAGGCAAGACCTTTACTCTCTCAAGTTTAGATTTCCTAAAGATACTAGAGTTGATGCTATCATTAGGAATAATGAATGGTACGTTGGGTTTAGGAGTGTCTCTACACTTATATACTCTCTTCCTCATTATAATCCTAATCAACTGTAGGAGGATTCATTGGTTGGATGGAGGAAAGATATAAAGGTTTCTTCAATAAGTCCTGCTAAGAAATCTATAGGGCTAGTACAACTTGATCTAGAAAAATTCCCATACTCCTAAAGCCCCTGTTATGGGTTAAGTTGTGATCAAAAATATGTTATAGACTAAAGAAAGTGTTTTGGGATAGCTAACCCCCTATGTCTGTTATGTCATAGAATTCCTAAGAGTAGGGATCACCTATACTTCCTTTGTGAGTACACTAAAGGAGTTAGTCTAAATTTATATAGTTATTTCAACTACATAATGCTCATACAAGTTGAATCTATTACTAAATTGGATTGTGGATAAAGTCAAAACCTAAAGTAGAATGGGATTTTACTTAAAACTGCCTTTATATATATAGTTCATGGAATCTAGCAGAATTCAATCAAAGATTACACACTAATTTAAGATACACTACTCTAGAAATCAATACATTAGCAGATAGAGAGATCATCTTATCAAATGGTGCAATTTCTAAATTGAGCCCTAACTATCGCAACAATTGGAGAATATAAGTAGAAAGTACTAAAATTGAACTAAATACCTATCTCAATAGGGAAGTGTGACTCACATCCTATCTTTAAAAACCCCAATCAACAAAATCTTACTGTAGAAATACTAATTAGTTGGGGAAAAAGGAAATTGATATCTCTTAAGGGTGTGTTTACTTGTTTGATGTCTGATTAGGTGATTCTTCATGGTACCTCAAAGCATCTACATGTTGATGTTATTAATTCAACCTAGAGAAGTCGACTTTAACTAAGGAGTGATCAAGTATTTGTAATAGCGGAGATGGACAATAGTAACACCTAGAAGCTCCTAGACTTGCCTCAGCGGTGAGTTGTATAGTCGCATATGTAGGAGTTGTTGCATGTCTTCTCATATGAAGAGGTTTGCATATTGCTATCTGTGCTTAGCCATAAAGTGCCTAGTGTTAGTGGAGTAGGACAGATGACATTAATAAGGCCTTAATATTGTATCTGCTATTATTAAAGCTTGTTAAATTATTAGTTAGTTATAGCTCTTATCTGTCTAGATCGTGTGATTTTTATGTGTACTCAATTTTAAAATCTTTGAATGGAATTATTCATTTTTTAAAAAATTGGGTTAAATGCGATTTGAGCGACCATATCATTAAATTAAGTTTTAGATTTTTCATTATCTCTCTTCTTTTAATTTCACTTATATTTGATGCATATATTGAATTTTGTACAAGTAATATAAACATAAAAATTTTAATTGTAAATGTTTTTGTTTCAGGTTTCACTTCTACTTTGTTGTGTTCCTGAGCACAAACTCTTGTTGTAACGTTTATGGAATCATGGACCTATGTTATTAATATATGATGTTTTAATATAATTATTCTTTACTATAAGATGTACATTGTAACATTTTAAGTATTTTTGTATCATTTTAGTTTCATATTTATATAATAATTAAATAATCTTCTTTATATTAATTAAGGTTCTTGTTTATATATAAAAAAATGAATAAGTAATATTATTAGAAATAAAAAGATAGTTGTTATTTCAATTTTATATTATTATGATTTTTGGAGACATGTAAAATTAAAAATTATATAGCACAACATATTAAGGAATTATTTGCAATTTTAAAAACTTCAGGATTATTTTTTAACTTTGGGAGATTAACTGAAATGATATATCATATTTGATCAATATCAATGTCATTCTATACCAGAAATATCAATACCGATACTAGTAGGGTGTTCATAATATTATTGTCATATCTTCAATGATGCATTAGAAATATATTATTTGTAATAAATTTATAAGCCTCACAGGATCACACATATATCATGTGGTATTATGAGACTCATCCAACTTAAAAGAAAAATACCAAATTTAAACTATTCTTAACAAATGTTATTAATTTTTATTAATCCTAAATAAAGATAATTAGATTAATATAATTTAATTTACTAATTAAACTTAAAATAATCTCCAATTTGTTTTAATGTCTCCCCGTTCTTCTCGTATCATCTCCCTAAACTCGGAGTCTCCCTCGTCAACTACCATTGTTGAAACTAAAAGTAAATCAATAAATGTTTGAGTTTTCTTTGCAATAGTGGAAATGATTAATCTAGTAATACCATGATAGATTCGTCAGGCAACAGCAACAAACATAAAAACCAAATGCTTGTTGATGCCGACCAGACTTGAGTAGCTATTTTGGAAGGCTTAAATGGCATCATCTCAGTTCTATTCTTTATGGTCATTTTAGACTGGGAATGATGAGCTTCCATTGAATCAGGAAGGTATGGAATTGTTGAAGAATTTGAGCTTTTGGTCTAAAAGAAAGGAAATAACTGAATACGAAAACGTGAAGGTAGAAAGGCAGATACATCGTATGCGATGTGTGGGGTGACAATTCTTGGAGAATGCTTATGTGACAAATGATGCTCTTTGGGATTTTCCTTCTATTCCCCATAATGGTTAGGTCTGTGCGTTTACGCAATGTTTGGTTAGTATCTCCGTTAGTGGAGACAGATAATAAAAC
>JAOSBO010000209.1:17135020-17169332 GCA_027563915.1 Erythroxylum rotundifolium
GAAATAAATAATTAAATCCAATAATAATTCTATCATGACCTTATAATTCATGCTAAGGCAAAAATTCAATTTCCATGTTTATTCCATAACTATCATGCTTAATTCGACAAAAATATTTCGGGGGCCAACAGTGCCTCTTGAAGTCTAGTCTTTTGTGGGGCTAGTTACCTCACAAGCTGTATTGGCATTCCTCTAGTATTGGATGAGAATACGGTTAATATCAAAAGGGTTAGGTATTCTAATAATGAGATATAATGCTAAAGCTGACTTAACAGAAGACAAAGTTTATTTGTTTTACCCTTGGAAGCCGTATGTTAAGCCAAGTACTAAGGTATGGATTCTTAATATAGGACATAAGGAAGAAACAAACTGAAAAGATACTATTGTAGAAAGCTCTCCTAATGAAGTTGATGAATCAAAAATGAACAAAGAAGCGATGGGTCTACAGTAAACTCCATAACAAGTTGATACATTGCAGGGAAATTACAATTCTTGATATGTGCGGGAAGGTTTCAACTAAGAGGCTGAAGCTAATACAAGTTCTAAAACTCAAAATATGCAACATTAGCAGATGAAATAACAGTAAATCCCTAAGTTGAACTTCACACTCCAATGATCTCGCAAGTTGAAAATGTTTAAGAGAATCAACAGAGAATAGAGAGTTCACTGGATGATGAGGTTTCGTAACCTATGAAGACATCAGATCTGGAACACAAGTAGAAAGTTAGCTATGTAATCAGTTCATCTGCAGCTGGTAACAAAATAGTTAAGATTCTTAATGAAATATATGGGACCTTAAAGGAGCTTGAGCAGTGGCAAGAAAGCGGATATAACAATAATAAATCCAAAAGGAAACCTAAAACCAAACAATCTAAATGATCTACACCATATAGAATGTAAGGGGATTGAATTGCGCTAATAAACACTTAACATTAAGGGTGTACTTGTTTGGTGGGTATGAAAAAATGGGAATAGGTATGGAATGAAAGATTGAGTTTGGTAAGGGACTATAGTTACAGGGTCATTATTTTGATTACCCATTTTTGGGTAATACCTCATTCCTCTCCTAATCTAGAGGAATAGGTATCATTGTTCTAGAGGAATGAGTATTATTATTAATTACATTATAATTAATTAAAATATAATTAATTAATTAAAATATAATTGTTCATTAATTAAAATATTGTAATTAATTAACTACAATATAATTAATTAAAATATTATTAATAATTAATTAACTACAATATAATTAATTAAAATATAATTCATTCATTAATTAAAATATTGAAATTAATTAATTATTTATTTAAAATATAATTAATTAAAATATAATTAGCTAAATAAAATTTAATTAATTAATTTAAATACAATTAATTAATTAGTTACAATACAATTAACTAAAATTAATTACGATATTTTAATTAATCAATATAATGTAACTGATTAATTACAATGTAATTAATTAAAATATAATTAAATAATTAAAATTTTAATTAATTAAAATATAATAAATAAATAAATTAAAATATAATAAATAAATAATTACTCAATATTTTTTACAAACCAACAATTGTTAATGGTACTGATAATCATTCTTTCCTCTTAACTAACTATCATAATTATAATGATAATATCCATTTTCATTCCTTATTATATTCATTCTCATTTCTATTACTAATCCCTCCTACGAACCAACTGCCCCCTAAAAGTTTCCCTAGCTACTAAGCAAGTAAGTTTTGTTGGTTTGTGGAAACAAAAATAAAAGAAGAGGTGTTTTTGAAAGGGTTACATTTTCTTGTAATTGGATGGCAAACATTATGTAATCAACTTAAGCATCCCAATGAAAGGATTATTGTTGGTTTTGATCTAACTCATATGATGTTAATTACAAATTGGTCTTGCACTAAACAATTGCTACATTGTGAGCTTATTATTGTAGTTGAAAAAATTCCAATAGCAATCACAATCATTTATACAACAAATTGGGAATATCAAATGGTTGAACCATGTTGGGACTTGAAAGCAATTGATATGAACAACTCAGGGCCTTGGATCCTGGCTGGAGACTTCAACTGTGTGTTGTCTTTAGCTGAATCCAGTGGAAGAAGAAGCATAACATATGCAGACACTAGAGTTGACAAAACTTACTTCTAATCTTATTTTGGTTGATCTTAAATTTCAAGTACCTATCTTTACTTGGAGCAATCATCAAAAGAACAATGCACTGGTATAAAGGAAGCTTAATAGATATTTAGTTCATGACAATTGGCTCACTCAAATGCAAGGAAGCTATGCAATTTTTGAAGTACCACTTTTCTCGGATCACACTCCAATTAATGTAATCATTATCAGCAAAATTAAAACTAGAAGATCTCCATTCAAGTTCTTCAATTCCCTATCAAAGTATGCTCAACTTGACTCAATTATAACAGATGCTAGTAACAAACACTTTTAGGATTCTCAACCTTTTGAATGTGTGTAATTAGTGAAAATAATCAAGACTGGTTGTGTTAAGTGATGTGCGCTTAATTGTTTGTACATTCAGTTCTTACCATCTAGTGATTATTGTTGTGAAATGCTTAAGATACTCATGTTAGCTCATATTTGGTATTAGGTATAAGTTTAAAGCACAATAACTAAAATGGGTTAAAAGCAGCTTACTTAAGCCAACATTTTGATGTTCAAACTAATTTTCCTTTGTGTAATAAGAAAGAAAAGGATTAAGGTGAGGATTGGACAAAAAATCACAAGAAGAACAACAATTCAACAAAACTTGGGAGATACACAATCGTGGATATACTTATACGGCCGTGTAAACATTCAGAAGATAAATTTTTGGATTACATGATTGGATAAATTTTTGGATTACATGATTGGATACATGGATGTGTATCAAACCGTATACATGATTTGATACATAGCTATGTATCAAATTGTGTATATGCCCAAAAATCTAATTTTTACTATAAATGACATTTTGGGTGGTGAAATAACTGTGGATCATTTTGGAACTGAAATGAGGAGCAGGAACATATATTTTAGAGACCCATGGAGGTCTAAGCTTCCCCAACCTATTTTAGAGGTGAAATCGAAGTCGAAGACATGTTTTGGACATCTCTCTATTGTGTTTATTGTTCTTTTTCTCTTTATTGTTTAGGTTATCTTTTGCTTCATTGATTTGGGTATTCATGTGTGGATGATGGTTATTCTCATTATCATTAGATTGTTTATATATGAACCCATTGTTATAATCATTATTACAATACGTAATTGTTGTGTTTGGATTCATTTGTGACAACTAATGACATTGAATCATTAGGGATAACTTAAACTAGGTTAAATGACCCGAGTTTGTGTTGTTGTTACCTATATTGGTCTGTTTTCTTTATTCATAATGTGGTTGTCTGACTAAATCTAGAGAGCTTGTTCTAGGTCGTTCGATAGCTAGGTTTAATTAAAGATTTCATTTTAATTAAACATGACCTAAGGGAAAACTAAGATTAACAAAGCTTATTATTAATCTACGATCAGTAGTTGCTAGAAGAGGTATAAGAATAACAAAACAATGAAATATTCTTATTTTTGTGTAGACTAGGATTGAACCAAAGATTGGATCCCTAACGCATTCATCATTTTTATTACTTTTTGATTGATTGCTTTAATTTGCTTTTTTAGTTTAATTTCATTTTATTTTGTTATTTGAATTAAACAAAACCACCCCAAATATCTTAAATATCAATTATTTTCATTTTGAAAGCTTTACACATACTCTCTATGGGATAGAACTAGGCTTATCACTAGTTATAGTTTTAAGTTTAGTTATTTTGTGTAATGTTATAATGCGCTACCAATTTTGGCGTTATTGTCAGAGAGTGTGGTGTTTTAGATTTTGTATTTGATTTTAATTGGTGTTTTGTACATATTTGTTTATAATTATTTTTTAAAGTTATTTCTTCATCTTTTCACTTTTTGTTTAGTGTTTGTTTGTAAAAAGGACAAATGGAAGGGAGTATGTCACTGATAGGTATTGTCAGTGCTTTTGGTGGAAAATTTTCTCATAACCCATATTCTTAATCTTATAACCAAGTTTGGAGTGATCCTATAAACTTTAGTTATAGAGGGGTAGCCAACAATACTACTTCCTAGATGGGCTACAGGATGTATAGCAATCCCTATATGAATCATAAGCTTTTTATTACAACTCAGGTACATCTCTAGAAGACTTAGTTAATGTTGTTGTTGCTAATATTTTATATTTCTAGTAGGATGTAATTTTTGTAAGATACAAGGTCTAGCATCCAAAATTTGGAGAGCCAACAAAATTCAGGTACATCTCTGAAAGACTTAGTTAATGCTATTGCTACTAATACTCTACAATTTCAGTAGGATGTCAAATAGCTCTAGCAAGATGCAGTGTCTCGATTCCCAACCTTTGTAAGTTAGATGGGTAAAAATGGTGGGAACTATTAACCACCTGGAACCACAAAGTGAAGAGGAGTAGCCATCTCAATCTAAGGTGTACCCGAGGAACGTTAGCGCAAAAACCTCATAGAATAGAAAGGAGCTTAAGAATCTTGAGAAGACTTCTTAAGGGATTGCTAGTGTAAAAGAAGCAAAGAAAGAGCTTAAAGAAGAAAAGAATATATCATTTAGATCAAAGGTAAATACTGAATTTCTAATTGTCGTTAAGACTAACCTTTCACCTTTACCTAAAAAATTAGAGAAATTAGACAAGGAGGAGAAGGGTGAAGAGATATTGGAGATTTTTAAAGAGTGTAGGGACTTGGTAGAGATTAAGAGTTTAAGGATAGGGAAGAAACTGAATATGAATGATCATCAACTTAAGCCCTATTCTAAAGAACTTCAAGTGTGGAGTTGAGCTAACAATAATAAACAAAGCCACTACTTAGGAGATAACCCAAAGAAAGTTTGTTTCTTTGCCTTTACATTTTTGCGTTTGTTAAGATATGCATATGTGCTTTAAGTTGTTTGTTTCTTATGTGCAAGTGTGTTTTTAAGTTGTTTGTTTCTTATGTGTTTTTAATTTTTCAAACAAAAAGATAGAGAATCAATATAAACAAATAAATAAACAATTTCTCTTTTTCTATTGCTTATAGGACTATATAGTGATAATTAGAGAGTGAATTATGTAGAAAAATTCATGGCAACTTGAGCATGCACTTTTACTTTTATGATCAGTCAATATATATTATCTTTAGAAGAGTAGTGACTAGTGGTAAATACAAGCCAGTGAGATTTTTAAGCCTTTATAGATTGACACATCGATATCAGTCTTAATGTTTTTTTATTTATATGTGACCTTCATAATATGTACATCCTAACTTTGCTTTGATTTTCTATTCATGACCACATTTTATCACATGCATTAACGTGAAAATGATATAGGTATTTTTTTGTTTCATAAGCTACATTATCCAAATAACCTACTTATTGATATGAATTTTCCTTTATTAAGCCCCGTTGAGCTTTATTTACCTTTTCTTTTTATGCTAACCACTTTACATGCCTTAAACCTAACCAAATGCCCTAACCAAGCTTTAAAGATAGTGGAGCATTTGTTGATTGTTAATGTTTATGGGTTTACAAAAGTGTACGGGGGGCACATGTGTGGGTTGGTTATACTTGTTGAAATGTCATTTTATGTCTTATCAATGAATTCCAATGTTAATGTAGCTTCTTTTAATTTTTGTTAAAAACAAAGAAATAAGAGAAAAATAAAGAAAAAGGTCACAAAAGAAAAAGAGAAAAGAGAAAAGCTAAAGCAAAAGTAAAAGAAAAAGAAAATTAAAGAAAGTGTTTAAATAAACATATCAAGGAGGAAATACAATTATTTTGCAAAGTTATTTATGATTAGTTTTTCCTCCTTAAGTTGTATGGAGTAAGTTATTTGAGTATGATGCATATGAGGTAGATGTTGCTTTGAAGGATCAACATTTATGGTTATAATGTATTTTTTGTCATTAATTGTTGTGAGTGATTGATGCTTTATGTGGTTTGTGGTATGAGAGCTTGAATTTAGGCTGTGAAACATAGTTTCATCATAGCTGATGGTACCCAAATTTAAATGAATGTTAGTTTTTGCACTTAATGTTACATTGAGTGTTACTTTTACTTCACTAGCTTTGATGGCTCTTGTGCCACATTACCCCAATACATCTCACCTTAACCCTTATCCACATTACAACCTTAAAAAGTCATTTGATTCATGATTATAAATGGGAATCCTAATGGCGGAGAAATGAAATGATATACAAAGTTATGGAATGCCAGGATCATGAATGGTGTTTGAGTGTACCTATAGATCTATATTATTTAAACACATTTTGTCCAAGTTTACCACTAGATTGCTTAGTTTCTAAAGGTGACTATTGTTGATTAATCATGAGTAAAGGTATTTAATGCTTATTTAATGTTTAGTTATTTCTATGATTTTGAAAGTTATGTCTCTTTATTTATGGCTATCTATTTTTAAGAAATACTGAAATTGTGAAAATGTTTAGTTTGTGACTTTGATTTTGTATTTTGCTTGAGGATGGTCAAAAGCTAAGTGCAGGGGAATTTGACATGTACTTAATTGTTTGTACATTCACATGTTAACACTTAGTGATTATTGATGTGAAATGCTTAAGTTACTCATTTTAGCTCATATTTGGTAATAGGTACAAGTTTGAAGCATAAAAACTAAAATGGGTTAAAAACACCTTCCTTGAGCCAACATTTTGATGTTCAAACTTAGTTGCCCTTGTGGAACAAGAATGAGAAGGATTAAGGTGAGGATTAGACAAGAAATCATAAGAAGAACAATAAGTTAGCAAAACCTAGTAGATACACGACTGTGTATATACTTATATAGTCATGTAAACGCTCATAAGATAAATTTTTAGCTTAAACTATTGGATACACGAACAATGTATCTTCATAAGTTTTACATTTAATTGACTTATACGATTTGATACATGACCATGTATCAGACCGTGTATATGCCTAAAATCCTAATTGTTATTATAAATTGAGATTTTAGGTGATCAAACAATTATGAATGGTTTTGAGACAAAAATGGGGGGCAAAACATGCATATTTTGGAGACCTATGGAGGGCTAAGCTTCCCTAATCTAGTTCGGAGGTGAAATCAAAGCCGAAGACACGTTTTAGCCATCTCTCCATTGTGTTTATTGTTCTTTCTCTTTAGGGATTGTTAGGTTATCTTTTGCTTAATTTGGGTATTCATGTAAGGATGATTGTTATTCTCATTATAGTTAGATTGTTTATATATGAACTTATTGCTAAAATCATTAATACAATATGTAATCATTGTATTTAGATTCATTTGTGGCAACTAATGACATTGAATCATTAGGATAACTTAACCTAGGTTAAATGACCCAACCTTTTGTGGTTGTTGCTTAAATTGATCTATTTTCCTTATTTTTAATCCTTTCATTTTTGTTTGTAGGAGTGTATGGTAGCTTTGGACAATGTTGGAGAAGTAAAACAAGTGTGGATAATGTAGTATATAAACTTGGGCATCTTTGGAACTAATGACTAACTCGCCCTTTCAGTGGCACGAGTACCAAAATTAGAGTTAAAACCACTATTAGAACACTTAAAATACATATTCTTTAGAGAAGGAGACACTCTACTAGTAATAATCTCCAAGAAACTAATATTCACGCAAGAGAAAAGATTAATAGATGTTTAAAGAACTTTAAAGCATCCATCAGATGGATTATAGAGACTATCCAAAGTATTAACCCTTTTACTTATATGCACAGGATCCTCCTGAAGGATGGAGCTAAACTTATAAGACAACCACAAAGAAGATTAAACCACCAATGATGGAGGTGGTAAAGAAAGAATCTTAAAGCTCCTTCAAGAAGGCATAATTTACCCCATCTCAGATAGTGTGTGGGTTAGCCTAGAATTAAGTGGCTTTGAAAAAGATGGGCATTACCTTAGGAGGGAATTTTAGTTCCTATTAGGGTCTAAAATTGATGGAAAATTTTGCATCGACTATATGAAGTCAAATTTAGTGACTCAAAAGGACCATTTCTCTCTTCCTTTTATTGATAATATGTTAGAGATACTAGCTGGTAAAGCATTTTACTATTTCTTAATGATTTTTTAAGGAATTTTCATATTTCAATTGCTCTTAAAGATTAGGACAAAGCAAGACAATTGATTGATGGAATATGGAATGAAGATTAGGTGAATTTGTTTGAAATCTATGAGTGTTTAAGCCTTAAACGATAGGAACATCTTATATCTATCCATTTTCCTTTACTATGTGATTTTCTATCATTTGGATACCTCTAGACCTTACATTGAACCAATTTGAATCTCTATGATTGTATAAGACTTGAATATGATAAAAGCATTCCTTATTTTAACTTATTAAACTTAAAAAGTCACCTTACTTAGTCATCCTTTGTTCAACCCCTTTGAATCATTTTTAAGATTTGGTTTCTTTGTATTTTGAGCCCACATCACAAGCTTAACCTATAATATATTGTATCACTGAATTATATGCTTTTAACAATTTATTATTAAACTATTTGGGAAATTAGATATGAATTTGCCTTAAATTTGTTTTCCAATATACTCATTTGTATTTAGTTTAAATTTATATGATGACTACCATTGATGATTGTTTTAAAAAAATCAAGAATAGAATAATTGCAGCCATAGTATATTGTTAGATGAGTACTTGGTTACATCTATATTCTTAGGCCTACACTTTGCTTATATGCCTTATTAAATACACATGGTTTTAACCTATAATTCTTCATTTCTAACCCTTAAACCAAGCACCATTACAACTAATTAATTAAATTTCTTTTGATTAATGCCTTCATGGTGAGAGAAATTTGTTGTAAGTGCACATTTATAGTATTGTATTCCTTATGACAAGAGTTTGAGACCAAACACTTAAGCCTAAACACTTATCTGAAAGAGTGAATACCATGAGAAAAGTCACCAAGGCTTTCTGCATACTTTTAATTGAGATTGACTTTTTGTCTCTATTCATATTTTCTAGTGAAAATCAACTTGATATATGTTAATGCTTAACTATTTTTCAGTCTAAATCTTAAAGAGTATGCATAGTTTAATTTAATGAGAAGTGGTTGGGTGAAAAAATTATTTGGCTACAGTTTGCGTTAGTTTCTTGATTTCTTATGGAGAAACAAAGATTAAGTGGGATAATTTGATGTGTCATAATTTTTCCATGTTTTTAAAAATTAGAATCTTCCATAATCTTTTCTTAATATGTGAAAAACTTAATATTTTGTTTATTTTTTCATGATAAGAGTTGAAGATGCTATTTAAGTGGAAAAAGAATTAGGCCTTAATCCAATTTTGAAAATTTAATAGAGAATCAATATAAACAATATCAAAGGTGAATTAAAGCGAATTAGGCTGATAATCGTAGATTGCATCATGTTTTGCAGGTAATTTAAGATGTGTTTGGTCGTTAAATTTAATTGATTAGTGTGTATTTAGGTTATAATTGTGTTAGTTAGTGAAATATTTGTCTCTTGAATGTTTTGTGGGTTAGAACACCCCTATAAGCTTCAATTTTATGTTTTTTAGGTGTCATGACATGTTTGCTAGTGTTTCAAGGAAAATATCGAAGAACGAAGGAGGTTCGGAGGAGGCTCAAACCAAAACAGAGGGCTACGATTATGACTAATGCGCCACAATTATGTCAGAAGCATGGAGGAAGGGCCACGATTGTGGCCAATAAGCTATGATTGTGATGGAAGCAGATGCAAGGAGCCATGATCATGGCATGTTCTGCCAAGATTATGACAGAAGGGGACATGATCATGGCCTGCGCGCAAACAGATGCGGACGCTCTTCCAAACTTAAATTTTTAAGGGGCTTTCTGAACCTTTCAATCCCAAAGAAAGCCCTAGGGTTGCTCAAAATAGAAATACTATAAATAGGAAAGAGATGAAAACCTAAAAGAGCCTCCAATATGTCATTTTGGGAAATGCTCCAAGAGGAGAGAAGAAGAAGAGGCGAAAGAGGAAAAGGGGAGAAAGAAGCAGATCTTCGAGACTGCTACTTTGCTGAGGTGTCCCGATCCTTATTCCACGTGTATTTCTTTGATCTTTGTTTTCATTTTCTTGAATGTTAAGATGAATACAAATATGTTTATCGATTTAGGTTTGATTAAGATGTTATAACTTTCTTTTGGGATTTTTTCTTAAGTTAATGTTAATATAGTTATTTTTGTGTTATTTTAATTGGATGTTGTGATTGATTTTTATATCTTCATGCTTCAGCAACATACCGAGAGGATGAGTTGAATGTAAATTGATTAGGTCAAATAGAGAGTTAGGTGATCCTATAGACTTTGTAATCAATCTAATAAGTTATTATATAAAGAGAGATCTCGTGTGAGACCTGATTGTTTATTAGAGAGCTTAAAAACTAAATAGGTTTAGGATTGTTGGTAATTGAGAGATTACCAATTCAGTATTTAAACCAATTATGGATTATCAATTAGGGCCTATGATTATAACTCGAAAGAGAGTAATTCCCCCTTCGATAGTCTAGAATTGACATCCCATTAACATATAAATGACTAGGTTAGCATTAATGTTAGGAAGAATCCCTTCTCTCATAATTAGATAACTTTTCTTTGTTGATTTCCATTATGACTTTTGTGTTGCTCAATTTTAATTTTTTTGTGTGTTAAACTTGTGAATTAATTTGTTGATAATCACTTTCCTGTATTTACTTTTTGCGTAATTTTATTTTCATTTTCTTAATTTTCTTAACCTCAGATAATGTAGGATTAGATTAGTTCGCACCTCCTTGTGGGGTCGACCCTTCACATACTACATTTTACGACCCGTGCACTTGTAGCATTTGAGGGCTATAAATTGTAAAGCTTGCACAATATTATTAAGTTTTTGGCGCTATTTCCAAAGAAGCATAGGATTAGTTTAATTCCTTTAGTCTAAGGGATTTTCACCATCTCTTGTGATTGTGGTACCCAATCACAAGAAATATAAAAATATCAACAAAAAAAAAGAGAAAGAAGTTTGGGTATAAAGTAGAAGACACATCAATTTAGACATCATAAGGCAACTATAAGGAGTCCAAAAAAGTTCAATGATGGAGGAAATATATTATAGGGATCAAAGGACCCCTGCAGACTTCAATGAGGCACAATTTGGTTGGAGAAATCATCATTCTTATTGGAATATGTACAATTCGGGTGGTAGAACCACCCAAATTTTTGTTGATCTAACAATATAAGGACTCATTTAGGACATCAAAACCTCCTAGGATTTTAGTAAGAAGAGTCCAGTTCATGGATTCTAAATTGGACAAAGTCTTGGATAAGCTCATGAACATGGAATAGGCCCATACAAGACTAAAAGAGAAGCTTAAGCAAGTAACAGAAGATCATGCCTCTTCTATTCACAACCTAGAGGTTCAAATAGGCTAGCTTTCCAGGGAGTTTTGTAAGAGAAGTGAGGAAAACTTTCTGTGCAATATGAAGGTAAATTCAAGAGAGTAGTGTAAGGCTATCATATTTAGAAGTGGAAAAAAGCTAGAAACACTAGCAAAAAAAGAAAACAAGTTGAATCCCACCTTATAGAAGACTAAGAGAAGAAGGAGGGTGAATCATTCAAGAAAATTGATATGGTCGAATCTTCAAAGGAGTAAGAAGAAAAACAGATGACAATAGATATAGAGCTTGAAGTAGATATGAAGGTCTCTGCTCATGAAGTAGAAGAAGAAGAAGAGATAAGGGTGACTAAGGAGGAAAAAGCAAAACTCACCCTTTTATAAGAGAAACTGTTGGCTTCGATAGAATATTCAAGGAGTTTTGTTATTCTCTATTTTGTTGACAGCTTGTTACTTAAAAGGGCATAATTGAGCTGACTTGGTTTTCTTGATTTAATTAATTATGTCCTTTTGACTATCTTGCAATATGTAGCTTGTTTACAGGTTACTAAACTGAATTTGGGTAATACGGTCAGAAGCAAGCCACTAATAATTGATCCTGGCTAAGTTTCGAAAGATGTAAGGTTAAGCTAATGATCATAACTTAGCATGTTTAGTAGTTATATTTAAATTGTTGTGTAATTAGATTTGTTTTAAATTATATAAATAAGTTATGAATGGTTTGGATTGCTAATTTGCATACTCTCTTGAATCACTTATAAGATAGGGAAACACTCTTGATGTCTAGTGGATTTGGTCTCAACACTATCGCCATCACCACCTTCATCACCCTGATGGTTTTGTGTTCTAACCCTTTCGCTTTTAAATTCTGTCTTTATGTTTCATTTTATTTTATAGTTATTCCTACCTTTTATGTTGTTGTTTGCTCTTCTCACATTGAGGACAATGTGTTGTCCAAGTGTCGGGAGGGATATGTGATGTATGCTTTTATTTTGAATGTGAATTTAGCATGCTAGTTTGTTTAGGTTTGCTTAATGTGATTCATGTGAATGCATCAATGGCTAATACTTAATCTAATCGGTTTAACTTTGAACATAGTCTTTAGGTTGCAAAGATTTATTAGCTCGTGAAATTGGTGACCTAGGTTACTTTGGTTAAATATACATAGTAATTAGGATATGATGTTAGTTTATTCACCTAAGGACTTTGTCACATTCATTTATAATTTTAGGTCAATCAAATAAGTAATGTTTCTAGCACTTTTTCATGAGAACGATTAACTAAGGAAATGAGTTATGTAACAATAATAATAAAAAAGTAAAGTAAATTATAAGCAAATAACTGTTCTGCTAGCCTTCGAGTTCTGAATAGAGCTAGTAGCTAGTTGAGAATGTGATGTAGCTAAGTAACAGGATTAACACGCAACATAAATATGTGCCTTCATATCAAAAGGCTATAATGACATTCTAACCAAGCCTCTTAATAAAAAGAAGACCTAGTTGAGTAATCAGATTGATATTCATGATAAATGTTTGCCTTCGCGTAAAAGGCTAGGTTCATATCTATAAAAATTTTGAAAAATAGTGTTTTATCAAATAAACCTACCGATGAAAACTTACTTACAAATAGTTACATTTTTTATTAACCGAATGATTATCAATATGTGTGCGCAAGAGAAAAGGGTGAACAAATTTTGATATTAAGCTTTTAGTTAATATGTATATTTATTCCAAGGTACTTAGTTATGAATTTTGCAAGTTAATATGATAGAACAACTTGAGGGATAATGTTCGTAGTTAAATTATTTTCATAAAGTAGAATGTCATTGCCTCATTATTGCATTTGTGTGTTTTGTGTTTTGATGTGTTGTGGGTTTTGTTTGTTTTGTTTTTGTATTCCTCGATTTCAATTTCTTTTTGTGTTAAACTTGTGAATTAAATTTTTGATAATCAATTTCCCGTATTTATTTTTCTGTGTAATTTATTTTCATTTTATTAAAATTTTTAGTCGTAGATAATATAGGATTAGATTACTTCACACCTCCTTGTAGGATCGACCCTTCACATACTACATTTCATAACCTATGCACTTACAGTATTTGATGATTATAAATTGTAAAACTTGCCTAACATTAACAATTTTTGAAGTTGTTGTCGAGGATTATATCAAAGGTGAATTGAAGAGACTAAGATAACATAACTTTTTATTTTGTATATTGCAATGAGATTATAGGAATTAAAGTGAAATTTGAAAAACCAATATATCATGATCTTAAGCGAATGTACGCTCAAAGAAAATATCTAGATATGGTTAAAATGAATGAAATTATGATATGGGGGATCCATAGAATAACAACTATAGGATTTTCATATAAGTTTTAGTGGCTACAAATAGAGCTAAGATGTGAAGGAGCAAGACATCCCATATTCTAGCTTCTTAAAGTCCTTTTTTTCCCTCCTTTCTTTAGTAGATATAAGAGTAGTCTTTCTTTAGTTTCTAGTGATAGAAACGATCATTATTAGTTTTGTTCTTGGATGAAGGAAGTGGAATCCTTAATCATTTTTAGCAACTAATAGTTTTAATTTGTTGCATTAGAAAATATAGTATTAGGAAAAGCATTCAACTAGATTAAATGCAACCATAGATATTGTGTTATCTTGCTTTGATGATCTTTCTTTTCTTAAACCTATTGTTTAATAAAATTTTAGATAATATCTAAGGTTTTTAAGTAATAAGTGTTAATTTAATTATGTATTTTTGATTAACTAATCTCGAGGGGAGACAAATATTTAGTATTATATTGAATTTATGAATTATGAAATAATTATTTTGTGTCAATGATCAATAGTAGATCTAAAGGTGGAGTCAACCGTAAACTAAGGTTCTTTTTTTTTATTAAAAACTCTCATTTTATTATTCCTTTTTTTTTTGCCAAATTGATCAACCCCTCTTCTATTAATTATTTTGTTCCATAACGATTGGCAAACGAGAATTCCTCGTGAGATCGACTCTTACTTTCTACTATTACATTTGCTCAATTGTAGGAATTTAGGAATCAAATTAGGATACATTCAATAGTTCCATTATAGATCTTTTATTCTCCATAACAAATAGAGATTGTAAATTTTAAATGTAGGAGAATCTTGATATGATCTTTATGCATAACATCCCCTTTCAATCAAGGATTCTCTTTATTTTTGGGTTAAATGAAGATCTTTTTGAAGATATTTTCAGGCTTCCTCTTCTAATTGGATTCTTTTTGGTTCTTGAACTTCCAAAAATCGTTAATCTATGTTTAAGAATTTGACTAATGGTCGTGTGCCTATTTTACAGAATGTTGGGAGAAATTTTACAACATATATTTTGTTTGCTCAACTAAAGATATGTAGAAGGCAATTATGGATAGAATAAAAAGAAATCCAACCCACAAGTAAAAAAATCACAAAATATGAATTTGTCAACGGCAAAACCAGAATGTGTAGGATGAATATGTTGGAAGTGAATAATAGACATGATGAAGAGATATGGCTAAGTGGACTACAAGTTAGGAAGTTGCATGAGAGATGCTTAAAGATGAAGTTAAGAGAATAGTGGTAAGAAGTTATATGGGATATAGGAAATGGGGGAAATTTTCTTGAAATTGAGAAGGCTATATAAATTCACCAATACAATCAAGATGCCTTGTTATTATTTTTTAGTTTTCTTTATATCGTGTACTCATTTTCAATATCAAAAATTCCTTGCGAAGCTTATATTTTCCCTTTATTTAAATCAAAATAGTTCTTACTTCATCATATTTTAACATCTTGGTAGCTTAGAATTTTGTCTTTTAAGTTTTTTGAAGTCTACTTATATCATCGATAAGAATTCACTAGGAGAATTCCTCATTGGCATGCCCTAATTACAATTTACTGCCAACAATTTGGCTTGCCTAAATTCCAAATTGACACCAACAACTGTATAATTCCCTTCTAAATGCATATTAATATAAATTAATATTGCATATTGAGAGCAAATTTATACTACCAAAGGCATAGCAGGTTGCCACTCAATTGTTAGGCCTAACTCACATAACTCATCATCGATTAAGGTAAATTAATTTGTACATTTCCATATTAATTAATATATTTCAAAAATAAATATTTTCATTAATTTAAATACTTAATAATCCAATTTTATAAATAAACTTAATTTTCTTAAAATAATTTAAATAATCAATTTATAATTAAAATAATGTTTCCTAATGACTTCTTGATATTCATTAATTATTTGTAACAATATAGCATATAGTAACAAAAAAATAAAATAAATAGAAAATTATAAATATTATTATGCAATCTTTAAAAATTGCCAAAGACGATAATATGCAATGCACAATTAACCTCAATTAATGAATTCCTACATGCCTAAATTTAAATTCAATTAATTTTCTCTAGACAAGGGATTTATATAATTCAATATATGCTTGAATAATACGTATTAGATAGTAGAATGGTACATGTTATATTATACTTGTAACTAATTGAACCTGTCAATGAGATTGGTATATAATCCAATTTAGTATCGACTAACAAGCATCAACTAACCATCTCTCATCATCAGACACCACATATATATATAACACCCTCTTAAAGGTTGTCTAGAAATCGCCAAAGACAATAATATGCAATGTATAATTAACCTCAACTAATAAGTTTCTACATGCCTAAATTTGAATTCAATTAATTTTCTCCAAACAAGGGATTGTACAAGTCTAGATATGCTAGGATAATAAGTCTTAGACAATGAATGTTACATGCTCTATCATGCTTATAACTAATTGAACCTGATAATAAGGTTGGTATATACTTTAATTTATTATCAACTAATAGGATCAATAGCCATCTCTCATCACCAAACATCACATAAATATATAGCACCCTCTCAAAGGTTCTAATCATATAAAAACTCATAAGCCTATCATTTTAACTAAGCCTTAAATTTTACCATAACTTCTACTTAATGTTTATGAACTTCTTTGTCAATTTCAATAATCAAGCTTGTAAACAACAGTTAAACATATAATAAAACATCTATTACCAAATAATTATTCAAACATAAAATTCTAAAAACTTCAACTGATATATGCCACCTATTACTCATATTATATTTACCTTAAGTTCTTAATGTTAATTCATGTAGTGTACTAGTCCAAATACTCTTTACAATTCATAAACCTTAAATAAGAATGCTTGGAATCCTTCTTCTCTGACACTTGAAACACTTCCAATAGGTTTCTTGTTACTTCTCTCTACCATTCTCATATAATTTTCTTATAAGTACATTCAACTTAAAGTTTCAAGTTGGTTTACTTTTTAGTGTCCAATAATAATTGCTTTATATACAAAGGTTATTGCAATAAAAACAAAAGTTTAAAAAAATGGTGGGAAAAAATTTTAGATAATGACATACTATACTAATTAAGTTCCTTTTAATAAACTATCATATTAAATTCTATCATAAATCATATTAGGGCAAGTGTATATAAAATTATATTTATATTAACCCTTTTATTGAACTGCGAGGAGAGGATATAAATTAACAATTGTATTTTTATTAACAAGTGACTTGTATACAATAAATAGAATTCTTTGGTAATTTAAGTATTTTTACAACTAACCATATGCTACTTAAATAAATTTTACATTATTTAAGTAGAAAATAGATAGTATGTTATAATATGCATATGTGTAATATAATATTTTTATATATTTCAAGTTACAGAAAGAAGAACAGTCTTTATTAAAAAAAACATATATACTATTATAAAATATCTTCTTATTTTCATTGTTTTTCTATTTTTCTTTAATATTCTTTTTCTTCATGTCCTTGTTTATCAATTCTTAAGTACCTATTTATCAATAAGCGAATAGTCTTAATAATATTATCATATGGTCTAAATATAGTTTGTTAGAAACCAATTATTAAAATTAACTACTGACATTTATAGTTTTTATGATTAAAAAACAAAACATTACTACATAGTAAGGTGATGGTACAATTACATAACTCATTAATTAGCAAATGTAAGCAGGCTACACAAAGTGACATTTTAGCTAATAAGAATATGTTCTATCTTGGCCAATATTTAGACCATTGAAAACTCTTTTAGGATTGCAAATACTATGTAATCATTATAGTATTTGTTTGCCTTTGTCACTTTGCTCAATAATTAAGCTTAACATGTTTTAGCATATTATTATCTAGCATTTGATTTTATGGTAAAGGATACTCTATGTATCTCATCTCTCCCATTTTTAGGTTTATTAACTAATTACTTTGAACTTAAAAAAACTCATTATTACTAATGATTTAATTTTTATGTCATTGGACAACAAAATTATCAAGAATCAAATGGTATATAAAAGCATAACCATATTATTAAGTAAGCATTGAATAAATAAAATCAAACAAAGATCAAGTAGAAAATAAGTCAAATTACAAGAGTAAGTAACAATTAAAAGTAAAAATTATGTCAGTTGAGTTAGAATATAAATAATGATCAAAATTAAAAATGATGTTAATTAAATTATAATTTTTTTCTTGTTACCCAATCTTTTAATTTTTAAATCAATTAGGAGTTTAACTACATTTTGTCCTTTTCAACATTTCAAGAGAATCATTTAATTGGTTCTTAAAAGATCCTCTTAAACTTATTCTTTTCAAAATTAGAGACATATATGAATAAGTAAGTATTGAAATAGATAGTTTAGAAAAGATAGATAAACTTTGAAAACTTATTGGATTGAAGACATAGGATCAACTTAATATTAAAAAGTTTTAAAAAATTGTTAAACTAAAAAGATTAGGTAAATCCAATATATGGGTAATTTGACTTTTATTCGAAGGATTGAAAAAATAAATTTCTTGTGATTTTGTAAGGCTTTGGACACTTTATCAATTGCTTATTAATTTCTAGCTATTTGATCATTAAGTCAAATGCATGTTCCTTAAGTTAGTTAAGAAGATGACTAGCTTTTAATTATTATAACAACTTTTACATTTAATGCATAATTTCTTTCCTCTAGAGCTAAAAACAAAATTAGAGAGTATCAATTCTCATGTTTTTTCTTAAGAAAAAAATTATTTCATTGTGAGCTACTGAGTGATTATTAAAATCTTTAAATGACTTAAGCATTCATTTGAGCCTAGTTTGATTATTTAAGGAAAATTTGTAGGTTATTTTTAATTAAGAATTGTTCTTACAGTTAATGTGATTGCTAACTTTTGAGGTGTAAGTTTATCGAAAATAGTGTTTACACTCACTTTAGTAAGTGTAACACTTCGTAAGTGTTATTGTGAACTCTTGGTGAACATTGGACATAAATTTTTTTTTACCCAATTTGAAAGAAGATTATAAAGGATTTGAATTCTTAAGAAAAGATTCAGGGTACTTATAAGTCAAGAAAAGACCAAGCAAGTATAAAGGCATTTGTATATCTCTTCCCTATTTACTTTGATAATTATGTAATTTGTTGATTGAATGTAATACGACTAATTTGATTGAAACTATTGAAATTAGGCATATCATTCACATAAACTTATATAGCATTTGTACATAGTAAACATCTAATTCACGCTCCCTCCTTTTAGGTATCTAAAGGATTAATAATTAGTAATAGAGCTTTATATATCATTAGTCACATTTAAACATTTAATGATATTTTAAAAATAAACTATACCATCATCTAGTTAAATAGGCCAAAATATATATATATATATAATTCGATTCTTTAATAAGATAACTACTTATATTGGTTGAGAAGTAAGCACTACGGCAACAAGTGCTTTAAGCAACAGACAAAAGCGTAGCCATAAGTACAATTACCGTTGCTTTTTTATTAAGGCAATAGAATTCATATCATTACAAGAGTGGTGCTGCAATAATTATAAGGAAACAAAATTTTTTGATTAGGCTAAAAAAAAAAGTTGCTTTAAGTTTTGACTAAGGCACATATTAGTTTCAAGCTACGGTAACAATGTTAAATAGATATTGCAAAACTTTTAAGCCCTTATAAGGCAACAAAGTTAAATTTTTTAAGCAACAAGTTGTAATAATATAGGCAACAATTTATTCTTTCATTATCAATAATATTTAACGTAACATCAAACTCTTGTCATTATATAAACAAAATATACGCTAAAGAGTATAGATATTAAAGTACGTTTTAATTACGTAGTACTATCAAATGAAAAAGACAAGAAAAAACAACATTTCTATATATGTATAGTCCATAAGGACTTGTAAAATTCAATCTTTTAAAATATTTAAAATAAAAAAGAAAAAATCATTAGCTAAAATATTGATCTACAATATTGTCCTCCATTTTATATGGAATATAAGTGAATTAATCTAAATGCTAAACAAAATACATATGGGCACTCCAAAATCCTTCACTAAGTATCTCATTGTCCACTCCTATTCATCACCATCATATAAAAAAGAAAAGAAAGAAACAAAAGGTATTTTATAATTGTAAGACTAATATGCTTATTAACAGGTTGATATATCTAAGAAATGAAATACTAATTACTTCATTCTGACCTTAATTTAATCAAGACAAATAATATAGTCCAAAAACTAACAACATAATAATTTAATTTTTTTATAAACAAATTTAGAAAGCATAAACGTAAGCAATTAATCTTAACAAAAATGATAACAAGATAATATATAAGAACAATGAATTAAGGAAATGAAATCAACCTAGTTTCTAGAAAAGAACTTTGAGAGTATAACTTTGATCAAGTTTTTTTTATGTGCATAAGTTTTAATTAATTAACCCCGATAATCTGCAAGGCCACGGGTCATTCGCGTAGTACCTAAGGTGTCAATCCCATGAGGAGGGATAATCTAATCCTAAAATCTAAAACCAAAACAAATTACAAAAATTCAAAATGTAACGAAAATAAAACAAGAATTCAATTCACTCAATCAAATCAATTCAAAAACCAATCACTAAAATATTAACAATTTAGCAGTTGCAATGTATACTCAAGAATCAACCTAAGGAGTTACCAATTGAGAGAAAGGGAATTTAACCTATCGTTAATGCTAACCTAATCGATTATGAATTACTGGATTATTCATTTTAGACAATCGTAGGGTTGATTACTCTCTCTCGAGTTATAACCATTAACCCTAATTTATAAACCTTAATCAAATTATGAAAGTTACAATTTCTCAATTAACAACCTATCCAAAACCCTAATTAGATCTGAAGTTGTCTAATAAATTATCAGAAACTTATGTAAGATCTCGTTTCGCACAATTTACTGATTTGATTTAATTCTTATTCTATTAAATCACCTAACTCTAAGGTCACTTTGGAACATCATCAACATCCAAAAATCCTATCATCAACTATTATTCCAAGTCTATACAATAATAAAGCTGAAAATAATAGGAAATATGAATTGAACAGATGATGGGAGGGAACAATGTCGGGAAACTCCAGATTTGAGAAGTACCTCAAGTCAGCTTCTTCACCTATTCTCTCTTCCTTCTTCTCTTTCTCTATCTCTCAATAATTCTCTCTAGGGTTTCTCTAAAAGTGGCTAATGTAAAAGCTTTTCTTCTGTCTTTGTCTTATTCTTTACGTATTATGTTTTGAGCAATCATAGGGTTTTTTTGGGGTCTAAAAGGTCCAAAAAAATATCTCAAAACTTGACTTTTTTGAGTGTCTGTGCATTTGGCCCACGCAAGCCATAATGGTAGGCCTACAGGTCATGATTGTAGGCTACATCCGAGCCTTCTGTCACGACACACGATCACGGGCTAACTCCAATGCTTTTGTCACAATCGTGACCTATTGTGCCACGATCGTAGGTTGTTGTTTCAGCTCAAATGTCTCTGAAACTTCTCCATTCTTTGATGTTGACCTTGAAATACTAATAAACACATCAAAGTATCTTAAAAACACAATAATTAAGCTCAAAGACTTGTACTAACCCATAAAAACACAAATAATTAACAAACTAACACAATTCTAACCTACACACATACTAAACGATTAAATTAACAATTAAATACATATCAAACTAAGCTCCGATGCAATTCACACTCATAAAACTTTGAGAGTATCACAATAAATATAACCTGGAGGTTTCCATTGAACTTGAAACATTTAATCCATTTTGAACAGAAAATTACGTAGTTTATGATAAGAAACACCTTAAGCAATATAGAAATAAACTAGTCACTTCTATTTATGACAAGCAAACAACTAGTCCTATAACATGCCCCATGATGTCACAACTCCCACAACCACAAATAAAAAGAAAAAAATTATAAAAGGTTATTAAAAATGACTTTACATGTTCTTACAATAAAAATCTAAGCAGTTACTTTCCTCACAGGATAATGGTTCAAGGTTGCTATAAACTTACCACAATAGATGAGCTCCTAGAAATGTAATTAAAATCAAATTATTGACTCAAAGAACCACAAGGAACTACAATTGACAAATTGCTCTCGGAAGGCACAATATGGCCACATGAGAAGAAATGAAGCTTAACATGTGATCTCTCAGGAAAGTCGCTCCCTTATTTCTTCTATGGGTTACAGGGTTTCCCCAAGCTAGTATAATCACATAAGCTTCACTAATAATCTACAAAATTTGAATGAAATTCACCTATTTGGGATATCATCATTTAGAGACAGTGACTAAATATAGGCACACTTTAACAGAGTAGCTATATGATAGAGTCTACTTATGAGCATTTTGAATGTGAACGAATATTTGTTTGAAGCATACAAATGTTACAAATTCTTGAAAAGTGAAATGTGAAAAGCATTCTCAATAAACCTCTGTCAACTAGAAAAAATAAACAATTAGCAGAGAAAAAAACAAAGAGATGACAATTAAATTATACATGTCATATAAAGAGAAACAAAACAAGATTCAGATTTATACTATATAGTATGGAAAAATTAATGTGCGGAATAGAAATATAAAGCAAGAAACATCATTTAATGTTATTAGAAACAACATTAAGAATATTCAAAGATTAATGCCAAACATAAATAGAAGACATGAAGCCCCACAAGAATAGAAGACATGCATCTACATTCAATCAACGAATACTTCTATATCAATGGTCTGTGAAAAAATTTTGAACTTACACAAAGATTTGTGTCCTTTCGAGTAGATCGATGCTCATTTGTAAATCTAAAATCATCACTAAACAACATAACTAGAAACTGCTCAGCTGTACAAGGGAATACATCATAAAAGAAAAGGTTGCAGATCATACAAACTGAAAAAGATACCTTATAAAACTCAAGAATGGGTTGTAGAAATGAAATTAGTTTATCTTAAGTTGCAATGTTGAAAAGGAACACCACAAGTAAATTTGTACCTATTTTGGTCTTTAATCTTGAGCAAATTTGGACTAATGTGTTGAGAGATTATTGTTCCACAGTAAATTCCATGATATATCAATGGTTTAGTTGTATGTGCTTGTTGAGGGAATATATATATATATATATATAGTTGCACGTATTTGTTGAGTGTTAGTATGTAGATTATTTGTGCTGCTTAATTGAATGTGTAATGTGTTTTCATTTTACGTGCAAGTTATATGCCTTGCTCGCTACTTCTTTAATTGGCAGTTCTGTTAAATACTAGCCCTTTGCTTTATAATATTGTGTTCTGCTACAAGTTAGCAATATCTCTTCTGACTTGATTGTTGCTTGGTATGCTTCTTTAGAAGCCTCCTATATGGTTAAGATATCTTGCAGAGATTATGTTAATCATGGCTTTATCCAAATATCTGACACTTCTCTATACACTTTGCCTACATATCCCTCTGCTGAAAATGGAGCATAACAATTGTAGCTGCTCCCCATTCCCACATTAGCATATCAAATTTGTTAAGTTGGATATTCTTTCCAAAGTCTTTGGCACTAATACTGCTGCCATGAGCTAGTAATTTAACCACAACTTGATTACATAACATGTTTAGGTGATTTCACTTTTACATATTTATATAAGTTTTTTTCCCAGATAATCTTTCTCTACCACCAAAAGTCTAGAAATTAACCAAGAAGAAGAAGAATTACTTGCAGATATATTAAATAAATAACACTAAACACATTATTTGTAAACTAGTTTAAAATTTTTAGTAAGTAAAAAATTAGTTGCGAAATCTTCAATCTACTAATCTAAATTGCTTAACTAGTATCTAGTTTAGGAATAATGATGTCATAATAGGATGCACTTATCCAAAAGTTCTATATAGAGAATGGAGAAAGTAACACAAATAGAGACTCTTAATCTATACAGGAGAGATGGTGTTGAAGTAACAACCGATCATGTAATCAAAAGTCAACATGTAGAAGGTTTTTAAGATCAAAGAACAATAGAATTGCCTTAGTTATGCTCCAAAAGCAACAGATAAACCTTTTATTTTTTTAACAAAATAGAGAATTATAAAGAAAAATAACAAGAACTTGTAATTAGGAGTTAATAGAAGTTGATAAGGCATTTCTTTACATATTTCAAACTGCAAATAAAAAGATGTAAGAAAAGAGCGCACCTCAGATGAAATTTCGAAAACAAAAAGAGTGATCTAAGTAGCGAAATCTTGAAAATTCCTTGTTCACTGATGAAGGTGCCAAAGGCAAATCATGTTAGAAAATTTAGCATTGATCTATTTATCACATTTTCAAACTTATCTTCTAGTTTCTTTCTCAGGAAAATAAGAAACTTTATTGGCTAACTCCTAACTAGGGCTACCATTGGGTTACTTTTACACATACGTATCTAATATAAAATCAACTAGGTCATGTGTTTGGAGTTCGGAGTAATCTTGACCATATAGTTTTTTATTTTCAGTTAACTTTAATTGTTGAATTGTAAAAATAATTTTTTAAAAATAAATAATACAGACAATGTTATACTCAATTAATGCTTATAATCCTCGAATTATTCTCACGGTTAATTATGATATTAGATATTATAACTATAGCAATTGTAGTATGTAAATAGATATTAAAACTATAGCAATTGTAGTATGTAAATAGATATTAAAACTATGGCAACAATTCCAAATATTGCATATATAAGATTTTATTGCAACAACAATAAGTCAAAATATTGCATATATAAGATTTTATTATGACATTTTTTAATTTTGTTGTCTTTTCTTATATGTAGCAACAAATTATTTTTTCGTTGCTTTTTAATATTATTAAAGGCAACATTTTAAAAACTGTTGCGTTATATTAATTTTTAACAACACCTTTTTAAAATGTTACAAACATATCGTTGCCTAAAGTACTTTTTGCCATAGTAATGAAAATTTTCTTCATGGCCTATGGGATTAACATATAAGAAATAGTTAAGAATGATCTCATGTATTAATAAAACTATAGTGAAAGATGAGGTATCTATAAGGTTCTTAAACAGAAGAGTGGGTATGATGATATCAATAAGAGATTGATGTTTTTGAATATAAGGTGCATGTTTTTTTATGCTCTATGTAAAATCAATTCAATAAAGTGTTAATATGTGTAATGTTCATGACTTATGACATTCATTTAAAGTTACGTGAGGGTACTAGTTAAGTTAGAGAGAGTAAAATAAGCATGTTAGCAAACCAGTGAAATTGTTTCACATGAGACTTAAGAAGTCAAATCCTAATATACACACGTGACTCACTAATATCATAAATAACTTGAAAGGTATTGTTAATACCTATATTGATGTTAATGATGAGAAAATTACTTAACTCCTAACCAAAATTATTAGAGAAATAGGTAAATATCATTTAAGAAGTTAATAATTTGAAAACTTTACTACATGAAAAGTTGATTGAATCATTCCTAATATAGCCTAAATGTGTTGGGGTTTCGTAGCAGTATTGGACATTCTAATTGCACATCTCGACAAACCACAACCTTTAATAAACTACCAATTATGAGTCAAATAGGCAAGTAAGCCAAAAGCTCTTTTGGTAAGAATTGGTAACTTTATATAAGACTTTTACAAATTTTATGCAATGATTTGTTTTCTCCATCTAGAGTGCAAGTTAGGTGAAAAACATTATGCATTTGTCATTATAAACAACTATAGTAGATTTACATAAATATTGTTTCTTACAAGCAATTATAGACCTTTTAATATGTTTACTAAGTATGTTAAAGAGAGTTCAAACTGAAAATAGAGTCTCCATTTCATTCGTCAAGAGTTATCATAGGTAAAAACAATAGAAGGAAAAGACTAAAATTTATATAAAGATAAATGTACCTTTGTATTCTTAGTTCATCAAATCCCTTAATAAAATATAATTTTTTAGAAAAAATATGATATTACAAGAGATAATTAGCTTCATAATCAATGATTATAATTTCCCAAAATAATTTATAGTGAAAACCCTAAAACTCGTATGTCACATTTCTAATAGGGTCTTAGGATGGTCATTTGAATAAAATTCTATATGGATTTTGACATGAAAATTTATTAATGTTACAACTTGAATACCAAAGACAACCAAAGTAAAATTAACTGTAATGACAACCAACGCATCTTCTTAGTTTGTACGTTAATTAATATAGCACATAATCCTTGATAGAGAAAAAGTTCTATCAATGAAGAACCAATGCATGCTATCTATTTTATGAAACTAATCACACATCTTTTAAAAAGAATATCACAATTATAATGTCGTGGGAATTTTAAGGAAATTGGATTAGTTGCACCTTAATGAACAAGAAGATCTACAATAGGAGACATCATAAGAGCAAATTAAAAAAAAAACTATTAGACGATATGGCGAAAAAAATTTAAAGATTGAAAATACAAAAAGATCCATGGTTGAAATAAGTTTTGATATTATTATGCTTAAAAGGGTAACAAGAGATTGTGTTCAATCGCTAATCATTTTAGTGAACGTTGTTGGGAACTTAAAAGAACGTGGTATAATAGCAACTCTTCGTAACATTATAATGTTTGAATTTTAAAAGAAAATTGAAGAATAGATATAAGTCAAGAAAGTGTTAATCAATCTCTGTTTTCTAATATTATTTCTTTATTATTATGACTAATTTGATTGAAATTATGGACATTAAATATTTTATTCATATAAATTTACGCGGTGTTTGCATAATTACTTCAAGGGCCTTTTTTGTAAGTATCTAGTTCCCCCTTTGTAAACACTCCAAGTTAACCGATCATAATTCAAATTGTCTTACATTGAATATCACCATGTTTTCCATTTGAATCCCCAATATGGTAGTTTATAGTTTCTTCAGGATATGTTTGTTTCCATTTTTCTTTAATTTTCTGTTTTTGTTCTTCAATTTATTTGTTTTCTATATTTGGTTTTGATTTCTTCCGATTTTCAAAATTTTTAGAAACTATAAAAGGTAATTTTTGTTTTCTGTTTCTCCCTTTGTAGTCTAACTTACTATCAACTAAATATATGTTATTTGTTTATCTAATATATTAATTATTTAGAAGAATTATGATTAATTTAATTTAATATTATAATAAATTAATTAAAATTATGAATAATTTATTCAAATTTAATAATAATTATTAAATGTTATTAAATTTAAAATATCTTTCAAATAAAATTTAATTTTATAATTAAAATATATTTAAAATAAACATTGCTTTATAAATAAAATTCATTTATATATTATTTATTTTAATAAAATATGAGACTTTTTATTGATAAGTTATCAATAAATATTGTATAAGAGATTAAAATTAATTTATAAAATATATAATTATCTCATAAAATATAACTATATCACCATTAACAATTTTTTTTATCTGAGAGAAAGATAAAGTTAAAAATCACAACAGAAAAATAAAATGAAACCAAACAACCCCTTAATTCAAATCTTTTAATTTTTAGTCTCAATACAATAATGGTATAATTTTGCAATGCTTTGCATAGTTCAAAATTACAAGTTTTTTCTTACATTAAACTATAAGGGCTTTATTCATTTGTTTAGTAATTTCAAAATTTGGGAAAAACCCTCCAATCCAATCCAGAAGTAACAATAATAGATTTGAAGTTTTTTTTATAAAAAAAAATCTGTATAAAAAGATGGTACAACAAAAAATACCCATCCACCTATGAGCCAGGAATCCATGCTCTTTACGGGAAGCTCGTCAAATAAAATTACTATTCCTTTAAGGGACTAAAGCAAAAACAGTTCAAGAGAAAGGCAGCTCTGATTTTAAAGGCCTGGAAGCATCAACAGGTTGCACTGAGCTGCACATATAGTAGGAAAAATCAGAAATAAAGGCCGTGGAAAGTAGAAGCTCTATTATTACCAACTTTAAAGAGACAAGAAAGAAGCAGCTAAACAGTGATTTTAAGTCATTCCGATTATAAGTCTAGGCTTCCTAGTGTAACTGGGATGATACTCTTATCTACTTCCGATTGATAGGAAAATGGCAGCTCTGATTTCACTGCCGCAAGTAATGAATGGAAATCGTCATGTCCTGCTGGCTTCAATAACTTTAGCATATTATCACCACTTTCAAACTGCAAACACTGCATTTTCCTCCTCTGCATCTCATCCTTCACTCTCTGAAAGAAGAAAAAGGATAGAGTTCCTCAATTAGGATTCACTCACTTCACCATGAGTGGCAACAAAGAAGAAGCCATAATTATAGCCAAAGTGACAAGAAACATGTAGCATCATAGGAAATTTTAGAACCCCACCATTTTTTCCTTTTCAAAACCACTTCCATAATTTAACAACTTAAGAAATTTTAACATTACACGCCAGTTTGCCTTCAGAAATCAAATAACATTCTTGTAAGTCACAACCCATGTAAACACAGCCCAGTTATTTCTTATCCTAATTTCCTCACCATGAAAAGAGTCTAGCTTGGTCATGTGTCTGATGGGACTTTGTTTCTTTTACAGCCTAGTTGATATTCTTTATGTAAACTCTCTACAGAGGAAGCTTTTCGACGAATCTGATCATCCTTCACTATATATGCCAACAGTTTAATTCCGTGAAGTCAAATTTGACCAACAGAACTGTAAATAGAGAAGCATCTGCTTATGTAGACCATAATCTGATTGAACACAGCCCACGCAGAACTAATAACACAAAGAAAACATACACAATGCAAATGCTGCAATAATTTGGATCGGATCATGAGATGAATGCAAAGACCTAAAGAAATAAACTACAAAGTATAGAATCAAGGAAACAACTTTCAAGTTTTTGATCATGTCAGTGATTAGACAAGTCTCCTCGTTATTCAAAAACACACCAACGCTCACAGACAAGGAGCACAGTTGTATTATTATTTGACAATGATCGGAAAGCACAGCAGCAGAGCCAAAGTTCAACCACTCTGTGACTCTTTTATCATTATCTATTCCTATTCCAAACTAGACAGTTTAGAAGGAATTGAAAGCCGTCAGTTAACCTAAATATAAGTTTCACAATAAACAACATCAAGCCAAACAAGACTCAAGTAACAGGAAAAAAAAAAAAATCAGAGAAACAAACCTCCAACAACATCGAGTCAAAATTGGGCAATCCAAGTTGCTCAACAGTAAGAGAACCAAAGAAATTCCCCAACAGGGCAGCATCAGAAACAGCCAATCCCTGAACCAAACCAGCCACAAGCCCACCCAAGAAACTATCTCCTGCACCAGTAGGATCCTCTTGATTAGCCAAGAACGGAGATATTTCCATCTCACCGTCTCTCCAGTAAAGCTTGCAACCCTCTTCTCCATTAGTCACCACCACACAACACCACTTTCTCACCTCCTCCAAGTCCATAAACACCGCCTCATCCGAAGAAGCCTTCAACACCCCTATTCGTTTCATCAATGGATAGAACCTTGTTTCACGTAAATTAACCAGCTTTACAGTCCCATCAACATCATCAAACTCTCTAATCAAAGCTTGAATATCAACCAACACCACCTCGCAAATATCGAGCATGTTCTCAAGCGTGTCGGGAGATATCTCCCCGCCAACACCAACCGCCATACCGTACTCGAACCTCGTTTTGGGTAGATCCGATGGCGCAATAGGGTCACATGCGCAGACCCGTTTGAGGACCCGATCTCCTTGGCCATCTTCTTGCATGCCGTCATCAAAATAGGCATGAAAGACCGTAGTTTTGGAATTGGGTATCACAATTGGGGCTAGATTGATTTGGTATCTAAAATCTTGGCCCACTTTGGAGACCAAATCGCAGGAAATGGATAAGCCGTTAAGGACCCGGTAAATAAAGGAGGAGGCGCCTCCGAGAGACTCGCCTTTGACAGCGTCGTTGTGAATCAAAATGTCATGGCAGTAGTTGCCTACGACCAAAACACGGCGGTTTGGAGGTTGGTGCTGGGTTGTTCTTACCATGGTAAAGAAGCAGCTGTCTTCAAATGAATATTGAGGTCAAGAGTAAAAGAGGTGACATAATACAAAAATCAAAGACCGACAGAGTAAAAGCAAGCCGAGGGAGAGAAAGAGCGATATTTGAGAAAGGCCTGAGAGCTTTCGAAAGCGACAAAAACAGAGATTGTTTGGAGATATAAATGACGAAGGAAATGAGTAGCAGAGAAGCCAAGGCCAAATGCAGTAAAGGAGATGAAACTCTGTGCCGTTGGGACAGGCGAGTGAGCGATCGTTCGGACCGCCGCACGTGTGCGCGTTGGATTAAGTTGTTAAAAAAAGAAATTGTATTGATAATGTTCTCCTTAGGAGAAACAAAAAATATCTCGTGTGTACAAGGTCCTTGCCTTGGTTAAACTATGGCAGGATGGACAACAACACTAACAATTCAGCCAAGCCTCAACGTTGTAAGTATCAAGCAGAACCTAGTATGTTTTCAAGCTGTGAGTACAGGAGAGTCTGTCAATTAGGCTCCTGCGTCAATGGAAGAGAGTGGTCTAGGGTGGCTTAAGACTCCGTCAAAAGTGCTTAATGGCTAATGCCCCACATACTCGAGTCGTTATATGTGTGGTTATGAAGTCAAAGCACATTTCTTTCATCCATAGTCGAGATTCCGTCTGATAGCGATGCTAAGGGAGACCTTGAACTGTCCTTTATTGACCATTGCTAACAATGTTAGCACTTCCTCCAAGTGTTCAACTCATGCTACCTAAGTAACCTAAGCCTATTAAAACCTATATTCGAAGGGGCAAGATGGGGAAAGGGAAATCTGCCATATAGGTAGGTTGTTATGAGTTTATTATAGGTGGTTAAGGATAGAGATTGTGCAAGAAGGAATATAGAGTGGAACCGAGAGAGAGAGAGGAAGTTGCAGTTTTTTACAATTCTAAAAGATTGTTTAGGCTTGGATATTTTTTCAAGAGGGGAGCTTACTCTTGTATGTCTCTATTACACACATAAATAATAGAATCTTTATAGTATTACCTATCATTTGGTGTTTTCATTGAGAGAATCAGGTGAGTAGAGATTGTACGCAAACTTGAATGGAGGTTAGATTATTTGCGGTAGAAGCATCTCTTAGGAGGCAAGAATCATCTCTCTCTACCTAAGGGAGAATGGTTAAGTCACACGATACTACGCTGAAGGACTTAAGAACACAGCTTAGGACCTTGATGGCTAGCATTTAGTCACTGGCCAAGTCCCATAATCTTTTATAGTCAGAGTTGAGAGAAGGATTTCAAACATTTACAACCAAAAACGTACAGCAACAGAGCGTGGGAGAAGAAGGGGAAGGACCACCCGTGCTATCCCACCACGCATCCTCTTCTGTTGGTGGTGACAGACTTGCAAATGGCTTACAAAGGTTAGGACATCGCCGATAGGAAGATCGCACTACTCCATTTGCTACAGAGTGTGCATGGGAAGAGTACAAAAACAAAGCATGACAGGTCGACCTTCCTTCATTCCACGGTTAAGAACCATTCACATGGGTTATACGAGCTGAATCATATTTCATAATCCATAAAATTCCTTATGAACTTCGTTTGCTGATGGTTCAGATATGTATGGAGGGAACTATGTTGTACTGGTTCATGACCCTATGTGAGTTTGACCCTTGCATGACTTGGGAATGTTTCAAGCATTCCTTATTTAACCGATACGGGGGAAAAGATGAAAAGTGACCCAATTGAGCAACTGAATTCGATGGTCTAGCGTGGGTTAGTGGATGGGTATATTGACGAATTTGAGAGAATGGCTTCGTAAATAACCCGTTTTCCTGAAGAGTGGTATATGGGTTGTTTTCTAGGTGGGCTACGTGAAGAAATTAGGAATAAGGTTCGAACCCATAACCTGTCGACTCAAGCTCAACTTCTTTTTGTGGCATGAAAAGTGGAGAGGGAGTTGATTGGAGAAGGAATAATACGACCCAGTGAGTTAAAGAACAAGTCGAGAATCCTTCCCTCGGGTTATAGGTCTCGACTGGGTATTTATAATGTCCAGCATCAGAGCCAGACAAGTAATATAACTGTAAACACAAGGAGTAAAGGGAGAGAGTTACCTAACAGGCCCCAAAATACCATGATAGATGGTAATCGGTAAAGTGGGTCAAAATGGAGGGGGATTAGAAACTTATCCTACAAATAGCATATGGAGAGAAGGGCAAAGGGGTTGTGTTTCAAGTGTGGCCAAACTTTCGATCCACTTCACCGATGTCTAGACAAGGAATACAAGTTGATTGTTTGGAGGAGACGAAGACGATAATAAGATGAAAAATCAGGAAACAACAGTGGTAGAAGAGTAACAAGAAGAGTGGGAGTTACTGTGTAATTCGGTTGAGTTCAAGGAAATCAGGAAGGTCCAATCCTTACCTACGAAATCCATGGTCTTGATGGGTAAGCTTAATGAAACACCTATATTAATTATGGTAGATAGTGGAGCTAGTCATAATTTTGTGTCCAGCAGGTTGGTTTAAGCCATAGGAATCTCCATTACTCCTACTAGGACCTTCGGAGTAAGATTGAGAGATGGACATCGGTCCTTCTCACAAGGAGTTTGCAAGGAGATAAAACTGGAGATGAATGGGGTAGTGTTTATTGTAGATGCATACGTCTTTGATGCTGGGGAACCCGATTTAATACTAGGCGTTGCATGGTTGGAGACATTAGGAATGGTGAAAGTTGATTGGAAGAAGATGTATATGTCCTTGGGAACCAGTGGATCAATATTTGAGAAAAGGGAACCTTGAATGCAGTGCAACAAGAGAAATTACAGGCTACTCTGTTTAGGTTTAAGTCAGTTTTTCAAGACACAAGGAGCTGCCAACTAAGAGGGCTAGTGACCATGCAATCAACCCTAAGGAAGGGGCAACACCTGCGAACATTCGTCCCTATAAGCATGTACATCATCACAAGGATGAGATTGAGAGGTAGATTTAAGAGTTGCTAGAAATTGGGGTCATTAGGCCCAGTATCAATCCTTTCTCAAGTCTTATGATCCTCGTCAAAAAGAAGGATGGGTCATGGCGGATGTGTGTTGACCACCGAGGTTTGAAAAATCTCATGATGCCCGACAAGTTTCCTATTCCAGTAGTTGATGAGTTGAGGGATGAGTTACATGGGGCCAAGTATTTTTCCAAAGTTAATTTAAGGTTAGGCTTTCATCAAAATAGGGTTAAAGAAGAGGATGTTTATAAAACGGGGTTCTAATCTTATGAAGGGCATTACGAGTACTTAGTGATGCCTTTCGAAATCATGAATGCGCCTACTATTTTCTAATCCATTATAAACTCTATTTTTAAACCTCTGTTACATAAGTTCGTTTTAGTTTTCTTTGATGATATTTTGGTTTACAATTCAGATTGGAATCAACATATGCAACATTTGGCATAGATGTTGCAACTCATACTGGGCAATTAATTGTATGTTAATAGAAGGAAATGTAATTTTAGATAGCAATCTATTGTAGCGCCCCTTTTTCATAGGGTACACACAGGGACACTCGGAGGTCATTCCGATACATATCCTACGATAATGGCAAGCTACGTTCGATTACTACATTAACTTCACATGGCATCATATCATTACTCACTTATAAAACATCATAAGAAAATCACAATATTTTAAAGCCAACTTTTTCCTCATTTCATTTCATAAAACTGAAAGTCTACATTGTATTTTTCAATACTTACTCCTTGTACATCATCAACCTAGTACAAAAGTAGTACATGAAAGAGGAAAATATACAAAGTCTATCTAATCTGTCCAAAAATTTCAGCTGACCGACCTTTGAGCCATGACTTCTCTTGTCAAATCACAATCTACATGGCTGGTAGAGCCTCTTAGTAGCTAAAGTCATCTCTCGATCCTGAAAAGACAATGTCGCAATTTTGGTGAGTTTTGCAAACTTAATGAGGTAACCATCATCGATGGTTCACTCAATTCATGCAACACATCATTTCACATAACATATATTTACATTTTCACATAATTGATTTCATATAACATTTTCACTTAAGCAAGCAAATTGCATTTCAATTAATTAAATATACTTAAGCAAATGCATATGGAATGCTCATGAGACTTTTTTTCAATTATTATGTTGTTGTGACTGAGTGCCTAAACTGTTCCGTATCTATTTTTGGATACTGGGCTCATTGATAAATGTCCCATATAGGGCTCATTAAACATTGAGCCTGAGGCTCTGAATCACTTTTGAGCTCGAGGCTCATTTTCACTCGTTGAGCTTTAAGCTCTAATCGGTGGTTACTCTGGTTACAACTGCCATTATGTTTCATACATTCATGAAATGAAATGCATCAATCATACTTGCATGATCCCATTTAATCACAATCCCATATCATCGGACCTTGGTCCGGCATTCAACATTAAGTTGAAAATCACATTTTCACTTACATGCAAATGCTCATTCAAAACACATTTATCATCA
>JAOSBO010000209.1:17169432-17194432 GCA_027563915.1 Erythroxylum rotundifolium
GCCTCACTAACAACATTAAATTCACAATTCATTTCTCATTGAATCACTTCAGATTTTTCCAAGTCACACTTTTGGGTCTACTATTCACATTCAATTAGAAAGAGAAACTGATGTAATTTGGTTATACTCTCTTCTAGAAAAGTGTTCCTCTATGTCTTATATTTCTATTGACACCAAAATCACTCAATTTGGTTCAGTAATTTGGAAGATATGATACAAACATTTTTGGGCTGTTCATATTCAAAAACAGTATGCTATACACTAATTCCATCCAGAAATTAAACATCTTAGAGACAGAATCACAGTTCGACTTCTTCAGCCAATTTGTAAGCCTATATCTATAGTTTACTCCAAATTAAAAAGCGTCTCATTTGGAATCCTATAGATCCAGATATAATCAAAATACAGAAGGGTGTTCAGGAAGAAAATCCTATTTCACTGTTCCAACAGATTCCACACTTTGATTTAATCAATATTTCTCAATTCAATTCATAATCCTACAAAAGTTTATGGAGGGATACAAAAGTTTTTTAGGAATCTATTGGTTCAAGAATCAGATCATTTGAAGATCTAGAGAAGAAGTTATGGTCAAAAGAGGGAAAGCTGTTCAGGGTGAGTCAACCCTTTGGTCAAACCAACAAAGTTAGCATATTCTACTTCATCTTCTCCATCGACATCTCAACTTCAAACCCCCATAACTTTTGATACAAAACTAAAAAATTTACAAACTTTATATCAATGGAAAGCTTAAAGAAATATCTACAACTTACATAAAGTCAACTTCGTCAAAAACTCTCTATATCAGTAAAAAAACGCATGAAAGTTTCAGATCAAAATTTTAACTCTTTACTTGCAACATTCAATTCCTCATGCTTAATCTATCATTTCTAGTTCAATGATCATCATTTATCCATTATTATAATCCCCTTTCAACTCAACATCATCCATAACCAAATTATAGCCCATGATTGATCATAAACACTAATAACATAACAAACACATATATGTGCATTCATCATCCATTTTCTGCACTTTTTCCTACACCCAGCACTGAACTTCAAGTCAAAATTGAAAACTTTTAAAGACAGAATTTGAAATCGATGTCTTCATACAAAATTTATCCCTATGTTTCTAGTTTATTCAAAATCAAAGATCATCTCATTTTGAGGTCAGAAGAAAAAGATATTGTCAAAAAACCATCGGATGGTTAACACCCCTGAAAACTTCAAAGTCGCTATCATGCAATTCTTCTTCTTTTTTACCAAAATCTCTACTTCAAACCTCCATAACTTTTGATCTAGAACTCCAAAATTCCAAATTTTACATCAATGGAAAGTTAAAAGAAATATATACAACTTTCATGAAGACTATTTTGTCAAAATCCATCGAGATCAGTACAGTAAATTCATGGAAGTTTCAGATCAAAATTTTAACTCTCTTACTAATCATTCCCAGAAATTCTCAGACTTCATGTCAATTTTTGAGACTCTTAACAATAGAATTAAAATTTGGTGTTTTCATGAAAAATATAGCCATATATCACTAGTTTAATCCAGATCAAGAATTAGCTCAATTGAACAACTCTAGAAGAAATTATGGCTAAAACACTGAAGCATACGCAGTGAACATTTTCCAATCCATCATCTTCAAGTTTTTTTTCCAGATTTTCACACCCACCACACACACATAAAAACTCACATAATCAAGTCATCAATCTTAATGTACTCATCATTCTAGCTTCATTTAACCATACCCATGATATTTAAGACATAACTTACTTGATTTCTCTTCAAAATCTTAGTCAACCCTAACTCCCAAGCGTTCATATGATCTCATCTTCTAAAGATGGATTAGGTTGGAACTTTTAGTAGTAAGAAGGTAGCATGCTATTTAAGTGACTAGCATGATATTAAGGCCAAAAATCAATTTGATGGAGGTTAGTAGGAGTTTCGGTGGAGGGAAAAAAATGGAGAAGTAAAAACATGAAGAAGTGAAGAAGATGAAGCTTCGTGAGGTAGAGAAGAGCAAAAATGAAAGACCAAAATTCACTTAAAGTGGGTGCATTCGTGAGTGAGGGATGAGTGACAAGTGTTGGTGACACTTGTCACCATCCTTTGGTTCCATTTGGACCCCTCTTTAAAAGCTAATCCATTTAACTCTAATTTCTAGTTCAATTGTCTCCAAATTTCAATGACTTATGTCAATAAACTCAAATGTCATAAAAAAAATTTTCACTGTCATTTGACTCTTAATTCTATTGCTATTTATCAATTGTCTTGCCACTTGACATTTTTTCTAGTCCAAATTTTATCCAAATTTTTAGAAATTTTCTAAAAATCTCCAAAAATTCTAAATTACTAAATACACTCTCCAAATCAAAATTTCAACATATAAAAACCACAATTCTCCACAAAATCACATTCACAATTCAATTATAAATCAATTATACCCGAGATGTCTATGAATGCATGTACAATTATTTTCATGTGCAAAAATTCAATATTCATGAATGTGAGCATATCATATAATGCATGAGCATGAAAAATACATTTCTAAGCTCTCATTAATCTCTCATATTTACTATTCTAACCTCCCAAAGGTAACGGGATGTTACATCTATGAAGTATCTAGGCTATGTTATCTCATGTGAAGGGTAAGCTAGGGATAAAAGCATTTTGGAGTGGCCTATTCCTAAGAATGTAAAGGGAGTAAGAGGGTCCTTGCTCTCACGAGGTACTACAAAAAATTTGTCAAAGATTATGGTAAAATTGCAAAACCACTTGCCGAACTTACCTAGAATGATGGGTTTAGTTGGGGGAAGGAGTCCCAAGAAGCTTTTGAAGAGTTGAAGAGGAGAATGACTACGTCACCAGTCCTATCCTTACCTGATTTCTCTAAGGAATTTTTTATCGAGTGTGATGCTTCAGGAAGAGGTTTCGGTGCTTTCCTAATACAAAAAGGCCGCCCATTAGCCTATTTTAGCAACCCACTAGCTGACTCAACTTATTCCAAATCTGTTTATGAGAAAGAAATGATGACAGTAGTAATGGTAATTCAGTATTGGAAGCATTTTTTAATTGGGAGACATTTCAAGGTTTATACAAACCATAAGAGTTTGAACCATTTGTTAGGCCAACGAATTCCATCAATAGATCAACAATGTTGGCAAGCTAAGTTGCTAGGTTTAGATTTTTAAGTTATCTATAAACTTAGAAAGTAAAATGGAGCTGTGAACACCATCGCTAGAGTGGAAAATGACAAGATATTATTCTCGGTAATTTTAGCCCCATTTCGGCTTGATATGGATGTGGTCTAACAGGAGGTCAACGAGGATACCAAGTTGAACTTACTCATAATAGCTCTCCTTCCCCAACTCTAAACCTGATTATCATTTAATGGATGGCTTGTTGTTTTACAAGAACATGTTAGTTCTTTCATCCACTTCAACGTTAATTCCCCAATTACTGTAAGAGTATCATTCCTCACCTTCAGGGGGACATTCTGGTTTCCTAAAGACCTACAAGAGGTTGGCTAGCGGATTGTTTTAGTTAGAGATAAAGTCGTCAATATAGAAGTTTGTTCATGAATGTGTCATATGCCAAAAGAATAAATACATGGCTATATCTCTAGTTGGTCTCTTGCAACCCCTACTTATTCCTAAGCTTATTTGGGGTGAAGTCTCAATGGACTTTATTATGGGGCTTCCAAAGTCGCATGATTACAATCATAATGGTGGTAGTAGATTGTTTATCAAAGTATGCTCATTTTTTACTTCTTAAACACCCTTTCACGGCTAAAATAGTGGCTGAAGTATTTACCCTAGATGTGGTGAACTTGTATGGTTTTCCTAGCTCCATATTGAGCGATAGAGACCTACTATTTACTAATAATTTCTGGAAAAATTTATTCAAACTATAAGGGACAGTATTGAAGATGATTTCTTCCTACTACTCCCAAATGGATGGATAAACGAAAATGGTTGATAGGTGTCTAGAAACCAACCTTCGTTGCTTCACTACTGAACAATATAAAAATTGGTCTTATAGGATGTCTTGGGATGAATATTGGTATAATACTAAATATCATGTCTTAATTGGGAGGACTCCTTTCGAAGTCGTCTATGGTCGCCTTCTACCAACCTTATTGCATTTTTCCCAAAGAGAAACTCTAGCAAAATCAGTGGTACTAACTTTGGTTGATAGAGATGAAGCCTTACGCCAACTCAAACATAACCTATTATAAGCACAATCTATGATGAAGAAATTTGCAGATGTTCATAGGAGGGAAGTGAAGTTTCAAGAGGGAGACTTGGTCTTTGTTAAGCTAAGATCAATAGACAGCTTACTATTGCAAGGTGGATTTGTCCCAAGCTTTTAGCAAGATATTACAGTCCCTTCAAGATCATTAGAAAGGTGGGACAGGTTGCCTATAAACTACAACTCCCACCTACATCCAAGGTACATCTAGTTTTATACGTTTCCCAATTGAACAGGGTCATAGGTGATCATTCTGTTAAGCATAGTCTTCCCCAAGGTTTAGAGATGGACACTTCAGGATAGGCTAAACTAGAAGCAGTCCTAGCCTCACAGATGACTAAGTCTAAAGGTAGAAATATTCAATAGTGGCTCATTTTTTGGAAAGCTAAACCAATAGAGGAAGCAACTTGGGAGTATGCATAATTCATTAAAGGACAATTTCCTTCTACCCACTTTAAGGACAAGGTTCCTATTAAGGAGGAGGGAATTCTAGCAATGTTAAATCTTCTCCTAATGATCAACCCATATTACCTAAGCAACCTAAGCCTATTAAAACCCACATTCGAAACGACAAGGTGGGTAAGGGGAAATCTTCCATGTAGGTAGGTTGTTATGAGTTTATTATGGGTGGTTAAGGAGAGAGATTGTGTAAGAAGGAATATAGAGTGGAACTGAGAGAGAGGAAGCAGCTATTTTTTATAATTATGAATGATTGTTTAGGCCTAGATATTTTTCCAGGAGGGGAGTTTACTCCTGTATATCTCTATTGCATACATAAATAATACAATCTCTATAGTATTACCTATAAACCGTTATGTACTCCTAGTATTGGGCTAAATCTTGAAGCAACTAGATTACTCTTTTATGAAAAAAAGATTACAGGTTCAAGTTACGGAAATAACGTATTTGTAAAACAAAAATGATATAATTAGTGTTTCTCCTTTAGACTTCACAAAGCCAGGAGCCTTGTGCATTAGGACTATTGTTGTTTCTATATACTGCTAGTCAGAAATTAAGTTGTCTTGATACTTATTTTTAAAGTTTTTAAAAAGTGTAAATTCATCTTTCTACCATTGGTAACTACCTAGTATTTGTGTCCCTATTGCTTTGCACTCATCCTTAAGGCAAATATATTGGATAGGTCTTGAATTCTTCAGAGTTTACCTGTGTACTTACATTTGAAGAATAAATGATATCTAGTTTTACTTTTGACATTTTAAAGAATAGACTAAGCTTTTTCATCATGAATGATATGAGTGATACATACTATCGATATTTTAAAAATTGGACCAAAAGTGAAACCGATAAGACAAAAGGTTTAAGGTTTAAAAGTTGTAATTCATATTAGACCATTATAAAATTGGCTAAAGATTGAATAAAATTAAAGAATTTAAAATTGAATAAAATTAAAGAATTTAAAATATGATTGAAAAAGATTGTTCTTACCCGTCGAAGAATTTAAAGTTTAATTAGAAAAAGATTGTTAAATAAAAATTAATAGAGTTATTATTAAGTTTTTTTATGTGTTTTAATTGTTTGATTGGTTTAGAGCAATTTGATCTTAATTTTATATTTCAAGGAGTGTTTGATGTGTTATGCTAGTGAGTGGAAACAGGAAATTGAAGAAAAGATTAAGAATTTGGAGGAGGAAAGAAGCCATAATTATGTATAATGTCATGATTGTGGAATCATGCACAATCGTGGCAGAGTGTTTTCCAACACACAATTTTTTTTTATTCTTAACATTTTGGGGCTATTTTTATAACCAAATTAAGTGGGAAAATCCTAGAAACAAGTCTAAAAGTATCAAGAAGTATTTAAAGATAAGAAAAATAGTAAATAGGAGGTTGAACATTAGAATAAAAGGGATCAAAAAGGAGACATCAAGAGCAACTCCATATTTTCAAGAATTCAAAATCAAGACAACAAACTATTTTTTCTTTTCTCTTCATATATTTCATTGTCCTAGAAGTTGATTTGGATTATTAGGATGTTGAACATGATTATGGGTTTCTAAAATCCATATTAGGGATTGTTCTTGATTTATTTTATTAAACTTTATTATATATATATATATATATGCTTATACTTGGTTATAAATCGAGAGATTGAATCAATTCATATGTGTTAAGGTGTGTAACGATAGTTGTTAGCTTAATAGACATGCAAATATCAAATTAAGAGAGATCTTAATTGTGAATCAATTATCCATAGGATTGCTTCAAATCCAATTGAATAGTCAAAAGTGTTATTGTGATTATTATTGATTTCAATTGGGATTACTTGATTAGATCTCAAAAGAGGGCAATCAAAACCTTAGGATATTTAGGATTAAGCATAATTGAATTAACAAGATAAAGGGGAGACAAAACAAGGATACAATAATTCCTAAATTTACGGCTTTGATTAACTTTATTTTTATTGCTAGATTTATTTATTCAAGTGTTTTGTTTGATTAGCTATTTCAATTTCAATTTCAATAAATTTATTTTAATTCAATCAATCTTTTAGTGCTTTAGACAAAATGCATTCAAGTTGTTTGGTGCCTAATTACATCCTCGTGGAACAATACCTTTTGTACTACAAGTTGTGCTTTGCATACTTTTTATATAAAATTGCCAACAAGTTTTTGGCACCATTTTTGGGGACTGAATTTTCATCTCATTCAATTTGAATATCTTTTATTTAAGGATGTTAATCCTTTTCTCGAGTGATTATAAGTACATTAACACAAGAATCATAAGGAGCAATTGAGCAAATTGTAAACCTTTTCTTTCAATCCAGTGAAGGCATTATAACATGAATGAGTTAATTAAACCCATATAATCTTTGGTGGCATGACTACCCAAATTATTCTTAGAATAATAATGTAGGAAATAACATAAAAGCACAAGGAATACCAAGTTTCCCATAGGACAGTCTTAGATCCTTATAGTTCAATTTAGACAAGTAATAGACGTGCTAAGCTCCAAGTTTGATAGTCAAGATGAAAGTTAGAATAGGATGGAAGCCAAATTTGATTAAATAATTAAAAACCACTCCTTTTCCATTCATAAATTAGAGGTTCAAGTTAGGCTACTTTCTAATACATTATTAATAAGAAATGTAGGGAGTCTTCCAGTTAACATGGAAGTAAAATCAGTATCTTTATTATATTGTGACATTTATAGGGGTAACCATTCCAATCATCAATGTCAAACACCAGTTAAATTTGGGTGAAACCATATTGCATGCAAAAATGGTCTCAGAATACAACATATGAGCGTACTTTTACTGAGTTAGATGCAACATGTTATTGGAACTTATTATACCTCAGGGAGAAGAGGAGACAAAGGTCGATGACATAAATGAAGTTGTTATTCAAGAAAAGAAAGAAGAATAGAGGACAGAGGAAATAGAGGTTGAAGAAGTCTTTATTTAAGATAAGGAAGTAGAAGAGTGGACCAACGTGGTTGCAAAAGATAAAGAGTAGTTCACCTTTATATAGGACAAATTGTTAGAGTTAACTAAAGATTCAAGGAGTTTTATTATTTCATATTTTATTGGCAGTTTGTTACCAAAAAGGACATCAATAAAATCACTTAGATTTCTTAATTTGGTAAATTATATCCTTATTATTATCTTACAACATATGACTTATTCACTGGCTACTAAACCACCATGGGGCAAAATAGATAGAAGCAAACCACTAATTATGAACCCAAGTTGGTGGTAAATAGGAAGGGTGCTCGAGCTAATGACATTAAACTAGCGTTACTTGGGAGCCAACCTAAGAATTAGGATATGTCTCATTTTCATTTTCGTTTTATTTTATTAGTGCTTTTTTATTTTTTATGCTTTATGTTTATTTTGTAGAGAGTTGAATTAATGGATGTTAATGACATAAAGCATGTCCAAATTACATCGCCAACACCATCACCACTTGAATCACTAGAAGTTTTCTTGCTCTTACTTTTTGTTTATTGTTATTTCTCTTTCTTTGTATTATTTCGTTTCTATATTAAGGACAATGTATTGTTCAAGTATAGAAATGTTTATTTGTTGTCATATCATTTGTGTGTGAAATTGGCATTTGCATTGTGTTAGTTTTGATTAGGTTGGCATAATGTGAAAATTTTGTTACATGATGTGTCCATTGTGTGAATGTGTTAATGATATGAATTGAATGAAATTGGCTTACTTTTGAATGTAGTCATTAAAATTGTAAATACATATTAACTTGTGAATTTTTTGTTTAAAGTGTTTTTTGGATGAATATGCCTGTTAGTTAGAATATGACACCTATTCTTTCACTTTATGGCACTTGGCTGCATACATTTATAATTACATTCATTGAAATTGGTAGGCATCATTAGTACCTTTTCATGAGAGTGATTGACTTAGAAGAAATGAGGTAGGCTAAGAAATTAAATTAAAAATGTTACATAAAATTACTATTCCATTGGCCATTTTTAAAAGTTGCTAGCTAGTTGAGAGTTGTGATATAGTTGACTAACCAAAAGCAGTCACGACAGAATATTTGTCTTCGCATCAAAAGGTTGTAATGACACTCCAACCAAGCTAAATAAAAAAAAAGTCACCTAATTGAGTAACCAGGAGATATTCATGATAAGTTATATAAAAAAACATATGGGTTGGGATGACCTTATTGCTTTATTCTTTATAAAATCATATAATATGATTTAAAACTTAGTTTCTAATGTTATCTTGGAATTTTTCAATAATGATAAGATACTTAAGGAGTTTAGCGAACTTCCTTATACCAAAAAATCCTAACTCCTCTTCTATCCAAAATTATAGACCCGCATCTTGTTACAATTTTTTTGTTGTTGTAAAAATACATTTCTAAAGTTCAAACAATGTTGCTCCTCATAGTAAGTTGAAATCAAAGAGTACTTATCAAAGGAAAAAATATAGGTAATGATATACTTCTATCCTAAGAACTTCACAAGAATTATCATAGGAAGTAAAACTTTAAAATTTCTCCCTTATGATTGACTTTTAAAGAGCTTTACTTTGGTATTTCCATTAAATCATTAAAAAAATGAGGTTTTAAGTTTAAGGATGAGAGGGATCTGAGCATAATTTTCCATTAAATCCATAAAAAATGATACTATTTAAGAAAGTATCGAACCAATTCCATGACTACGATTCTCTTTGGGTGCAATAGATTTAGACATAATGTCCAAAAGAAAAATTCTAGAAAATTAAACCTAGAGCTATTACCTCACAAACTATAGTTAACATTCTAAAGCTAAGAAACATAATAAGTCATAAAATGAAGAATATAATATGATACAAAAAGGTTACTTGGATTTAGTTTGATAATTAGCATGTGATGAAAGGATATCTGTTGAAGGTTCCAAATTTTCAATCTATTAAGCATATCTTACCATAAAAAGTTAAAGTGAAGGAAATAATGCAAGGAAACAAGTTGAACTATAACTTAGAAAGGCTCCTCAATTTTTGTGGATTATTTGTTCAGTTATAACCTCAACAATGTCAAAGAAGAATATATTAAATAGCTAAAACATAAGTAGAGATGTTTCACGAACAAATCTTGTCATGTGGTACCCAATCTCTATTCATGAAGTACCTTGAACTAAGGTAATCTAGTTCAAAGTGTAACCTACGTAATGCACCACTTGTTTTATGGTTGGTAATCTCTTAGGAGTTTAACGCAATGGATAAGTTAAAAGGCAATCATTCTTACGACAAAGGCTTTAGATTATGTGACCTAGCAAAAGAGATCTTAAATCATTTTTTTGACTGTATTTACACTAAACAATTATGCACAAATTCAATAATTATGCAGAAAATAAAATTGACTTAAAATTATTAAGTGGACTAGAAAAGCAAATTGCCAGAGCAAAGTTATCTTTAAGATTGTATTCAACTAGAAAAAAAACTTGGTAATTTTTAGGGACGAAACCAAAAGGAACGGAAGAATTCTTTTACGAGGACTTAATTTGGAGTAGGCAAATAATTATTGTAAAAGGAAATTTTAAACCTTCTAACCCAAGCAAGTGATCACCTGATCCTTCCTTCTGGCATGGAATCACCTGTGCTGTTTTTAACCACACATTTCCCACATAAATCTGTTCCCTTCCTCTTATGTATTAACTTTGTCTTGATTTATTTTGCGTGTAGCATTATTTTCTTTTATTGTACTAACTGCTTTGGATTTCCACCATTAGTTGTGCTTAGTACTATTCTTTTCTTATGTAATTGAAATTGAGCACTTTGGTTAATTTATAACTATAGGGTTGTTGTTGTTTGAGGAAAAAATTGGATGAATTTAAAAGAAACTAATAAAAATAAAGGGAGAAAAATAAGAAAATCAAAGGGGCGTCTTAGTCTCATAGCTTAACACTCGTAAGTAGAAAGCTGGTTCTGGATCTTTCAAGAGAGGATAAAAAGACGTTGAAAAAGTGGGGTTTTAACTTTAGCCGTCACCCTCTTTCCATATTTCTCTTAAAGAGAATCATGGGGTGTGGCTCTTTCCTCTCACAAAATGCATGTTTGGTGAATTTCCGGTCTCTCCATTAAAAAACCCCTGTATTGTCCTAAGAGAAAATTAAGCCTCGGCGACTCTGATTTATTCCCTATTAGATTTACAGATGGTCATCACTGTTTTGTTTGAACAAATTGATGCTCAAGGAGATGCCATAGGCAGGGTCTATTCATTTTATCTTTGATTCTATCTATCTGGTTGATGTTGTGTGATTTCGTATTATTCTCGTCAATATTTTGGCCATTTTAGTTATCATTTTATTTTTCAACTTGACTTTTGTGATTTATTCTGTTAGATAGGCTTTATGATCGTTTATGTTATTATTCTCTTTCTTTTCTTGGTTACCTTTTACTGATGCTTTATTCTTTACTTTCTCCTTTATACACGGGTAGTGCATTTTATTTGTTTTCTTTGGGCGATTCTCTTCATCCTTTATGTATTTGATTTTGTTTTGTTTTAATGTTTAAAGTTAACTCTTTGCAAACTAGAGATTTTGCTTCAGAAACATGGGAAGTAAAATTTGGAGTTTGTCTTTGTGTTCAAGAATTTGATTGTTTGTTTGATTTATAAAATCAAATGTTAGCTAGTTTGCTTAAATTCATTTCATTAGTTGCTATTTTAGTGGACAAAATCAATTCTCATCGTCTTCATTCAGTAAAACATTCTTTACCTCATCTTTCTGATCAAGTAGGAGAATACGCAACTCATAACCGGTTTTTCTTATAGTCATTAATAGGCCATGTTCGTCTACTTGTAGAATTGTACCTTGATGAAACATGACGTTTGAATAATGACTGGCTGTAGGGTCACATTTCATATAATACATCCCACGAAAGATTTGATCCAAAATCTACGTTTGCAGTCCTACTAATAAGGTCTTAAATATACATTAGTCATATTTACAGGTGGGCTGCGTGGTGTTAGCGTTAGTTTTACAAGCAAGTCCTTACTTAAGCCCCCTCGTTTGATAAATTTAATTCTTAATAAACTGGACTTGCGGCCAAAATTCCAAAAAATCCTTTCTTATTTCCAATGTTTTTACAAAAAGGATTAATATTTGGACTCGGGTTTCTAAAGGTCTAATCTAAATCCTTATACTCTAAAAATGATTAATACAAATTGCATTAACATAGATTCTTGTTTATGAATGCTTGCTTTATGAAATTGTTTGGCCCAAAGTTATGAATAGAGAGAGAAACAGAAAGCCCTTTTCTATTTCTTTAAATAAAAGAATAGTATTAATCACTAAATTATGCAAGTGACCAAGTCCAAAAAAAAAAAGCTAGGCTCTTTATAGTTTCGTCTTTAAGGTGGAATAAGCTATGTTAGTATAGAATTATAGTAAGCTACAAAGCAAGTGATATAATTAGGACAGGAGATTGTTCAGAGGTAATTCCATAGGCTATTACAGCAAGCCTAAGCCTGAGAATGAATTTTCTATAATTAGTCACAATCTGAGTTTTAACATTTCCAAAGATTCCTCTATTTCTCTCTCTCAATATGAGTTAAACAATCCATCTAAATGCAATCTTAAAAGTCTTATTATCTACCTTATTCTTCAAGAAGAGGTCAGAGGCGTATTAAGTGGTAGTCAAAAAATCCTCACTGGTAGACACTATATTTAAAAGTCAAATTAAAATTTTCCCCATAGTTGAGGAGTAAAAGCATTTATAAAATAGATGATCATGAGTCTCCTGCATATCTCCACATAGAATATGATGTCAATTGGGAACCTAATCTTATCTTTGGTGCCAAGATCTGAGATACTACTAACCAAATTATGATGGAATAGGAAGGAGCAATTATGGGGTTACATGTTAAATCAAAGGATTGCAAACTTGATGAGGATCTATTAATAATTTCTTATATGAGTAGTTGGAATTTTTCAAAGAATTGTCTAAGGCATTGAACATAATTTGATTTATTTGGATTAAGAGGATACCTTGACATTAATTTGATTATGTAATGGAATCCCTTAAAGGAGTTGAATGGCCAATGTTAGGACCTATTTAGCAGTGTAACTTCAACCTTAATATTGACAGGAATAATAGCCTTAAGTATGTTCAAGTTCTCTTGACAATAAAGAGTGCCAAGACTATGCCAATGATCAAACAAAAAGTTAATAGTTTTTCTATTGCAAATTTTGTGTTTAATATGGGCCTATATGAAGCTATTATTGAGTGAGTCTTAATGAAAATTATTTGACTGGTTAAGCTTTATTCTCACTATCTAGATTCTTTGATTTTTCAAGTGGTATGTGTGGGTTCGCTTTAGATAAAGACTCTCTTTCTCTAAGGGAAAATTTCACAACCTTTTGGCCATTAGTACTTTAGGCATACTCTTGATGGGGAATATGTATAGTTCTTTATTCTATTTAGGGAGACAAATTGTGCTCCATTTGATACCTGAAAATCTTATGTTCTGTAACTTCCACTTGTTATGGAGTCCTTTATAAGCTTGTCAATTTTCTTTATGTTCCTTTTAGGTAATGCTTAGTGGGAGCATTGGCAGACGTCAAAATTGTTGAGCATATATATTGCTAGTTAGAGCCTTCCAATATAGGAAACTAGCCTATTAAATCAGTATTGAAGTCTTCTTTTTATAGAGCTGATAAGGGGAGATCAATCAACTACACTTAATTTCTTTCTAGAAATAGGAACACTCAACTACATCAAAGGGAGTTGTTAGAGTTCTAGTTCAAGGGATGAGGTAAAAAGCTAAACATTTTTATGATTGAAAGTTAACAGATATAAGTAAATTTTCATTAAGTTAAAATTCAAACCTGATACCTCCTTAAAAGTTTCTAAAGACTTCATAAGTAACATAATAAAGTTATGATAAGCTCCACAAAGCAGTAAGAGATCATTAGTAAAGGTAAAATGAGAGATTTGAAGCTTATAACATCTATAACAAAATCTAAAACTAGGAGCTTTAGCAATGTTGAGAGCAACGATCCTAAACAAAATCTCTATAAGGGGATAAAGGATCCCTTTACCTCAACCCTTTAGCTATTTTAAAGAGTTTTAATAGCTCCCTATTAATCACAGCAAAATAAAAGATAGTAGTGATGTATGATGGAATCTAGTTTTTTAATTTAGGGGGTAACCAAGGGCCTGTAGGGAATTTAGGATGAATTCCTAATAGGCATAGTTAAATGCCTTTGTGAATTCTATATGAATTGCACAATTATTAATGGTTTTGTTAGTACCATAACCTCTAAAGAATTCTTGAGCAAAGAAAATATTATCACTAATAATTCGTGAGCCTAAAAGGGCTCCTTAATAAGGAATAATGAAGTTAGAAAAGGACTCCTTCATTTTGTTTGCAAGGATGTCGAAAATCATTTGAAAATAACATTACAATAGGCAATGGTTAGGGACCTTAAGGACTAAAAAATATTTTATTTAGTTCAAAAAGTATCTTCCTATTAGAGAATAATTTTAAGAATGTTTTATTCACCATAGGGCTAGTTTGATCCCAAGTGGTCCGGAAGAATTTTGCATTAAAACCATCAGGTTATGGAGATTTGTTAAGTGGAAAAGAGAACAAGACAAATTTGATCTCATTTAGGGTTATCTACTCAATTAATAATGGAATACAATGGGGGAATATAACATCCTAGAGAGTTGATAATATTTTCAGGAAGGTTGGTAACATTTCTACTTTTACCTAGGAAATACTTGAAATGTGCTTATGTAAGCTCCTTACACATATTCTGATCATTTACAAAATCTTCATTAGAATCCTCTAATAAGGTGACTCTTCCTTTGTTCTTCTTCTTTGGATCATGCTATAGAAGTATTTATAATTTTTACCACTCTCTTGCAACTACATGATTATGGCCTTTTTTCCTAATTGGGAGTTATAGTTTTGCAAGTCTATGTTATATTTCTTTAGTTTAGCTAGTTTATTTTCTTTAAGAATTAGATCATTAGGATGAAGGGAAAAGGCTTTCTAAGCTCTATTAATTTCATCAATTGCCTCTCTTTTGTCTAGTAATAAAGGAATTTCACTGACTTTGAGGAGTAGTTTACATTCAGATTTAATTGCCTTAAGGATTTAAACGTATCTATATGTATGAAAATCTCCACAATCTATATTCAAAGCCTTTACAATTGAATATTTGAGATGAGGATGTTGTAAAAAGAAAATTAAAGAATTTAAAAGGGTCTTTGCTCTGTAATTCAATTGGTTAAGATCAATAGAAATAAGAGAATGACCTAAGACGTAAGAGTTACCAAAGTGGACAAGATTGAGGGGGAAAGAGATTAATCTCTGATCCATTGATCAAGCACCTATCCAGTTTCCTTTGAATAAGTCTGTCATCACTTTACTGATTGTTTTAAGTAAAATGAGCCTAAGTATATCTAAGATCTAATAATCTAATAGTAGATGTTAAACACATAACGGGTAAGTGTAATAACTAGTTCTCCATACTTAAGGTCATAACCTAACACTATTACACATTATAAAAAGTGTTGAGAAAATAGGAAATGCATTTCACACTCATGCATAACATTATCATACACACACGTGAATCATGATTTTTGTACATATTACAAAGACTATATATGCACTCAATTGACATTTTCTGGGGTATGATTGGTTTAAAATAGCTATAATGTGAATTGTGAATTTTTATGTCTTGAAAATTGCTTGATGAATTATAATTGGTGATATAGAATTTATTTGTTATAATTGAGAGATTTATCAATTTATGTGTATTTTTAGACTAAGAAAAATGTCAAGTAGCAAGACAAATTAATTCGTAGCAGTAGAATAAGTGAAAAATGTTAGTGGAAATAATTGACAAATGACATTAGGATTTATTGACAAGTGACATAGAAAATTGGTGGCAATTGATTTAGAAATTGTGGGACAAATGGACTAGTTATTAATGATATGGGATACAATAATTAGAAGACATTAACTTTGTCAACCCATCCCATGGCATTTACTTGTTGAAAGACCATCTTTATCTTGTCCTTCACTTTTGTTAAATACTCTCTTTATTTTCTTCTTATTCTCCCAAATTTTGGCACTTCCATCTTCTTCATTTTCTTCACTTATGACCATCTCACTCTCACCCTCATCATGTTGGGTTCTTGCTATCCTTCACTTTATTTCTTCAAGATCGTTGTTATCTTTTCATCTTGTTACAAACAAAACCTAATTTTTCCTTCTTGAAAGATGATGATCATGTAAGCTTTATAGAAGTTTACATGATTTGAAGAGCTTGGAGCTAAAACAAGTAAGTATATTAATGATCTTTATGGTTTGTTTTAAAAGAAACATATATGATGATGGCTTAGAGATGGAATGATCATTATAATGGAGTTGAATATATGCTAAAATGTGGACGAAGAAACTGATATATGCATATCCTGTTTTTATGTGTATGATTAGAAATAATTTATGAATTGTTATAGGGATGTTTTAGAGATAGAATGATCATGAAAATGGTGATGAATGAGTGTTGAATGTTGATGAAGAAATGTGTAGGTTTATGCTATGTTTTTGCATGATTGATGAACCATAGGTTATCAGTTGTTTTATGAATGGTATTGAGATGGAATTGAGGTGAGAATGAAGAGGAAATGATGAACGATGTATAAGATGTAACTTGTAGGAGTTAAAAATCTAGAAAAATAGGAAGAGAATGGCTAGAATGTTTTGGATTTCATAACCCACAATCATGGGAATGCATCTACAATCATGGGAAGTGCAAGTAAACTGTTGGAATGGTTCTGGTGAATCAAACCATAATCGTGAGAAGGGCCATAAACTTGCATTCTTATCTTTTATATGATGTTTAAATCAACTAATGCTAAGTTACTTTCCTATGGAGTATTTAGGCTTGAATGAAGCTTGAAATGAACCTAGTTTGATGATGGATTAAATGATTAAATGTTAATATGTTTAGGGTGATAATTGAGGTTATAACTAAGGAATAGATTGATGATAAAAATATATCAAAAATCTGGAAAATTTAGAGATGTTATAAGAATGAAAGTGATTTTATGAATACTAATGTGAATCAAAGGAAATGAATGATGTTTATTAAGTAAAGATGAATGAGAATTTAGATATTATATGATCTTATAATGCTAGAATAACAGACTTTGATTGATAAACTCAGAATAATCATGTATCATTGAGGTATAAACCTAAGTTCAATATAGACATATATGAGTTTTGAGGTAAGAATGATTAAGATTCGTAATTAATGATACATACCCAAGAATGTCATTAAGCATGCATTGTACACAACACATATACATATGTGTGTATGATTGAGTACTAATATGATTGAGTAACTTAGTAATGTGTATAAATGTGTATATTGCATGATTTAGAAGCTCAAATAGAACGGCAACATCCAAACATTGTAGGGATGTCAAGATAATAGCTATCTGGAGCATACTGTGAGTAACCTAGATGTTTCTTACTAAGATTGATTGTATTTGCTTAAATTTCAATTATTAAACTGATATTTATATGAATGTGATAATTCTGGACATTGATGGTCCGAGGCGTTTGATAATTAGGAATGTATTGGAAGTGTTCTGATTGTATGTGAATCTGACAGAAATATGTGTTCTCAACAAAAATGTTAAATGCTAGACTTAGGTCGATGAAAATGTGAAAAGTGAATATGTATACTGAATGAAAGTGATCAATTTCGTATATGTGTTTTAATGCATTTCATTACATGATATGCATAATCAGATAAAGGAAGTTATGATCGAAGTGGCCAGTGAAAAAGAGCTTAAAGCTCAAAATGTATATAAAGAATCACAAGCTCAGTATTAAAGTAAGTCCCATATCTATCACGGATATGGGACAATTATCAATGAGCTCGGTATACATAAAAGTTACGAGACAGTTAAAAAGGTGCTCAATCACAATAAAGTAACAATGAAAGTGAGTCTCATGTGTATTAATATTTTTACACATACATGTATTATGTGAAAGATTTCGTGAATTTAATGAATTGTGATGTTATGAATGATTGAGAAAAAGTTTTGATTATTATGAAATGAGTATGTGAAATGAGTGAACCATCCTATTCAACATTTGTTGATGTGATTTGTTTGTAAAATGAATGGTGTATTGTCATTATGATTGTTATGAGTGAACACATCGATGATGGTTTGCTCACTGAGTTCGCAAAACTCATCAAAATTGCAACGTTAACTTTTAGGTTCGAGAAAGGAGACCTAGCTATTAAGGCACTCTAGAAGAAGTCTAGTATTGCATTTTTGTACTTAAGAAATGACTCAAAGGTTGGTCAACTGAAACTATAGAGTTTAGATTGAACGTTTTTGTTTAGTTTCTCATTTTGTATAGAATATTTTGTAAAAGAGCAGTATGCTCTTAGATGATGTTGTGATACTGTTTTTGAATTTTGGAGTGTAACGCTACGTTGTAACCATGTTTTACAAATGGAATGAGGAATTGATTTTTTAGTATTCGTATTCTATATATGATGCCATATTATATAACAAGGACATTCTAGTGTATAATCTATAATAATGGCATGTTAACTATCTCACCTTCACTTTATAGCATGGAAACATATCTAACTTGATCATGGCATCTACTATTTATGTAAAAGTCATAAACAATATTATAAAAAAAAACTCAACTTCGCATTTCATTCATTCATAAAGGTTTATACTGAGTCATCAAAAATCAATATTTACAACTGATATACACAAGTTCTATATGGCATATATTGACTTCTTAAAAACAACTATAACTCCTCTATTACTAGCTGACAGAACTTTGAGCCATGTCTAGTCCAAAAAGTTCTTTTAGAAGATCTTAGAAGTCTAGGTCTCCTGTCTCGTACCTGAAAACCCACGTTGCAATTTTGGATGAGTTTTGTGAACTCAATGAGCGAACCATCATTAATGATCTCGCTCCATGCATAAATCACAAGTATCATATAACCAACAATCATAATAAGACATAAAGAATGTCATGCACATTACATACATTCTTTCAAAATTTGTATATCCCAATCAAACACATTATCATAACATATCATTTTCACATCACAACTTCAAAAAAAAAATTCACAAGCATATATTTCATAATCATAAATGTTCAAATGCAGATGCATATCAGACTCCAGATTTGTTATTATTTTTTGTGACTGTGTACCTTTCGAATACAGAAACAGATACTGGCCCATCGGGCTTAGTCAGAACAGAAATCATGGAGCAGGGCTCTATATGCAGAATTCTGAGCTTATAGCTCTTTCAAACTAGCTACTATGATCACAACGCCTTTATTTGAGCATGCATTTTATGAAATGCATCAAATAACAGAATATGCCATTAATAACATTCGCTTATGATGCACAAACAAAATCTCATATTCATCGGACATCAGCCTAGCATTCAACCTTCATTGGGCATTCAGAATTCAGTGGCAAACATATATCATTCAATTATCATATGCAAATATAAAACTTCCAATACATTCCCGACTATTAAACTACTCAGACTATTCAAGTCCGAAATTCATATTCAGATCACAACATTTTAATAATTGAAAATAAAAAAAAAATCAAACAATCCTAGGAAGATCATCTAGGTTGACTCATAAATGCTCCTTTTTGCTTATTGCCTAGAAGTCCCGGCAATGTCTGGATGCTATCGCTCAATGTGTTCCTCCAAAACATATCATACATACACATATCACAATTTTGCGCAAATATGAATTTATTTATGCACATTCATGTATACTGAATACGTACAATGCATGTTCATGATGATTTTGGGTTCCTTATCATTATTCTTGTTACAATATTCATTCATGCATCAATACTCAATTTAACAATCCAGACTTGTCTAAAAACACACTTTTGGGTATACCTTGCAACACTTCCTTCTGTAACACTTCCTTCTGTAACACTTCAGTAAAGTGAAGAAATTTGGCAACACTTCCTTCTGTAACATTGTTCTCCCATGTCTTAAGTTTTGAATGACACCAAAATAATACAATTTGATTCAATATTCTATGAGTTATGCTCACAATACCACAGATTGAGTACATTTGAACCTGTGGCTAGTACATGATCATACCCTCAGACAGAGTACAACTCATATCTCTCAATTCCCATATCCAAAAATTATAAAAGTTATACCAATCAAAATATAAGAGAATAAATTACAAATTTTGTGAAGAAACCTCTGACTAATTCAGCTTCTATCAATACAATTTATTCAATATCAACAAGACATGATTTCTATCTCGGATAGTACTACAGCCTCAGTCAAGACTCAATTTCAAGCCAGATTTTTAAATGCTTAGAGACAGAAATAAAATTATAATTCTTCAATAAATTTGTATCCATATGACTCTAATTTAATCTGAATTAAGAATCAACTCATTTAAAAATCTACAGATCAAGATATACCTAAAATACCAAAGCATGTTCAATGAAAATGCTCCAGTTTGCTTCCTCATTTTCATCTTAAATTCATCAATCAAATATTTCTAGGATGACTTCATATCACCATAAAATTTTTATGAAGAGGAAGAAAATTGTGTTATGAGTTTTTTGGTTAAAAAATCAAGTCATTTGGTGGTCGGAAGAAGAAGTTATAACCAAAAGAATGAACGATGTTCAAAACTGTCAAACAGTAGTATACCTTCATTGTGCACAATCATGCATTTCCAATTGATCCTCAAATGTCAGGATCATGCAACCCTTTCATGACCTCTTAAGGGCACGATCGTGCACTACCTTGTATTCCAACTTCTTCTAGCTTTTTCCAAAAATTATTTACACTATCATAAAACTTTCTTGACTTAAGCTTCTCTCTCTCTTCTCTCTTCAACAAAATTTTAGAAATAGGGAGAGCAAATGAAATGCTTTGGAGGATGAAGCAAAGGCAAGAAGAGTGAAATAAGTAAAATCCCAAATGGCTGAAGGCTTGGAAGTGATTTCGGTGATGGATGAGCTAATAACACTAACATGCACAAGTTAGATGGGTAAGCAGTAAATGAGGTTTAATGGTGGAGGATTTCGGTGGAGACAAAAATAAAGAGTTGCAGAAATCGTCTTAGCCAAAAATGTGACTTAAGTGGCTCATTTTTGTCTTGACACATGTCTCCAATACATGTGTTAAATTTGTCCACAAGATAAGCTACCATTTGTCTCTTAGTTATAGGTCCAAATGTCACTCCATAATTTATCCATTTGTCAACTAATAATTTGTCTCTTATGTCAATATGTTTCTTAATCTAGAATACTCTAAATATTCAGAAATTTCTTAATATCTGAATGTCACCAAAAATTATGAACATAATTCTAATACACCCAATTCAAAATTTCAAGACAATTAATCTATAATTCACACTTTAATCACATTTATAAATCAATTATACCCAAAAATGTCAATGAATGCTGTACAATTATTTCATGAATGAAAATATTATTCACGTGTATGTGTATGCCATATAATGCATGAAATGCATTTCTAAATTCTCAATAACTCTTATAAATAAAGCATCCTAGGGTTCTAACCCTAATAATGGGAAAATGAGATGTCACATATTAAGTGTATATGACCTCTCTAACATGCCGCTCTGATTGGGTATATTCCTGAATGTCCTCAGGATGTTAGGTATGTGCCTCATAGAAGTGGGATGTTACAGTAAGAGTATAATTATGATCCGCTATAAACATATAGGGGGGGTCTAATGTTGGCTCCAATTTGCTTTAAATATCTCAATAAATTGTCTCTTTGAAACTCTTTATTCTCTACATACTCCACTATAATTGTTAGAAGGGAATGAGAGAATTTTTGGACCAGTTAACAGTAGATATATTTTTCTCAATAGTTCCATCTTTCTATGTGAAAAGAGAGGGATCGAGTGAAATAATCACCCTACCATTGGGATAGTAAGAGCGATTATATTAGGATATCCAATCCTTTTGAAAACAAACCAAAAACCCATATTAAAGTTCTCCTCTTTAATTTTTGTCTCAATAAGACTGAAAAATACGACTTCTACAACCTTAACTAGTTTTTGAGAGCCCTCTGTTTATTATGGCAATTAGGGCCCCTTATAATCCATATTAGAAATTTCATCCTAATTTTTTGGTCTTACCCCTCTTTCTTCTAGTTTTTTTTTAAGTACTATAGCTAGGGTTTTGATTAATTCCCACCTAGTTTGTTTTATTTATGAAAAAAATACTAATTGTTGTTACCTACTTATTGGCATTCATTATGTATTTATCTTTGGAGTAATTGGAAAACACTCCTTGTTAGATATCCTTACTCCTTGGAGTAATTTTCATTTCCCCTTAATTACTGTTGAGGTTCCAATGAATCATTGTTACTAACTTGAAGAAAACCCTCACTACTTTCTACCACATCTTGCTTTTGATCTTGTTCATGTTTGTTTTATTAACTGAAACCTTTAGGTTATGAGGGTTTTTGGTTCTTGAGGCACCAGACCCTCATTATTCCCTTCTTAAGAGGCTTCCAAGGATAAGTTAGCTTGAATAAGTCCTCTATTAGTTCCCCTTTACTATTGAGTGTCATAGCTCGTAAAGAGTTTGTAAGGTTTCTACCAAGCTCCACCTCGATACAAACTCACGATAGCCAATTCACTTCACATTAGTAGTATTAGCATCCAAGGCAATAGGGATATAATACTCACCCATATTAGGATATTCAGTTTAGTTTTTTCCAATGAAGTTTCAGTCCCCATTTCTTGAGAACCAAAGGCTTTCCTTATACACGCTAAGGGCAAACTCATCTTCACTAACCATTGCATTTAATAAACCAAGCCTTTTCCAATTGGTATTCACCCATTGATTTATTAAAGGGAATGTTACACATTTGTCCAACTACCAGCCAACTACAACCCCAGTCCAATTCTTTGCTCCCACCTACAAAACATAAAGGGGAGGAGACATTGGGGAACCATCTTCTAGGGAGGATCTAAGCTTCCCATAGGTAATCGGGTTGCCAACAATCTTGCTTTAAGTTAGTTTCTTTGTGACATTCTCTCCTAGAGCTAATCCTAGTTAAGTCATAGGCTTCAGGATGGTATTCATAAAAGGAGGGAAGGAAAGGCCATAGAGGTTTTTAGGTGTGGAAATTTATGGAGTAGGTTGATTGGAAAGTGTTGCAGAATTTTAGCTTACTAACATTTTCCGATAATGGTGAACTATCAGCCAAAAGTAGGAAGTAGAAAAACTAAAAGGGGGTAGGCTATCTAAAGAGGAAAAGAACTAGGTGAATCAGTCTAGACTAGAGAGAAAGGGAAAGCAAGTAAAGAAAGCAAGAGAAATAAAAGGCTAGGAAGAAAAGAGAGAAGATGGAATTTTTTCTCTCACATTGTGATTAACCCTTTGAACTCTTTTTTATTTTTGCGACATCCAATTAATAGGTTAGTATCTAAAATCAAGTGTAGCCTAATTTAATAGATGAAATTAGCCTAATTTAATATATGAAATTCATGTTAAGCAAAAATTTTCCTTTACTTCTATCTTTATTTTCAAACCTCGATCTTCAAGCTCATTTATGTTAAAGTTTTAAAATCTGAAACTTGAATTTTAAAAAAGGCCATAATTAATTGAAGATTTTTTGTTTGGTTAATATAAAAACAATTAGGCCTTGCTCAAGTTCATTAGGCCAATAGACCCATGTCTTTTTACATGTCTATTAAGTCCTTTTTAGGTTTAAGATTTCAATTGAATTCATTTAATTTATATTTAATAAATTGTTTTCATATCAGTTAAATTCTTTAAATTCAATTAAGTTGGTCATTTTTTTAAAAATTGATTATCTCTTATTCAATCTGAAATCTTTAATACATTTCATATTTACTCAAGATGCATGTTTAAGTTTGATCTATTATAACTTAGTTTGGTTCTTTAAATCCGTTTAAACCCCCTTTTTTAAAAATTAGATTTACTTCATTCCAAATCTATCTTAGTTTCTTTCTTGAATTGATTAAAAAATTAAAATTTATTTTTAAAGCCTTAAATCTACATTATAGGCTTTCTTTCCATTCTAAACCCTGTGACAACACAATTTAGGCATCCTCGTCTTTATTTTAAATTCAAGGTAAAATCATAAAATTTATACATTTAATCATATGTTTTATTTATAAATTATTTAGCACGTTTTTTTTCTCCACTTCACACTCATATTTATTTCTTTATGTTCATAAAATAGGTGGTCAACTAGTATATGTCAATCAAACTCATATTAAACTTAGTAGAAAGAAAGAAAATTTTCGATGTGGGGACATTGGTCGATCAAAAGAGGACATTGGTCAACCAATTGGACTATATGATTGACTAAACAACTAACAAACTTACTAGAAAGAAAGAGTGTAAATTTTATAAGACATTAGTTGACTACACAGAGAAATAATGGTCAACTAATACATCTTGATAACATAGAAATCAATTTAAAATGTTAAAAAAATAAATAATGCAAAATCAATTAAGGTAGTGAGAAAAAAATTTAAAGAATATTTAGTTATGCAAAATCTATCCTCACTCATAGGATTATTAAATATATTCGCCAATTAATGTTATGTATGTATAAATCCATTCGTATTTTGTACAAGATCTTTAAGTTTGGTGCTAAGGTCAACACTATATTTTAAAAAATATTCAATTCCTTATCTATGGTTCAAATCCAACATTCATTACTAAAGGTTTTAACTCAATTTGAAACATAAAAATAAGACATGATGAAGGATCTAGTTGAACTACCAATCCACATCATTTTATCCTCTTTAGTCTCCTTAATATGCTATTTAGAATACCTTAAACTATATTGGTTTTAAGAATCTGCTCCAACTAAACTCTATGGTCCATTATAGCATGCCTCACAGCGACATTCTTTGAAACAATTCCTTTAACTGAACTTAGCTCCATTACATCACAAAAAGGTCCCACTTACATCTATTGATCAAGTTAAAACAAGGTTTTTCTTCCATGTCCCAAGATGGCTAAAAAATGATTCATTATAGTTCCCCTTAGTTTAAGCATATTCATTATAATCAAAGATGTATTGTATTATGGTTGAATACACCATATGCTTTTGGTGTCTAGGTGATACATATGTAACCATCTTATCTATGGAGCTTCTTTATCATTGAATACCCTCTATATATACTTGACGATCAATGTTTTATTAGTAATGCATATTAAAATTATACCCACCCATGCAATCCTCCTTCT
>JAOSBO010000209.1:17196020-17230372 GCA_027563915.1 Erythroxylum rotundifolium
TTATTATTATTATTATTATTATTATTATTATTATTATTATTATTATTATTATTATTATGATCATCATCATCATCATCTTCATCATCATTATTATTAGTACTACTACTACTACTACTACTACTAAGAATAATAAAATTAATAACAATAATAACAATAATAAATAAATAAACTTAATTATAATAAGAATAATAATAAGTAGAAAAGTAATAGCAATAATAATAATAAATTAATAATAATAACAATAATAAATGTAATTGATAAAAATAATAAATTTGGTAATAATAAAATTAATAATAAGTAGAAAATTAATAATAATAATTAAGAATATTAAAATTAATAAGAATAATAAATTTAGTAATAATGCACTATTTGTATTTTTATTTTCAATATTAGAAAAATTTTGATATTTGATTTAAATTCTATGATTTATCTTTATACTCAGCTAAGGTTTTTTAGTATTTTTCAATGCTATATTTATGATATAACAATATTGTATGATTAAAATATTATAAACGAAAAAAATAACATTTAATAATATAAATTGTATTACAAATTAACATTATTTAATGATTTCAATTTTTATTCGATTTGTAAAGATATTAATAGAAACACAAGTCAAAATTAGATTATATTCTACGAAATACTGTTGCATACCAAACACTAAAATAAAAATTCACCCAACTTTCCTATTAGAATTCTTACAAGTATCCAAACATGTGAATTTCTTTACTTTCCATAGATTCATTTTTCGAGAAATCAGATTCCAAATTTAGTTTACTTTCTCACGAACCAAATGAAGCCTAAGACTATTCAAGATGAAGCTCCAGTCTAAGGTATCAAAGACTTTATAAAAATATATTTTCAAGGAATTTTTTAAAATAATTTTTCTTAATATAATTTTTGAAAAACTCTTAAGCAAGTAAAATGTGGTCCCCAATTTGCCTTCATTTTATAAAAGCTTCTTCAAAAGTGTCAATGTAATTAGAAAGGACATTTTTAGGACTAAAAACCCAAATTGGGGCTAAATCTTTTTGAGTTTGATCAATTTGGAACATTAACTTCAAACCAGCTCATTTAAGAGCTATAATTTCATGGGTTTGCTCAATTAAAACTTTTTTGGATAAAAATTAAGACGTGTTTACATGCATCGTTACATTAAAAAATGTGGCACCATTAGCCTTTAAAAAAATGCCACGTAAGAAAGAGTAAAAGGTTTTAAGTTTTAACCTAAAATTTTGTAAATTTTCGTTAATTATGTAAATTTGGTAAAGTAAAAATAGAGAAATGAAAAATTTACAGAAAGCCCTAAATCCCATGGTCGCTCCCCTCTCTGACGCATCTTCATCATCGGCCATTTTGCTCGAGTCTTCGTGCAAGGGAAATCTTGCTTGGTTCACGCATCTTCACCAAGGGTTGCCCTCACTAGATTCACGTTTTATTGTTCGTTGAAAGGGTTTTGTTAGTTGGTTGATGAATCTTCACCGTCCTCTGATCCGTAGTCCACTCTTCATTAAAGGGGTTGGCTTCCTTGGTTCACGCTTCATCTCTTGAAACTAAGGTAAATCCTATAATTAAAGTATTAGCTATTAGACTTAAGAGAGATAAACATTTGATTCAACAAGGTCTGAGGTTAGAGAAGTGGTTGGAGTGGTAAAAAGAAGTCTGAGGTTAGTGTAGTCTGAGGAAGATAGTATGAATGAGATGGGCAGAAGCAAAATGGCATTAGTTTTCATCTTCTATCAAAGATGGTCAGTCGAGAATGGGTAGCTACTAGAACCAATTGGTTTTCTTTTGTACTCTGATTGGTAAAAAATTCTTCTTTCCCACCAATCAAAAGATAATAGAAAACCAGTTGGGCTAACAAAATCTTAATTTTTTGCTTTTAATTCCGTTGCCCTCCTACATCCTTTGTGCTTTAGTAGTGGGAGTATTTTTCGTATTAGTGTGTATTTGTTTAATTACAACTAATGTGTTGCTTTTATGTTGTTGTTTGCAATACTCTAACTATCATTAATGATAACATAACGTTATGAATTTGTTATTCTAGTGGTAACTTAAATCTAAAAGACTCTAATTACTAGTAACTTAAAGTTGATGTAACAATTAAATTTACTAAGGATTGAATTTAAACATTGATCCATAATAAACCATTAGAACTTAATAAGTTGGTTGATGGAATTGTTATGAATATGTTAAGCATCATGTGTTGTGTAAGACTTGAAGTTTTAACTTTCACTTCAGTGTTTCCTTTCAACATTCTGATTGAGTGTTTTTAGTTTTTGGGAGTTAGTTTTCTCTATTTGGCATAATGACATTTGATAAAGTAACTTTGCAATTTCACCATGTGGGATGCTTTGTTAATGTAGGTAATAATGTTATGTATGAGGGATCGTATTGTGGATCAAATTGAATTTGATCCTGACTTACTAAGCTATTTTGAACTAGTTGATGTATATAAAAGAAGTGGGTATAACAATGTGAAGAAGATATTTTATCTTATGCCTAATTTTGAACTATGTGATGGTTTGAGAGTTGTACAAGATGATGCTAGTGTGTTAGATATGGTTAGTCAGATGATGGGTACATGAGGTATTGATATTTATATTGAACTTGGTGTGGATAACCCTGTTAAAGTGATTGAGGATGATTGTAATGAGGTTAATAGGGTAATGTAGTTGAAGATAATGGTGAGGATGTTAATAATGTAGTTGGAGGTAATGTAGGTAATGTAGACAATGTGCCAAATGTGAAGGATGAAAATGATGCAGATATGGAGAATGAAGTTGATACAAATACGGACGTTGAAGAGGATGAAGAGGATTTAGAGCCACCAGATGAAAGTAATGGTCTGGAGGAAGATGTTAAAGATGATTTAGAGTAAGGAGATGAAGGTAATGGTCCGAATGAAGATAATGGACCACATGAAGCTGATGTAGGTGATGCAAATAAGGTAGTTTTGTCTGAATATTATGACAGCGATGAATATAGAGAACTTGTTAGTGATATAGATGATATGGTAGATGATGCTACTAGGAAGAAAAGGAAATACCCTATTTATGATGAAAATGCAGCTGAGCCTTACATTGATTAGGGATCATTTTTCTTAATTAATTTCAATTTAAGCGTGCAATAAGCTTGTTGTCCATTAAAACAAAGAGGTTATCATGTTTACCAAAATAAACCCAACTTTGTCCAATGTAAATGTAGGACTGAGAACTACCCTTGGTATATATATGGAGCATTTGATAGGAAGCTGCAATCATTTCAAGTTCAGAAATTCATGAATAATCATAATTGTAATAGGATATATGCAAATCCTAAGATGAACACCAGCATCTTAGCTGACTTGTTAAAGGATAAGTTTAAAAGGGAGCCATTTATGAAGAATGATGGTATTAAATTTTACGTTAAGGATTACTTAGGTGTTGAAGTGTCCATGAGTATGGTGAGAAGAGCAAAGAAAAAAAATAGTGGATAGTGATGTGATAAAAATTGTAGAGGAGTTTGGGAAGCTTTGGTCTTATGCTGAAGTGATTAGGTAGACTAACGTAGAAAGCAATGTTACATTGATAGTGTCTCGACCAATTCCAACACCTGCACCTGTATTTGAAAGAATTTACATATGCTTAGAAGCTATTAAACATTGGTTTATGCATAGATGCAGGCATTTTCTTGGCCTAGATGGTTGTTGGCTGAAAACCAAAACTAAGGGTGAACTTTTATATGCTGTGGGAAGAGATCGAAACAATCAAATGTTTCCTTTTGCTTGGGTTATAGTTGAAGTTGAGTTGTCAGTCACATGGAAGTCGTTTGTTGAAAGGATGAAAGAAGATTTGCTTCACTTGGGCTCCGGAGTTGGTTAGACTATAATGACTGACCAACAAAAGGTAAAAGTTTGACATCAATCTTGTCTATAGTTTCATAGAGAGTGTAATTGTTATGATATGGCTAGGTTTTCCATTAGAGGGACTTGATAGAGCCATTGTCGATTTGTGTCTATATGTTGAGCATAGGTTTTATACTAGACATGTTTATGTCAATTAGCATTGAAGAAGACATAAAGGGGAAGAGATGAAGGAGCAATTTTGGAAAATTGCAAAATCCTTCACAGTAAAGGAATATGAAGAAAATCTGGATAAGCTCAGATCCAAGAACCAAAGGGCAACAGAGAATATTGAGAGTTATGCACCAGTTCAACAATGATGCCTAGCTTTCCATAAGGAATATTCCATGATTGAGTCAGTTGACAACAACTTATGTGAGGTCTTCAATAAGATTCTAGTTGATGCAAGGAAAATGTCAGTTTTAGGGTTATTTGAGCATCTTAGAAGAGAGTTGATGAAAAGAATTGTGAGAAAAAGGAAAGAGGCTGCTAAGTGGAAGGGTAATTTAGGGCCAAGAATATGGGAAGCAATTGAGAAGAGTGCTATGATTGCTTAACATTGTTCAGTGCATCATAATGGAGAAGGTGGATATGAGATTGATCATGGACAGAACAGATATGTAGTGAGGTTTCATAACAAAATATGTTCATGTAGGAGATATACCCTCTTTGGCATTCCTTGTGCATATGCCATATGTGCTATTAGAGACAGTGGGGTTAATATTGAAGTGTACACTTCTAGTTAGTTATGGAAGACTAAATATATGAAAGCATATGGGAAGGCAATTCAACTTATACCTGGTATGAAGGACTAACCTATTAGTAATGAAGAAATTATTAGGCCAACAAAATTCAAACAAAGGCCTGGTAGGCCCAAAACAGTCAGGAAAAAGTAAATTGTTGACCACGTGTCTAGGAAGGGCATGATAATTACATGTAGCCACTGCCACACAGAAGGACACAATAAAAGAGGCTATCCTTGAAAGGGTCAAGAATTAATTTCGAAGTTGTTTTGTCTTTTATGGTACAACTGAGATTCTTTTCTTTTTCATAATGGTGGTAATCTTCTAGGTTTTTTTTATTCTGTTATCACTGTTATGAATAGCAGGTTCCTGCCAAATTTCAAGTTCCAAACCTAGAGCAGTCAACTGATTTCCCTACGGAGCAAAACACAATGAACGATCTGTCAACCCCCGAAAACATATCCATAGTTGAAACCAACATTGACAACCTAATAAGCGCCTTTAAATCTACATCCAACACTAAAATGGGACACAAAGGTAAAAGAATAGCAAAAGCATTTGCTTCTACCTATGCCTCTGCCTCAACCTCTACTACTGTGTCTGTATCTGCTGGTGCCAACAACTGCTTCAGGCACTGTCAACACCTCAAGTACTACTCATATAAGTGAAAGTGAAAATGCAATAGCCTCAGTTGTTCTCCTACTTGGAGGTGCTTCACAAACAACAAAAAATATCTGCACATCTTCAAAGGCCATCGTCAAGAAGAGGGGCTAGTTATAGTGTTATAGACGATGGAAGCAGATTGAGAATGTTGGGAGATGGTAGATGTAGTCTAAGTTCTCAAGCAAAAATTAAAGGCAAAAAGCATGTCACTTACTCTTCTCTTCAACAAGAAGCAAATAGGAAGACCAATAAACGAGTGAAAGGGATAGGGGTATACACAAATGAAATCACAGGGTTGCAGATACTAAATGTAAGTGTAAAATTTTTTCATTCTTAGTTAACATTAATTAATTCATATAGCTTAACAAACATGTGCATTTTATCTACAGCCTAAAAGGAGAAGCCAAAGACTACTAAACCTTAGGTAGAAATCAGCAATTGAGAAGGAAGTTGTTACTGCGCACGTGAATTCAAGCCAATAAAGTCAAACTGCATCTTCAAGGGAAAGAAAAAAATTGTAAACTTAACATTTAATTGTTAGTGAATAGTGCAAAGGTTGTGATATTTATGAACTGAATGCAATGACTTCCAATTTCAATTTCAATTTCATTTCTAGTATGTTTTTTCCTTTTAGTTGAACATCATGAATGGGTTACTGATGGTAATGGAAGGGTGATGGAAGCTTGGTTGGAATTGTCAACATTCTTTGCAATAATTTATATTTTTCAAGGAAATCTTAAAGTCTATAGATGGAAATATAATGCACACTGCAATATTTTGTATTTTTCAGGGAAACCTAGGATGTTTAGACTCCATTGCATTGTTATATAGATTTTAAATTCCCCAGCTTTTCATGTAAAGTTTTCTCCATAAAATCATTACTGATTCACTCTACTTAATAGGGGCAATGTTCATTTATAATTGTTCTCAATTATCTCATATATTTTACTTGAGCAACTTCCAAAAAATCATGAAGGTCATTTGTTTAATTAAAGTCTATATAAGGATGGTTTCCTTAATTTTGCAATCAGTCTGCATGTGTTTCCTATTTTTCCAAGACATTGACCTACCTTAACTTCTAACTAGCATTGATATAGCTACCCTGGCTAAGATTTTGCTTTTGATATTATTCTGCCATACGTGAATCAAATGATGCATTACAGGTTAAGGCTGGAGTGGTAATGCTTCCCTCGTTCAATGTTGAATATGTTTCTATGAACTTGTATCGTTGTTATACCTCATTTTATTTCACAAAAGCTATTTTCTTAGCTTTCAAGTATATGAATCTCATAATTTGTCATTTAGGTGACACCTACACATTACCTTAATAGCCAATAAATAACACAAATTGAAAGAATCGTCACCTTAGATATTATAATAGTCCACCTTTGTCCTTTGCCCACCTTGAAAGCTCACTCTTTTGTTATTTTCTGTTTACTTCACCCACCGCCACTTCACTATATGATATTTGGCCAGCTAGAGATTCTTTTCCCTAAAGTTTTCTTTTTCCACACTTTCTTTACTTAACTCCTTTTGACAACTAACGAATACTCCATCAAACATCTTGTGTCTAGTACATCAAACATGTTTAGGCCTTTACATAAAACATAAACCCTTTTTAGGCAAGAACATCAAATTAATAATACAACAGATTTTAAATCATCTAACACTTGTACTTTCCAACACTAGGTTAGGTGAAGAACATCTACACATTGTTCTAGTACATCAAACCATTTCTAGGTAAGGTTTTAAAGGTATAACTATTGCCTTTTTTACCTTTATTATTTAGAATAACAAATATAAGCAACAATACTAAACACATGCTTAAACAAGAAAACCAATTCCAACACTTTGCTGATTATGTTTCATAACTAGTCCTCGTTGCAACTAACTCATTCTTCAACTTCATCTTTTCTGCAATCCTTTCAGCTTGCAAAACATCTATTACATTGTCTCTTAACTCTATCACTTCCGCCTTCAATAGATTATTTTGATGATATAGCATTGTCTCTGTGTTTTTTAGCTCTAAAGTAATCTGTCTTGATCTTGGACAAAATCTTTGATCATGCCATTCATGAAATCCACAAATATTTTGACTCTACCATCAAAGGAAAAGCAAAATTTTTTTAATGAAATATATGAACATATTTACCTAAAACAACATAAAAATGTACCAAAATTACTGGAAAGAGTCGACAACCATAAAACCTTCTTCTTGGATTTTCATCAGTCTATGAAGTCCATCTAGGTGCTTTCAAGTTACAGTAACAACATTTAGCCTCTCCCCCATAGTCTCATTCAACTGGGTAAGTTGAAAAAATTAGCTTATATGACCCTATATCAAGCTTAGAACGTGTCCTTCTACGGCCAAAATTGAAATTTTTAAAAATTTCAATCCAACACAAAATCAAAACTAAATTGAATCCTCTAATCAACCTCATTGGCTTGAAGAACTACTACTTGAGCTCATTCTCAAGTATTACAGGACAATGTTGTAATGTTGATTATGCACCCACTGACAGTTAAATGATGTCTACAAAACTGAATATGTTTGGTCCTAATAATCTGCATCTCTTCTATGAATGTTTAAGATCTTTATCTTGAACCCAGTGTATAGACAATATCAAAACATGGATAACTACCAACGAAGCTAAACCAAGAGACACAAATCATATCCTACGTACAATGTCAACTATATGGGGAAGAGAAAACTTGATCATATCCTATATCCAAATGTATAATAGAAATTTTCATAAAAACAATTTTCGTCAACACGCTGTTCAACCTAATAATCAAACTCATTTAAAGAAGATAAAATAATTTATGTAAATGTAACATCGTTAGGGAAAAGAAATAAAGTGAGTATTAAAACATCATAGATTTATATAAAAAAATTAGAAGGGATCATGACTATTATTACCTAATTCGGTCTTCAATCACAACATATGTATATTTCAGATCTCCAAAAACCTTACCACCCATTCACCCCCAACACCAAAAGAGAGATCTCACACTCACACTACCAGGAAGGCACAAGCAATGGTGAGTTCAGGGATTGGAAAGGTACAACTGAGGGAAGAAAAATAGGGTGAAACTTCTGTTCATCAACAATTTTAGGGTTATTTCAAAAAAACATTTGCTCAAGAAAAAGAGGAAGCGTTTTCTATTGTTTAAGTCAGAATTTTAAAAAATTAATTAATTTTTTCGTCCATACTAAATTACCTCTATTAACGTGGCATGTAAATATAAATGACTTGCATGCAACGACGCTTGTAAACACGCCCTAATTTTGATCCAAAAAAGTCTTTAATAGAGTAAACCCATGAAATTATAGCCTGAAATGAGTTAGTTTTAAGTTAATGTTCCAAATTAATCAAATTGAACAAGATTTAGCCCCAAGTTGGGCTTTTAGCCCATTCTTGAGCCTATTAAAGATGAGTTTGGAAATGATTTTATAAAAGGTGTTGCATCATAAGATAGGCCTAAAGTCCTTCAAGGAGTTAGGGGAAGGTTCCTTAGGGATAAGGCATATGAATGCCTTGTTGATCTCTTTTAGAAGCTTTCTATGGATGAAGAACTCTAATATTGCCTCAATTACCAAATATTTGATCAATGGCCAAGTCTTATGGTAAACATAGGCATTTAGTCCATCTAGAATGGGTGACTTATTAAGGTGTAAGTCAAATGGACCGATCTCAACTTTAAAGGTCGTGTAGGGAGAGATTAAGAACTACTTTTCCTAAGGGGATAATTCCTCTTTAACAATATCCTGAAATATAGCAAGAGAAGAAGACACTCTATTTAGAGAAGTATAAGTCACTGAAAAATAATTGTAAGTTTCCTCCTTCATTTCTTCATAATCATTTATCTTAACACTATCAGCCTTGGTAAGGGGATTTATTCCATTTATATTGTTTTTTATTAGGACAATCTTAAAGTAGAAGTTTGTGCATCTTTTACCATCCTTTAGCCACAATTTCCTTGATATTTGCTTAAAAAGTGAATAATTGATTTATACTATTTCATTGTAGGATTTGAATGCTCTAGTTTCTAATGCCTTGAATACGTTATCTTATATGCTGGTATATAGTAGATGTTGAATCCTTAAAAGCTCCTCCCTAGTTTCCTTGACAACTGCCAAAGTGCAACTACACTACATCTTGTTTAACTTCTTTAACTCCTCCTTGATTTGCTTCAACTTTTTCTGATATGTGTACATTTTATAACCCTGGAACTTTCCCTTAAGACTAGTTTGTATGGCTCCCTCAAATTCCCCACATTTGACCAAATGATTGTTGAATATAAAAAGAGAGTGCTTCTTTATCCCTTCCTATATAAGCTTGACCAAAATATGGGATTGATCTAAATAAAGCATTGGGAAATTTTGCTAGACTATTCTAGAATTGAGATAGCTAGAATGCATAAACAATGGCTGTATTCACTTTTTTTAACAAACCAATTTCTTCGTTGTTTATTCAACTAGGTGATTAAACAACCATTGATTCTCAAGTTTTTCATTTGTATTTGTTCAAGGCATTCCTTCATCTCATCATTGTTATTACTAAAACTTACATTTCCTTTAGCCTTTATTGAGATTTACGACTTAGTTCTAGAAGGTGAGTCTCGCAATTGTCCTTATTAGGTAGTTTATCACCCTTTTTTTTGTTCCCTTCCTCTATTAGGATGGCATGATCTTTCTGTTGGCTTCTTCCTAAGTTGCTTGAGTGACACCATCCTAAATGAGTTACCCTACATTAATTCCTTATAATTACCTGTCTCAAACCTTTGACCATTTGGTTCCCAATTTTTCGTTTTATTAATACTACTCTTTAGTCTCCAAGTGTAGGAAACCCCTACCTGATCCTCAAACACATTACCCTCTATATTTAATCTCATTATAGGCATACCTTTAGGGGTTTTTCTCTCTAACTTGAACATAAGACGTACTCTAGCATACTGAACTCTAAACATTGATGTGGTGCCCTCATCTAAAATAATAGTTTCCTTGTATAACTTGAAAAGTAGTTCAAACCCTTTATAATCCAATGCTCAAGGGGAATATTATGTATACTTATCTATAAATGAATATGGTTTTGATTCAAATTCTCAAGTTATGACCCAAGTTTCCACTTTTACATAAATAAAGGCTTGGAGTTATAATGCTAACGGCTTGCTTCCATTAGTTTTTGAGCTTAGTTTAAGGACTTAAATATGAACAAAAAATATCCTTCTCAGTAATCAGGACTTTTTGGAGTCCATAAACCCTCCACTAAGCTCCACAATCATGCATTAAATGTTAGAATGCTATTGTTCTACCAGTAAAGAATCCAACAAGGGTGGCATTCTTCTTCTAAGCTCCCTCTTGCAGCATTTGGGGAGTTGAAAAAGAGAGTGAAAAGACCTCACTAGAATTAGGAGTCCCTGTAAAGTGAAGTTGAGGAAGAAAGGAAGAGCAAAACATTGACAGAGATGAAGAAGTGATTTAAAACGACTTTAGAAGATAATTCTTAATTTATACCATCTTAAGATGTAACTAAGAAAAGGCAAATTATTTAAAAGATTAATAATCATTAAAACATTAATGTTTGACAACATTATCATATCTTAATAGTTGTCAAAGGCATTTCAATTATAAGAATAGTCTTTATTAGAATTATAAGGATTTATATTTATTTATCCAACATTAGAACATTTTAATAATATTCTAACTCTGGGATTCTCTTTAGTTTAATTCACAGTTTTTTATAAATGATTTGAATATTAATAATTCACACCTTTTCTCTTACACTGAAATTGTAGTCATTGTAATGCTTTATTTTGGTATCTAGTTTTCTCTTACTTCTTCGCATTAAATCAACTCTTAAAAATGTTTTCAGTTAATCACTCTCCAGCTTTTATTTCCTTTTTTTAATACCCGTTTCATTATCAAAACATTTATTTACTTTTAAAAAAAGATTCAACTATATAAAAAGGTTTAAATTTATGAAATGACAAATTTTATAACAAATACAATTTGAATAAATTATGAATTAATCAGTACATAAATGATAATAGATGAAATCCACCTCTCAAATTAGTGAAATTATTTGTTAATATTTACTGCAAAAACATAATTATTTCTTGATGATAACTTACATTTAAAATTCAGAATTGTTGAAGAGAAAAAAAGAAAATACTATTATATTAATATAAATGTTGAAATGCACAATATATCAGAGTATAAAATTATTTATTCACTTTTATAAACTTACTTTACACGACTTAGATTATTAATTTACAAAGATAGTCATATTATTTGTACGTGGAAAACAAACAATTGTAAACTATTTCCTTTCAAAGTTTTTAATTTTTGTGTATAAATAAAGATTTAAATGAACATATTAGTATATCTGATAAATGAAACTTGGTAAGGATATTTGAGAGTGGATGCTATTAGTTATAACAATTAATACTTAAAACAATCAAAAAGCGTGTTTTATGCTTTAAAAAGACCTTGTTAATCTTCTAAATTACGCAAGTTATTCCTATACCGTAATAACTTTAAAAAGTTAATGTTTATTGAAAAGAAAACTCCATCATGCATAGTATATTAACCCTAACAAAACAATAACATAAAATAAGGTAGACTTGCTTTTCATCATGGCTGTAGACTGTAGTTGGCTTGGCTGTTGCTAATAAACAATGGCGGGAAGGTAAAGCGTTCAAGGGGAAAAAGATATTATACGCTTAGTATTTACCTGCTTTACGAATCTGTCCCACTTCTAAACGCTCGCTCTCTATAGCTTTATATTTTATGGTGCATAAACATTATAACTTCCAAGCAGAGTCTTTCCGGCTTTTACTTTTCTTGTCTAAAAGTCCTACTAACCCTTGTCGATCATTTAGACATCGCAAGACTAATGGGCAACCATAGAATGTGCCTGTGTTTCATCCGAAGGTTCAAAGTTTTGGAGGCGGGTCCTCCGCCGGACGTCAGAGAAGCGTTCGAAGAGTATGCTAAAGGTGGTCCCATCATGACGGCGGAGCAGCTCCGTCGGTTCTTATTGGAGATTCAGGGTGACGCCGGGACTGATGCCGAGAAGATCGTTGATCAGATTCTGCGGAAGAGACATCATCTCACTAAGTTTGCTAGGAACGGTCTTAGTCTTGATGATTTCTGTTTTTATTTGTTCTCTGCAGATCTCAACCCTCCTCTTCACGACCAGGTATTTGACTTTCTAGCTTGATCGACTCTTGGATTTGTTATTTTTAACATTATATTGTGGTAGCTGTTGCCTTCTGTGAGATTAGTCACTCTGGTAGGCATCAGTGGTAAGTTTGTGCTCTTATATAAGCAGAAGACTGAACTAGTAAACGTTGGGCTTAAGTTTCTTTACCAGAGCAAGCTTCAGCGGATTTAGGCCCCATTAGAAGGTATTGATTGTGAAAGTAAATAATAAATGGATCTTTTTAAACCCTTTATGATGTTTCCGCGTTTCAATTCTGCTCTATTGTTCTTGATATTGGTTTCCGTCGTACTTGTCTGCAATTTTAGAGTAAACGGATGAAGTAGAGCTCACAGCTTTTATCTTTCGGTCAAAGGATCAACAGCATTCCCAAGTTTTGGCGTTAAGAGTGATCTCTAGCATATTACGAGTCGACGAAATGATAGTCCCCATAAAATTGCTGCAATAACTAGCATATTTGAGTTTGACAGCGGCTTCAGCAATCAAGGAATTAACTATTTAATCAGTTTATGAGTTCCTCAGATGTTTATTGATTTAAAACATTCCCGTCGAGCATTCTCAAAATTATTTACAATCCTTCGCCCTCTGCATCTGTGAAGATTATTACCTTGAAAAGTGGCCAAACTCTAATGACTGAAACCTTCATATTCTCTGGATGTATCCAGTGGTTTCCAACATTGAAGTTGTTTTCCTTGCAGGTTCACCACGATATGACAAAGCCATTGTGCCATTATTTCATATATACAGGTCACAATTCATACCTAACAGGAAACCAACTCAACAGTGACTGTAGTGATAGTCCAATTATGAAGGCGTTGAAGAGAGGTGTAAGAGTGATAGAACTTGATTTATGGCCCAACTCAGACGAAGTACATGTAAAACATGGAAGGTGCGCCAATTTTGTTCTTCTATAACGACTCTGGATTCTTAGAGTAGGATATGTGAAGGATTGCAGATTTCGTCCTCTTTTCCCATATATATGCTCTGTTCATTTCTAATCTCTTGCATTTTAATATTTTACTTTTCTCTGTTCCTAACCTGAGATACGTGAGACGCCCTCTTTCAACTTCAGGACCTTGACAACTCCTGTGGAACTCCTTACATGCTTGAAAACAATAGACCAATATGCCTTCTTTTCATCGCCATATCCTGTCATAATAACTCTTGAAGACCACCTTACCCCAGAACTTCAAGCTAAGGTAGCACAGGTGATATTTAGTTTTTCCTCAATGAACGAAAGCCAACACCTTTTACTCCGGAAATCGCTTTACACTGACCAAAATGCTGTTTTTCTTGTTAGATGATCACCGAAACATTTGGAAACAAGTTGTACCGTCCTGAATGTCAATGTTTGGAAGATTTACCTTCACCTGAAGATTTGAAGTATAGGATAATTATTTCTACCAAGCCTCCAAAAGAGTATAAGAAGGCTGAAGGTGCTAAAAGCAAAGAAAGTAAATCAGAAAAAGATTCCGACGTTGATTCCTGGGAAAAGGATCAGGAGCCATTAGATATCACAGGCGATCAATATATTGATAATTTGGTCGGTTAATTTATGCAAACTGATAATGTAACGGCCAAGGTGTTGATTTCCAAAATTTTACTTCTATTCCGTGCAGAGTAGTAGTGATACACATGAAGAGAGCGATGAAGAGCCACGAGAATCACAGTATAAGCGTCTAATTACCATTCATGCTGGAAAACCCAAGGGTGGGTTAAAGGAAGCACTTAAAGTAGAACCCAATAGAGTTAGACGCCTCAGTTTGAATGAATTAGCACTAGAAAAGGCAACTGAGCATCATGGGAAAGATGTTATCAAGTAAACAGCCATATCACCAACTTCGAATGCAATATCGTCTCGTATTTTCTTGACTTTAAAAAAAAGGTTTGCTTCCAATTTCCGTCTGCAGATTTACCCGGAAAAATCTTTTGAGAGTGTATCCTAAAGGTATGCGGTTTGACTCTTCTAACTACAAGCCTCAGCTTGGCTGGATGCATGGAGCTCAGATGGTCGCTTTCAACATGCAGGTTAGGATTCTTCTTTTTCTGAAAATTAATCATAAAGGATAATTTGCTCTTTTCTTTCAGTCACTAACTCGCCAGACAGGGATTGAATGCTCAGTTTGTTTATATATAACTTGTCTTACAGAAATAGAAGAAAGGGTATCTTCACCACGTTTCGGTTTGCTAGTTGAAAAGAGATGCAATTTTGTAAGTTAGGCAGTAGAATATAGTTGTCAAACTTAAGTTTGGAAAGACGCATGAATGACTGCATCTTACATTGACATAGAGGCACTTTGATGGCTTGAAAGATGTTGATTTTTTTCATTCAGAAAAAGGCCAATGGGTTGAAGATGTTAATGTTTAAGGCCAATTTAAGTACACTAAACACTCTTAAACTTTAATCTAAACATTGAACTTGCAATTTTTAGTTAAAGATATTCTAAGTTTTAAATTTGCAAATGCTGTATGAGTTTAATTAATTAGACATTTCCCAAAATCCTATATTCTAATGAAATTGTATCAAAAACGTTTTTACAAAATTTTTAATATATTTCTGTATTTTTATTATTAAATAAAACTTAAAGATTGAAGCATTAAATATATTTTTTCTAAAAATCTAAAAATGTTATTTTTCTTTTTATTATAATAATCCAATTATTGCTGTGGACAAAACATTAGTGTCCACCCCCTTCTCACACTTTTTGACTTACTTGGACACTCACTTCACCGCGCTACACCCTCTATCGGTTTGTATTACCATCGTGCAAGAGCTAGCGTAGTATATGCAGGCTAATTAAGCGACTAGGTTTAAGACACTGATGTCATGGCGGGAGTCGGCGCTCTCTTAAGGGCTGCTACAGGAACTAACAGAGGAAATATACATGCTTAATCTTGCTTCCTTCCTGTAAATAATGACATACTGAAATCGTGGAGTAACAAAATAAATGCAGTGGATCAACCACTTTTGAGGCCTTCTTTTGTCGTAACATCATCTGCAGGGATATGGAAGATCTCTTTGGTTGATGCATGGAATGTTTAGGGCCAATGGCGGTTGCGGGTACGTGAGGAAACCTGACTTTCTGATGAATGACGAAACATATAATCCTAAAGACAATTTTCCAGTGAGGGCAACTTTAAAGGTAATCTTGTCCACCACCAATTGTTCTCCTCTCCTCTTTTCAGGTTTAGATAGCACTAAATACGCTTTTTCGACAGGTCAAAGTATACATGGGAGACGGATGGAATTTGGATTTTAAACGAACACATTTTGACTTGTGTTCCCCGCCAGATTTCTACACCAAGGTAAAATTGGGCTTTGTTGTGGATTGTTTTGTTTTCGTAGTATTCAGTAGTCGATGGCATTTGCATGAACTCAAAGAAGGTCACATTCACATGGCAGGTAGCCATAGCAGGAGTACGTGGTGATGTAAAAAAGATGGAGACAAGGGTAATAGAGGACAACTGGACACCTGTATGGGGTGAAGAGTTCACGTTTCCACTGTCAGTTCCGGAGCTGGCTTTACTTAGAATCGAAGTTCACGACCACGACATAACTGACTCAGATGATTTTGGTGGACAGACATGTTTGCCTGTCTCGGAACTAAGACAAGGCATTCGAGCTGTTCCTCTTTTTAGTCGCAAGGGAGAGAAATATAACTCAGTAAGGCTTCTCATGCGTTTCCTGTTTGTATGAAGCATTATTAACTTTCCATTGACATGTTCTTGGATTCTTACAAGTATGCATTCTTCCGTTTTTATGTTATGGGATCAAAAATTTTGAGAACGTAGTTCAGCTGTATTCGCACTTGTAAGAATCGTGGCCCGTAGATATCAAGTATCAAAACGCAACGATTACATAACTATCAGTGGAGAATCATTGCCAATCACTCCTCACTTAAATAAATTTAATTACAATATAATCAATACAACAAAGTTAACTTCGGCTACGAAAAAATCGTATCTCAAGATGTAAAAAATATCACCATTAATTTTTAGCTAAGTTTTTATTTTGTTGCTCAAAACATCGTCAAAGTCTCGTAATTGACAACTATAGGCGATGTTCTTAAATTGCACCGATAATTTTTAGTTACACTTTCGTTTTGAGAAATCGTCCCTAATAATTATGGCTACGATTTTTTTTGGTAGTTATACACTATTAGCTGCGTTTTATAATCGTAGACAAAAATTTTTAGCTACGTTTTTTTGAAATATAAGTAAATGTTTTTGGCTATGTTTTAAAAAACATGGGCAAATATTTTTAGCTAAGTTTTAACTGAATGTTATACAATTTTAGAATAAACTATTTGTTATATTTTTAATCAATATCATTGTATATAATGTATAGATATATTTTTATTGTAAATTTTTTATACAATTAAATTGTACCAAAAAAATTGAAAATATGAAACATTGTATATAAAAAGTAAACTATTATTAAATTATACTCACAAAAAGAATATTTTTGTATACAAGATCATATGAATATTAACTTCAGTTAGACCAAAATAAGCCCTCATTAAGGTATACTTTGATTAGAATAATATTATTTTGAGTTTGAAAGATTCCAACGTAGCACCAATTGCTTCAAGCCATAATATAATTTTCATTTAGTAGAAATGAATATTTGGATTTGAGTAAGTTTTTTGGTGAACTTGGTATAGTTACTTCAATTGTTAAAATAGTAATGTGCTGTATAATATTTAAGGTCATATGTAAGCAAATGAAATTAAGGTTTCATCAAAGATATAGATAAGTATTTAGGCAATTTCTCTTTATTATAATGATAATTGAGATTAAAAAAATATAAGAATTAAGTAAGTGTTTACTGTAGAAACTCTTATAGAATTCAGTTAACAAACTATTGTTCCAATAGTAGTATGATTTTCTTATAGAGATATGATATAAGATATAATGATTAGCTTATTGTAAGTGGGACATTATTGGTTTATAACTTACATAGCCAATCGGTTGGCTCTAGTCCTTATAACATAATTATTTAAAGGAAATCTTTATATTAAGAAAATTTATTTAATTAACTAATATATAAGATAAAGTCCATTGGATAATGCTCATTGTAAATAAAATTATAATAAGATCATAATTATGAGATTCATATTGCATTTATATATTATCCTTAAATTATTCCTATTCGTTGTTCTAATAAAAGTGGATATTAAAGACCAACATATATTTTGTTTCTTCTTTATGAAAATAGTAGTGAATTTCATAAAAATAAGTATAGAGATAAACAAATGCATGAATGCTTGTTAGAGAACAAGTTTACTAAATTAACCCGATATAAGAATTATATTTGGAATAATACTGGCATATATATGGAAATGTTCATTGTGATAATTGCATAAATGGTGCTTTAACTTAAGATCTCAAAAATATTTAGTTTATCTTTCAAACTTCTTTGCAATCTTACATTTTTCAATATATCTTACATATGAGGTCCTTTTATGCATCCTCATAGTAAGCATCATATTGGAAATGCGAAGAACACAACTCACTGGTTTGATAATTAACATTTCTTAGGGCCTTTATGTAACACTAACCTCTTTGTAGCTTTAAATCCTAAGAGATGCTAAAGTCCATGCTTTGATCCAGAATAATAGTTAGCATTAGCCATTTCATATGTGTAGAGGAGTATGTTCTGTTGTTGAACAATGGCCTTCATACACCCCAAGTCAAATAGAACAAGATGAAATCAAATGGGAGCTCTACAAGTCTCACAAATTTACAACTCAACCATGTAAAGAATTGTTACTATGACCTATGGTCAATTTTCCACTATACAGATTGATATGAGGATCACGTATTGATCCAACTCACACTTTCATCTTATGGCAAACTGCTTTACAGAAATTGGGAACCAAAGATAATATCAAGTTCCAAATTATGGATATCAGTTGCCTTATATGCTCTAGAGTAGTTGAAACTTTAGATCATATTTTCTTCAAATGTTCTCAAACCAAACAACTATGGAGTGCTTTTTCTTAATATCTTTGAATTGCATGACAGGGATCTTACTTAGATGAATAGATTGTCTTTAGGTAACATATTGAGATGGGCTAATAAAGAAGATCGAAGGGCCTTCAAAATTGGTTTTGTTATGTTGGTGCACTATATTAGGAGGATGATAAAAACCAAAATCTTTCGTAGGGATGAAGAGTTCAAGGAATACAATTGGAACCATTTATGGCTTAAACTAAGGACGACTATCATGATCAATGCTAATTATCTACCCATGTCTAATTATGTTAAATTGGAATTGAATATCTAGAATATGATGTTGTTGGATATATCTAACTGTTCACCTTCTTCATTAGTTTAAGCTCCATTATCAAAAGATATAACTTCATACATTTTGCAATTTCCATTTTTTGAATGAATTTATTACTTAGCTTTAAAAAAAAAGCATCTCATTTGAGCATTGTTATATATTGATACTAATTATGACGTATTGTAGTCAAGAGTAGTTCAATCAGTAGTCATTAGATACAATATGAACTATATTAAGGTAGTTAAATAAAAATATATCGGATTTATCAAGCAAAAGTGATTAGGGAAATATTTTGTTGTTCTTGATTAGTATTAATTTGTGAAATTCTTAGCTAAGGTAAAATAACACTTTGAAAATGATTATCAAATGTCATTAATAAAGCTAAATACTAATAAGGAGAACTAATATAATCGGAGTTCAATAGAGTTCACATTAACATTATGCTTTATATCTAATTAGAACTGTATCTTTTAAATGCACAAGTTTTAGTTTGTTTTACTTTGGGGAACCAGAATCAAGACCCGTTTGATGACGAAGTTTTATTCGGTTGGGCAGTAATCGATTTTGGTTTTGCAAGTTATGTTAGTTCTAAAGTTTGTTGGCTTGTAATTTTTGATTGTTTTGTCTGTTCACAAGCGATAATACTTTATCCAATAACATATGCTTTTCATCTAATTTGATGGTGATTTTGTTACCAACTTGTGAAATAAAAAGCTTTGACTTTTTGTTGTTTCTAAAAGGGTGATTTTTTATTATTCCTTTAAATGCTTCTAGGGCAAGGAGAGTCCGAGTGGAGGTTAAAGAAGACAACTCTCCGAATGTGCATTGGTTCTAAAAGGGAACTACTCAAACTGGTTTCACTATGGGGAATGAATATCAAAAGCAAGATGACAATGCTTGAATTTTACTTGAGCTAGCTGCATAAAACAATCTGATTGGGTTTAGGAAAGCAATTGAAGAAGATGGACTCGATGTTGATAAGCCAGGTATGTGGTATGGAAGAAGAATGGGCTTAAAAGGGATGGGTTTTGAAGAGAGGATGCCTTTAATGGTTGCTTCCTTGTTTGGAAGCAAAAATGTGGTGAAGTATATCTTGGGAATAAGGCTTGTCGATGTTAACATGAGTTGTGGACCTAATGGGGTCACGGCTCTTCGTTGTGCTGCTACTAGTGGATCTTCTTTTACTCTTGAAGTTGTTAACCTTATGCTTAATGCCTCTGCTAACCCTAACCTTGTTGACGCTAACGGAAATCATCATAGCGGTGTAATTCCTATACTTTGTAATTCGGATTTAAATTATAGGAGAAAGGCACTGGAGATCATGCTATAGGGTGGTAGCAATAGTGATGAAGCTTGCTTTTTGCCTGACAGAATTGAAATGGAAGGCTAAGAACAACTAGAATTTCAACACCGATGTCTTCAAAAAAGGGCCCTAAGAAGAAAGAATATCATGTTGATCTTACCCTTGATATCAAGAATAGGATTTATGGGACTGATGAATTTCTAATGTATACATTTAAGATCAAGCCTTGTTCAAGGGCTTATTCTCATGATTGGATAGAATGCCCATTTGTTCATCCTAGGAAGAATGCAAGACACCATAATCCCAGGAAGTATCATTACAGCTATGTTCCTTGCCCTGGTTTTCAGAAGGGATCATGCAGGCATGGTGACGTTTGTGAATATGCACATGATATTTTTTAGTTTTGGCTTCATCCTGCCCAGTATCAAATGCGCATTTGCAAAGATGAGACCAATTGCAGTAGAAGACTTTGTTTTTTGGCTCACAAACTTAAAGAGCTTCATCCTTTGTATACCTTAACAGGTTCTGCTTTGCCATCTTCTAGATCGTACTTAGCTAATAGGTTGAATCCGGACATTGGCTCTATTAGTGCTTTTACCCTTGGTTCTCCATCTGTCTTAATGCCATCAGTCTCAACACCACCCATAACCTCCTCTAGGCCCTCTTCGCCTATCTAATATTGTTTCCTCCACTTTCCAGCTCTCTTGTAGCAGGTTCAAATCTACATTTAAGTGCTAAAGATATGGATTTGAACATAGACTTTCTTGCACATGAAAGTCTTCATTATTGGCAGCAACGACTCTTGGATGAGGTATCTGGTCTTGCCTTGCCATCCAGTTGGAGTAGTGGTTTCTCTACAACAGCTTTTACTAACTCCTCTATTGAACAAACCGGGGAATTGAATGGGTTTGGAGGAGGAAAGCCTTCTAACCTTGAAGATAGTTTTGGATCTACTGATCCAACAATTTTACCTCAATTGCAGGGGCTTTCACTTAATGCTTTAACATCTCAATTGCATTCTCCAAAAAGGATCTCAACAAGCTAAAACATAGACTAGCAGCTACGGTCCAGCTATTCCAACACGTTTTCCTCATCTCCTGTGAGGATGTTAATTACCATCCTTTGGGCTTGATCCATCGACAATAGCTTCCAATTCAAAGTCTGCTTCTTTTGCCAACTGATGGAGTCAGAGCTTTATTGAGTGAAGTGTTGTTAGTCATCATATTGGGCCGTCTTTGCTAATTTCTTCAGCTGCCATATTCTCCTCTGGCCTTACTGATTGGGGTTCTCCTAATGGAAAATTGGATTAGGGAATCTAGGAAGAGGAGCTTAATAACCTGTGAAAGGCTGCATCTCTTGGAATTCGAAGGAATGGCACCTGTTTGCCAGGAGCAGGAGTTCCAGTGCCAGCAGATGTTAAGCCAGGTGTGTCATGGGTTCACTCCTTAGTAAAGGATAATTCTCCAATCAAACCTATGCCATTGGGTTTTGAGGATGACCAACAACAACAACAGCAACATCAACAATGCCATCGCAATACCACAGGAATGGATAATCTCCCTGCTTGGGTGGAGCATATGTACAGTCAACAGGAACAGCTGGTGGCGTAAATGCAATATTAGTCACTGTTTGATTTCTAATTAAAAATTTTCTGTTTTTTTTTAAATTTTATTGGTTTTAATCATATTGAGAAGTAAGAGTTCAGGACATGAAGGAAATGAAGATAAAATGATAGTTGGGCAGAAGAAAAAGTTTCTGCTGGTTATTATAGGAATTTCATTTTCTAGTGAATCTGGTTCAATTCTTAGCAGGGACGGTGTTCTACTCAAGTAGACAGAACAAAACCTTACAGATGAGTTGAGCGGCTTGTATATGCAAATTCTTTGATTTCATTTTCCCTTAGTTATATTTTCAATTTTTGAGGTTTAGCATATGGCTTATACTATTTCTATACCAAAAATGTGTTAAATTAATTATTGAATAAAATATGTCCAATTTTATTAAAAAGTAATAAAATATGTCCAATTTTATTAAAAAGTTATCAGCGTTCTGGTCAATATACCTCCACATAAACTTAAAGTAACCTTCTTTCCTTGTGCGGTTGCCACATCTAGTGTATGTTTTCTTTACTTTGTGATCTCTCTGAAAGATAAGAGGCTGCAGTGATTGTCAATTCGTAAGCATGAAACTTATAGCTTAGCGTCCTCTAGTAAAGGGATGGAGTTGAGAATGTATCTACCCCAAACTATATCAAAAATGTTTTCTCTTTTTCAAGTATGATCCCATTTTATCTGTTCTTTTATCTTTTGCCATTTTGTCCAGGTGCTACTTTACTAGATTATATGGAAAACTTTAGACATGCAAAGAACAATGTCTATTGTTAGATTAAGGTAGTAATTGGACTCCTGCCATATAAAGGCCTAAAGGGAAAGAAAAAGATGCATAATCGCCTTGGTGATTTGTCTGTATCTTACTTGCTCTGAGCAAAAGCATTAAGATATTTTTCTACCAACTTTTGAACAGTAAAGGGTATATTATGTGGTAGATGATGTTTACTCCATTTCTTGGATTTTTCTGCCTTGAGAATCATTCGATTCTATCTTCCCCCTCATCAATATATTTATAAGAAATCTTGGTATGGAATTAATATCAACATTTTCTTTTATAGAAGTATTGACACAAGAATGTGAAATGAATAATAGATATGATAATGTCATCATGAGGTAGTAAAACACATCATTAAGCAGTAATGTGAGTTAAAAATATTGCACTATCGCTTAATTCGAGTTTGTTTGTATATGCCTTATTTTCTCAATGGGTTCATAAGTTTAGCCCTGTTTGGGAAATAATGGATTGCATTAGCTATTAATTAATTCTATCAGCGGTTAGCCGATAAATAGTTACTAGCGGATAACATTAGTTGTTTATTAAAGATGTTCAGTAAAATTAGTTGTTCAGTATTAATTATTGACATGTAAAATGACTTATGAGGGTATGATTTAAAAAAAAAGAACATGAATATTATTTTTTAGTATTTTATTGAATATTCTTATAAAAATTTAGATTTAGATATTTAATTTTACAAAAATTAAGTTTATAACTCTAATAATAATAATAATCATCATCATCATCATCATTCATCATCATCATAATCATCATCATTAATATTAATAGAGAATTTAATGTTGGACTATTATCATTATCATCATCATCATCATCATAAGACTTCTTATGATGATGATGATGATGATGATGATAATAGTCCAACATTAAATTCTCTATTAATATAAGTGATACAGCGAGCTACATTGTATTAATATTTTTTATATAATATATATGAATTTATTAATTAATAAATTAAAATATTTATAATTATATAATGGCACTTATACGATATATAGTAGTTATATACTAAAAATATTAATTTGATGTGACTCTTTATATTTAAAAATTAATATTATGATATTTTAAATGTAAATTAATATTATAAAATTAACTGAGAATTAAAAAGTTTAATTTTCCCTTTTATTATATTCTTCCAAACTTCACGGACGTAATTGTACGATCAGAAAAAGCTAAAACAAGAGTAGAGAATAAAATGGAGGATAATATTATTATTAGGTAAACAACTATTTTGGATCAAACAGCTGGAAAACAACTTATCGCCAGTTTACCAAACACGACCTTTGTCTACTTTTCCTACATCGTTAACTCGATATCTCGGAATCATCTTCTGATAAAACAAAGACTGGCAATTTGTTTTACGTAACGAACCTGCAGGCTATTTGGATACTACTGTATGGATTATTTCCGAGTCTTAAAATGCTCTGGATAAGGAAAAATGCTCTGGATAAGGACATGACGATGACAGTTTCTTTCTGTAAATAAAAGATATTTCAATCGGACATGAAAAAGGTTTGGAATCTTTGTTGCTCCGAAAATGGTTGGCCTTCAAATTGTACAACTTTCAATCATGGCCTTGCCTCTGATTTCATTTAAAAGAGATCAAAGAAGAGCTTCGACTATCTCAACAGTCTTTTATATCATTTGATAGTAGAATACCCAATTTTCAATAACCTGATTATACATTCTTTAAAGATAAATAGGATTGAAAAACTTGCTTTCCCTAATTCTAGGTCAAAAAGCATTTTTTATTTTAATATTTTTTAAGAAGTTAAATTAAATAATTATAAATAAACAAAGAATTTTACAGAAGGTACTTTACCTGGTATAATAACCAACCACAGGCTACTCATTTACGGAAAAAACTTGATAGAGGTGTTGCCAATACGGAATGGGCTCAAAGATTTTCGCAGGCAAGTGTATACGTTGGAGAAAACCTTTGTTCGGATTATGCACATATGCACATTCAGGGTTTATTGGAACATAGAAGACGTAAAGCTCCTTTTTGATTATTTAAAGGAGTAACTGAGTTGGATTGGAACTCATAAACGTGATGTGGTAGCAACCAATCACTGGATTTAATGCATTCCAGCTGGTTAGAGGAGCACTCAAGCAATTCAGCAGGAGCAAATCAAGGAACTTAATATCCCTTAAAGAGCAACTAACAAAGGTGCAAATGGCTTGTTACAATTCCCCAATGGACATGCAACTGCGGGTGACAGAAAGAAATTTACTCAAGGAGTATCAACAGGAGCTGCAACTTTAAAATTCTATACTCAAGTAAAAAGCCAGACTGAACTGGCTTAGAGATGGGGACTCCAACTCCAAGTCCAAATACCTATTCTAAGTAGCTAGATAGAAGAAATGGTAATCGTATAACAGCACTAAGGGACTGCAGGGACCGATTAATCTCAGATCAAGATGAGGGTGGAAATGGCCAGAAACTTTTACGTCCAGCTAATGCGACCTGAGGTGACTGAACAACCGACGTAAGAGTATGAAAACATACCAAAAGGGACGATAAGTAGTGATCTTAAGGAAGCACTGAGTCAACCTTTCTCTGAACATGAGATCAAGCAGGTAGTCTTGGGTATGCACCCCTCCAAAGCACCAGGTCCTGAAGGATTTACTGCTTGGTTTTTTTCACACACATGGGCCATAACAGGGACGCTCTTTCACTGAGGCTGTTTTGGAATATTTCTCTTCAGCAAAATTGCTGCAAGAAGTAAATAACACATATATGTGTTTAGTCCCTAAGAAGAAACAACCATTGACTATGGGAGATTTCAGACCTATATCTTGTTGTAATATGATGACAAAACTATTGCAAAACTATTAACGGACAGATTGAAAAAGGTGCTTATGGAGCTCATTGACAGATCACAAGTTGTGTTCATTCCGGGTAGAAACATAGGAGACAGTATCTTTTTATTACAAGAGTTGCAGAAAGATTACTCTTCATGTAAGAGGGTGGGCAGTTGTATGATGAAAATCGATTTTTATGACGCATATGTCAGTCTTAACTGGAGCTACATCAAAATTTGTCTAAAGGCGACGGACTTTCCAGCCAAATTTATCGAGTGGACTATGAATGTTGTCCAATCTTCTTCGATATGTGTCCTGGTTAAAGGCTTTCCACCTAAGCCTTTCAATAAAGATAACGGACTCAGACAAGGGGATCAGTTATCCCCTTATCTTTTTGCCATTGCAATGGAGGGGGTGTTGAGATTACTCGAGGCTTTCACGATTCATAATGGATGTTACAAATATCATTTTAAGTGTGTTGAACTGTCCATTACTCATTTGATATTTACGGATGACCTCGTCTTATTTAGTGGAGCAGACATTGCTTCCATCAACATCATGAGGCATATTATGAAATTATTTTCTAAGTGGTCTGGTCTTATAATCAATGGTAAGAAAAGTATGATCTGTATCTCCTTGGACGTGAACAATTGAGCAAAATGATGGGGATGACAATTCAACCTCCTGAATTACGATATCTTTGTGTGCCTATCACTACTTCTAAGCTTACGTATGCAGATTGTGTTTCCACTTCTTGTGAAGATACAATTTAAGGTGAATTCCCTGCGAAACCGTAAACTATCCTATGCTGCGAGAATCACTCTTATCACTTCAGTCCTGAACAGCTTGCATGTGCATAGGACAACGCATGTTGTGCTCCCACGACGAATAACAAGGAGATAGAATTATCAAAGCCTTCCTTTCGTCTGGAAGCACCGAATTAAACAAAACAGCTAGGGAAAAGTGGTGTGAACTTACAACCCCTAGGAAACAAGGGGGACTGAGTATAGCGACAATTTCAAGCATACAAAAAGTGTTAATGTGCAAGAACATTTGGCGGCATCTCACAAACAAAGAAAGTCTCTGGTCCAGTGGATACATGTTAAAGGAAATGAAATAGTCAACTAACAGATATGGTATGAAGTGATTGTAGGACACAAAGTGTGTCAGAGTAATTATGGTGATTGATTGTGATAGTATAGAATTAGTTTTCATTTCCCTATAACAGCGTCACGTCTTTGTATAAATCCCTACCTATGTACAGCTGCTACATATACAAAAATAAAACAATTTTATATGGTATCAGAGTATTGATCTTGGTGACTCTAGAAGGCTCATTTTGCTTCCGCCACAAACACAACTAGTTCATCTCTATTAAACACAGGCACCATGAGTGACGAAAAATCAACTGAGATAATACCTCATGTACCTGATCCTCTCGTTCTGCATCATTCAGACTCACCAAGTCTTGTTTTAGTCTCACAACTTCTTGATGGACACAACTATGGACAGTGGAGCCGCTCTATGCGAATCGCTCTCAGCGCCAAAAACAAACTAGAGTTCATTGATGGATCAATCAAGAACCCTGCAACCACTGATGCTAAGTATCCAGTTTGGCAGAGATGCAATGACATGGTCTTGTCCTGGATTTGGCAATCCGTGCAGGGCAATATTGCTCACAGTATACTCTACTGCAAAACTGCGTCAGCAGCATGGAGAGATCTTGAGGATCGTTTCTCACAAGGAAATGATTCCAGGATCTATCATATTCGACAAGAAATTGCCGAACACAGACAAGGACAACTATCTGTTTCAGATTATTACACAAAATTGAAAGCTCTTTGGGATGAATTAGCCTCATATCATGGGCCCATTACTTGTGAATGCGAGGCATCTAAGGCACATGCGGATAGGGAAGAGAAAGAGAAAGTCATGCAGTTCTTAATGGGACTGAACGAGAGTTACTCAATCATACGAGGCTCTATCTTGATGATGAGCCCACTCCCAGATACACGACGAGTCCATGGATTGGTCCTTCAACACGAACGTCAATTGGATGTGGTAAATCGACGTGAACCTACTGCCCATGCAATGCAAACCAGTCATTCGACAGCACCAAAAGGAGGCTATGGTGCTATTAAACCTAATTCACGAAAGACATTCAAATGTAGCTACTGTGACGGAGGACATCCAATCGAACTTTGTTTTTTCCTTATTGGATTCCCTGAAGGACACAAATGGCATGGGAAGAATGTGTAGCCCAAAAATAGACGTGCACCTCCAACCTCCAACAATGTTGAAGCAGTACTGTCGCTAGCTGCCAAGACTAACACAACCAAAGCAACGACCTCCAACAATCAACCAACGTTCACAACCGAAGAGTACAATCAACTCATGGCTCTTCTTCACAATAAGAATGGTACTGATCTGCCACTTGCACATGCAACAGGTATCTTTACACCCAACTGTAATTTTGCACAACATGATCCGCATTCAACATTGTATTGGATCGTGGATAGCGAGGCCACATATCATATTTCTCTCACTTATCACCCAGCCATAATCACACTAAAACCCAACATGATTTTGTTAGTTTACCAAATGGCAGACAAGTTGCGATTGAAACCATTGGGACTATCAAACTATCCCCCGAGATAACCCTTGATGGAGTTTTACATGTGCCACAATTTCGTGTGAATTTGTTATCTGTGAGTAAGTTGACTTGGGCATTAAAGTGTATTGTGATATACCCGAGTTTTTGTGTTGTGCAGGACATGGATACGAAGAGGATGATTGGCCTGGGCAAGCAGTTTAATGGACTTTACTACCTCACTCCAACTCAAAACCCTCATCTCGCTCACCATGTCAACCGTACCTTAGCACTTTGGAACTTACGTCTTGGGCACCCATCCTCAGCACCTCTTCGCTCTTTATCCCAGACTATCCCAGAAATTATTTTTGATTCTACACATGTTTGTGATGTTTGTCCTTTAGCAAAGCAAACTCGTTCATCTTTTGTTTCCAATTCAATAAAATCAGTTGCACCTTTTGATTTGATCCACTGTGATATTTGGGGGCCACATCAAATCCATACACACTCTGGGGCATGTTACTTCCTCACCATTGTAGATGACTTTACTCGTTTCAAATGGGTTCATCTCATATGATTTAAATTAGACACACAAACCTTGTTGCACTCGTTCTTTTCTTGGGTCAAAACCCAGTTTAATCGTGACATTAAAACCCTCCGTGCCGACAATGGGGGAGAATTTGTATCTTTGCGTTCATTTTTAGACACTCATGGCACCCTTTTTCAACACACCTGTGCCCACACCCCTCAACAAAACGGGGTAGTTGAACGCAAACACCGCCACCTTTTGAACGTTGCTCGTGCCTTACGATTTCAAGCTAACCTACCCTTAAAGTTCTGGGGGGAGAGTATACAAATTGCCTATTTCCTTATCAATCGCCTTCCAACACCCTTACTTTCCCATAAAACTCCCTATGAACTCTTACATGGGACACTACTTGCATACTTTCCTCTCTGGGTTTTTGGGTGTTTATGCTATGCTACCAACCTTACTCCCTCCCACAAATTTTGATGCTCGTGCTCGTCGTTGCCTTTTCCTGGGTTATCCCCTTGGCCAAAAGGGCTATCGTGTCTATGATCTTGATAGCAAGCGCATTTTCACCTCTTGTGATATCATCTTTCATGAACATATTTTTCCCTTTGCTACCTCACCACCAGAAAAAGAACTCAACTTCCCTATCTTACCTATTCCTTATGATGACCCCACTCCTGCACTCCTCTCAGCTCAACCTCCTCCAACTTCCGACCTCCTTCCCACTACTGACATCACTCCTTCACCCCCAGACACCTCTTCCTCGCCAGCCTCTGCTCCTTCTCCTCTGCTACCTTCTTTTCCCCTTCGTCACTCCGAACGCATTAAACATCCACCTGCCCATCTTCGTGACTATCAGACACATCATGCTCCCAACGCCATCTCTTCTACCATGTCTGGCATGCACTATCCCCTTCAACGGTATGTTTCTTATTCTCATCTCTCTCCTGCTCACCGCTCTTTTATCCACAACATCTCTCACTTGGTTGAACCAGCCTCTTATGAGCAGGCCCGCCATGACCCTCACTGGCTTGCAGCTATGAACTCTGAGATTGAAGCCCTTGAAGCCAATCACACCTGGACTATGGTTCCTTTTCCTCCTCACCAACGACCCATTGGCTGTAAATGGGTCTTCAAGATCAAGTACCATGACGGTACCATTGAATGCTACAAGGCTCGCCTTGTCGCCAAACGTTTCACGCGGCGCGAAGGCATTGATTACAAAGAGACGTTCGCTCCAGTTGTTAAACTCATTACTGTCCGCTGTCTCTTGACTGTTACTACTATTCATAATTGGTCTCTTCACCAAATGGATGTCCAAAATGCTTTTCTTCACGGTGCACTGCATGAGGAAGTCTATATGTTACCGCCTCCTGGATATCGTCGACAGAAGGAGACTATGGTTTGTCGACTTCACAAGTCATTATACGGACTCAAACTAGCATCTCACAGCTGGTTCCAACGTTTTTCATCTTCCATTCAAGAAATTGGCTTCCAACAGTCCCGTGCAGATTACTCGTTATTCACTAAGGTTTATGGACACTCTATTACGGTGGTGTTACTCTAAGTTGATGACATGATCATTGCAGGAAATGATGAGGAAGCCATTAGCCAACTCAAGAAGTTTCTTAGTGGTTGTTTCCAAATTAAAGACCTCGGACCACTAAAATATTTTCTTGGTGTCGAAGTTGCACGGTCCAAAGTTGGGATCTCCATTTGCCAACGTAAATATACCTTGGATATATTGGAGGAAGCTGGTTTGCTTGGAGTAAGACCTGCCAAGTTACCTATGGAACCTGATTTAATGTTAACGACAACAGGTAGTGATGCTCTCAAGGACCCTACTCGATATCGACGTTTGGTTGGGAAATTGATCTATCTTACCATTACAAGGCCAGACATTACGTATGCAGTAAATAATCTCAGTCAGTTCATGCAAGAACCCAAACTTCACCACCTTAAGGCAGCACATCGCCTTCTCCAATATCTGAAAGAAGCACCAGGACAAGGGTTACTATTTCCTTCGGTGAATCAACTTAATTTGATTAGCTACTGTGATGTGGATTAGGCTAGATGTCTGATCACATGCCGATCAGTGATAGGTTTTTATATCTTCCTTGGTAAGTCACTTGTGTCATGGAAAAGTAAAAAGCAAGTCACGGTAGCAAGATCTTCAGCAGAAGCCGAGTATCGCTCCATGGCTGCAACCACTTGTTAGCTTACTTGGCTAAGGAATTTATTGAAAGATTTGCGTGTAAACCACCCTGAGCCAGCAAGATTGTTTTGCAACAATCAAGCTGCTCTACATATTGCAGCAAACCCTATGTATCATGAACAAACCAAACACATAGAACTGGATTGTCATACTGTTCGTGAAAGGATTCAAAGGGGAGAAGTCAAGACCTCTCATGTGCAAACGGGACGTCAAATAGCAAACATGTTTACAAAGCCATTAAGAGCACCTACCTTCCATTCGCACCTTGGCAAGTTGGGTGTTATTGATATCCACACTCCAACTTGAGGGGAAGTGTTAAAGGAAATGAAATAGTCAACTAACAGATATGGTATGAAGTGATTGTAGGACACGATGTTTGTTAGAGTAATTATGGTGATTGATTGTGATAGCATAGAATTAGCTTTCATTTCCTTATAACAGCGTCACGTCTTTGTATAAATCCCTACCTATGTATAGCTGCTACATATACAAAAATAAAACAATTTTATAATACATACAGTCCACCTCCGGGACAAAAATTTCTGGCAGCTTACAAAATCAAATAACTTTTTATGGTCAGTCAATGAGCTATTGAAGATGAGATAATCCATATACCCATAAATAAAGCATCACATAAGAGATGGTGCTACTACGTGGGTTTCGTATGACAACTGGCTCAAAATCAGCCCGACTGTCGACAACCCAGTCTTCGGACAGCTTCCACAGAGAATTCCACCCAGCTCTCATGTATCGGCTCTGATTCAAGATGGGAAATGGGTTCGACACACTCGGGGACTCTCTACGTTAGAGGCTTATCTTCAACAATTTAGAGCTCTCACAGCTGAAGACGAAATCTTATGGGCTCTTCACTCTCGAGGAGATTTTACAAATGCTTCATGCCATAACTTATTCAGAAATGCATCAGCCTCAGTACCGTGAATCTCTTGTGGAAACAGACCTTGAATCCTAAAAGACAAGTTATTACATGGTTAGCGATCAAGAATTGTCTAAGAACCAAATGCCGCTGGTTCTCACCCACGGATAAAACCTGTCTACTTTGTCATTCAGCAGAGGAGGATATGAATCACTTATTTTTTGTCTGCGAATACTCCAAAGTTGTGTGGAACACAATCTTATATATACTGGAAGCTGCAAATTTTAACTATGAATGGGAGGACATGCTGAATTGGGTAATCCACTAAAGCCACGACAATGCTATACTCTCTAAAGCAGCATTCATCACTACCATATACATGCTATGGAAGAAGCAAAATAATAGACTACATAAACTCATTGTAGAAGATAAGCATATGTTGGCAGATAAAATTGTCAACTAGATTCGACCAGTTATCATTGCAAAACAAATTGACTGCTTGCTACCTCCCCCCACCAAAATCAAATGGCACTTACGATATAATGGAGTGTAAATAGGATGTTATGTACGTAAAGAGGTCTTTTGTAATCCCAGAAGCACTATCGTTAAGTGAGTTGGAATAGAGGTCCCTGTGGTTTCCGAAAACTTGTAAGAATGTAAACTTGTCATAGCTTTTGCTATAGATTAATTTATCTTTCTTCATTTTACCAAAAAATAAATAAAATGTCTTATAAAAAACGTGAAATTGCAACAGAAACATAAGATAATGGCCTAGCTAATACTACACCATGTTGGTTAGTTGAATTCCTAAGGCTTAAACATATGGGTACCACTAACATCCAGTCAGGTCATAGCCAGGCGTTCTCTCTTCCAATTGGAAATTGCAAGTTCTTTATGAGTTTTCTGTTTGAAAAATCGGGTAATTTTTTCCTCTAAGGTAAGCAACTAGTGAAGTAAACCGATTCGGTAATACCCAGGAAAGATCACAATGACCTCCTAGACGGGTATTACCATTCCACATAAATTCTCAGGAAAAGGCGGAGGGGTCACAAACGATCCCACTTAAAACCTAGCCTCCTAGACAGAAATTATGTGCACGGTGTATTTATTACAACCTAACCCGTGTACACACATGAATAGTAAATACACCTAAATAAATTGGACACAACATTACAAATATACCCGACAAATAATATTGAATAATATACTACAACTTGAAAAGAAACAAGACAACAAACGCGAAATAATAAAAGCGATAAGGAAAGAACGCACCCGAAAATTTGATAACGGAGTTCGGCCAATTGTGCCTACATCTCCGGAGCACCACTCAAATGGTCCGGTTTCATTTAATGTGGGAGAAGAGATACAAATTTGGGATGTTTACAATAGGAGGGGGAGAGCTCCTTTTATAACTACCAATCTCCACCCCAAACACATAAACTCACGTTATGGGATAGATAAAAAGGTGCCAAATAGTAACAAATCTCTACCTTGGCACAATTTCTTATCCCACTAAATATTAATCTTCTCAATCAACCAAATAATAAAAGCAATCTTCGCGGTGCTTCCAAATTTGTGCCTTCAGGCGCTAACTCAAATGTGCAGGATATTAACCAAGTATAAATAATATTCAAACTTGGCTCTTGTAACCACCTTGGTTAGCATATCTGCAGGATTCTTAGTAGTCTGAATCTTCTGGAGAAGTATCTCCTCTTCTTCAAGAATTTGCCGCACAAAATGATAGCGAACGTTAATTTTCTTTGTCCGTGCATGAAAGACTTGATTATTTGCTAAATGAATAGCACTCTGACTGTCAGAATATACCTTGAGTTGTTTCTTTCCAACTCCCAAGTCTTTAAGCAACCCATAAAGTCAAATTGTCTCCTTCATAGCTTCTGTAATTGCCATATACTCTGCCTTTGTTGTAGACAAAGCCACCGTTGACTGCAAAGTAGACTTCTAACTAATTGGCGCCTTCACTAAAGTGATCAAATAGCCAGTTGTAGACCGTCGCTTATCTAAGTCACCTGCATAGTCAGAATCACAATATCCAACTACACGTTGACCACGTAATTCATCCTGCTCAAATGCTAAACCAACATCTACGGTATCTTGGATATACCGTAGAATCTATTTCATAGCTTGCCAATGACCCTTGCCCGGATCATGCATGTACCTGCTTACAACACTAACAGCATGTGAAATATCTGGTCTCGTACATACCATTGCATATATCAAGCTTCCAACTGCATTAGCATATGGGACTTTTGCCGTGTATTCTCGCTCTTCATCTGACTTTGGAGATAACAGGCTACTTAGTTTCAAATGAGGAGCAAGTGGGGTACTAGGTTTTGAATCTTCACCATACTGAGAATCTTCTTGACTTCCCCCAAATCCTTTATCTCAAACTCTTTACTCAACTGAGCCTTCAATACGTCAATTTCACTTTTGCTCTTCGCCGTAATCAAAATATTATCAACATATAAGAGTAGGTAGATGTAGGAACCATCTTGAAGTTTGCGCAAATACACATAATGATCATATTTGATTCTTGTGTATTTCTGACCCTTCATAAGCTTGTTAAATCATTTGTACCACTGCCTTGGAGATTGCTTCAGTCCATACAACGATTTGTTCAGTTTGCAAACCCAATTTTCTTTACTAGCAACCTTGTATCCATCTGGCTGAGACATATAGATTTCCTCCTTCAAGTCACCGTGTAAGAATGTGGTCTTCACATCAAGTTGACCTAGCTCCAAATTCAACTGTGCTACCAAGGCCAACAAAATTCTAATGGAAGAATGTTTAACAACTGGAGAAAATACC
>JAOSBO010000209.1:17235982-17246349 GCA_027563915.1 Erythroxylum rotundifolium
GTAGCCTTTAACCACCAACCTTGCCTTGTAGAGAATATCATCTTTAAAAGGAAATCCTTCTTTCTTTGCAAATACCCATTTGCATCCAATTACCTTCTTTCCCTTCGATAGTTGTGTCAGCTTCTATGTCTTGTTCTTCTCAAGAGATTGCATTTCCTCATCCATTGCACCCGCCTATCTACCACTTTTTGAACTTCGGATTGTTTCTGGGAAGGTAGATGGAACATCATCAACAACTGGAAGTGCATAAGCTACCATATCAGTAAAACGAGCAGGTTTTTGAATTTCTCATCTTGTGCTTCTAGCAACAATTGACTCTAATTGCTGTGGAGGTTCTTGGGTCGAAACCTCTTCCTCATCTAACTCTTCTTCAGCCATAGGAGAGTCATTAATAGTGCTTTTTCCTGGGATCACCACTGTCTGTTCAAACTCAACCTGCTTCGGCATGCTCTCTACCTGTTGTGAAGTACCATCAGCCCCTTTTAGAGTTACCTTATTCAACATGGCAGATTTATCAAAGGTAACATCCCTGCTGATTATTGTCTTCTTTGACTCTAGACACCACAAATGGTATCCCTTAACTCCAGAATTGAAGCCCATAAATAGAGCCTTCTTTGCTCGTGGATCCAACTTTGATTCATTCACATGATAATATGCAATAGAACCAAAAATACGCAAAGAATCGTAATCTATTGTAGGTTTCTTGGACCATACCTCTAAAGGAGTCTTGCCACCTATAATAGATGAAGGCAAGCAATTTACGAGATGTTGAGCATATGTCACAACCTCAGCCCAAAATTTTCTGCCTAACCCAGCATTAGATAGCATGCAACGAACTTTCTCCACTAATGTCTTGTTTATACGCTCCGACACACCATTTTGTTATGGCTTTTTTCTAACTATGAAGTGCCAAACTATGCCACACTCTTGGCATACTTCCTGAAAAGGATCACTCTTGTATTCTTCACCGTTGTCTGTTCGGAGAACTTCAATCTTCTTTCTCGTCTGGTTTTCAACCTGAGCTTTCCATCCAAGGAAAACTCCAAGCACATCATCTTTGTTCTTTATGGTAAAAACCCACACTCTTCTGGAAAAATCATCAACAAAAGTAACAAAATAATGTCTTACTTCAAGTGACGAAGTCTTGGAAGGTCCCCATACATCTGAGTGCACATAATCCCGAATCCCTTTGGTATTATGGATAGTAGTGCCAAATTTCACTCTTCGTTGTTTTCCGAGAACACAATGCTAACAAAATTTCAATTTGCAGGTCTTCATTTCCTTGCTTGGTAAAAGTTTGCAAGGATTTTTCACCAGCATGTCCCAAATGCATATTCCACAGCTTTGTTGCCTCTACATCCTTCTTGCTACTTAAAGTTGCTATTGCTATCATCCCAATCATTGTACTACCTTGGTAATAATACAGATTGTCCTTCCTCAAGCCTTTCAACATTACCAGTGCTCCTGAAGTTGCTTTAAAAATTCCATCTCGCATCATTACAACTAGGCCTTTTGATTCTAAAGTCCCCAAAGAGATGAGATTCTTCTTCAACTTCAGCACGTACCACACATCCCTCAAAATTCTGGTGGATCCATTATGATTCTGCAGCTTGATTACACCTATGCTGACTGTTTTACATGGATTATCATTACCCATGTAAACAACCCCTCCATCAAGTTCTTCAAAATCAAAGAACCACTCCCGGATGGGAGACATATGGTAGGAGCAACTTGAATCCAAAATCCACTCGTCTAGATGCGATGCTAAAGGTGAAACCACCAAAGAGATATCTGATTCTACGTTACTTTTATACTGTGCAACATTTGCATCTTTCGGAGCCTTCCCTTTCTTCTTCAATTTTGGACAGTCTTTCTTCCAGTGTCCTTTCTCATGACAGAAAGCACACTCATCTTTGGCAACTCGACTTTTTGATTTGGATCTTCCTCTTCTCCCCTTTGACTGGCTTTGCTGACGACCTCTTGCTACCAATGCTTCATCTGCTGTAGCTGTTTTGTTTTTCATTTTATCCTTCTTCCTTAATTCATGGCTATACAAGGCAGAACATACAGCATCTAAAGACACATTCTCCTTTCCATGAAGTAACGTAGTCTCCAAGTGTTCAAATTCATCAGGAAGAGATGATAACAAAATCAACGTCAAATCTTCGTCCTCAATTTTACATCCAAATTCAACAAGTTTGCTACTAACTGGTTAAACATAGTGATGTGTTCATTCATAGTATTACATGGTCGGTAATCAAATCGGAACAGCCTTTTCTTCATAAAGAGCTTATTCTGACCACTCTTTTTGAGAAATTTATCCTCTAATGCCTTCCATAATTTGTGTGTAGAAGTCTCATTCTTGAAAGCATACTTCTGCTCTCTGAATAGACACAATCGAATTGTTTCGTATGCCAACTGATTTATGATACTCCAATCCTTATCGTCAACATCTTCTGGTTTATTTTCATCAATGGCAATGTCAAAACCATGTTAGAAAAGGGAGTCCAAGACCTCCCCTTACCACATGCCAAAATGGCCAATACCGTCAAATATCTCCACCGCCAATTTCAAACTTGACAACGAAGTCCTCGACCATGACGACGAAGAAATCGATGTCCCCAATGTTTCTTGATCATTATATGCCATTATAGACTCAAACTATAATATTCAATATAACAAAAATTACAAACAAACTAAGGACGAACCTTTAGCTTTGATACCACTTGTTGAGAAAATCGGGTAATTTTTTCCTCTAAGGTAAACAACTAGTGAAGTGGACCGATTCGGTAATACCCCGGAAAGATCATAGTGACCTCCTAGACAATATTACCATTCCACGTAAATTCCCAGGAAAGGGCGAAGGTGTCATAAACGGTCCTACTTAAAACCCGGCCTCCTAGACAGAAATTATGTGCACAATGCATTTATCACAACCTAACCAATATACACACACGAATAGTAAATACACCAAAATAAATTGAACACAACACTATAAATATACCTGACAAATAATATTGAATACTATACTACAACTTGAAAAGAAACAAGACAAAAAATGCAGAATAATAAAAGCGATAAGGAAAGAACGCACCCGAAAATTTGATAACGGAGTTCGGCCAATTGTGCTTACATCTTCGAAGCACCACTCAAATGGCCTACTTTCATTTAATGTGGGAGAAGAGATACAAATATGGGATGTTTACAATAAGAGGGGGAGAGCTCCTTTTATAACTACCAACCTCCACTCCAAACACATAAACTCACGACATGGGATAGATGAAAAGGTGCCAAATAGTAACATTTTCTTCATCTCCTTTTCAAAACTTGCCTTTTCTCGAAGCCTCTGCTTCATGTCTTATCAAATGCATCCTGTAGTTGGATTACTCATTTTAGTTGTAGTTGATCTGCAAGGGATACTCTACTGCCATTGAATTACAGTGCCAGAGTTGAGTTCCTTGGGAGAGCTAGTGTGCATGTGATCTATTTGAGTCCTCTTACCAAGTAATTATTTTCAAGACACTTGCATCCTCTTACCAAGTAGTTATTTTTAAGACACTTCAAAGCTGCTATATTGCTTTCATATTGTAACTCGTTACAGAGATGAGTCCAGTTTCACCTAGTCTTTGGTGAGTCTCCTTGCTTCTTTTGTAGCACCTGAATGACATTTCCCTTGTAATATAGTAGTAGGCATGGTAATTATGACCTGGCTCGCTGTTTTTGTCCGGGGTTGGCCAAGTCACAGGTCGACCATGGTCTGCCCACACGGGCCCGACTTGTGGCCCATCCATTTTTTTCAAAACGATGTCGTTTTGAACTTTTTGACTTTAAAAATCAGTAGGTGGGTTGGGTCGAGGGTAGGTCCATCCCGACCCACACGGGCCACGAGTTAGGCTGAGGGCAGCCTGGGATATAAGTGGTGCAACGGGATCACAGTAGCCTTGATTACAAACATTTTAACTCCTACGTATTCTACAATCTAGACTTTCAAATGAAAATCAGTAATAAACCTTCCATCCATCTCTCCTTTGATGGTTAAGAAGCATATGTATGTTCTTTTCTAATAAAGGAGATTTTGGAAAAGTTCTCCTAATTGTCTACTTTTTGATACTGGAAGAGTCAAATATTATTTCAGTTAATGACCAAAAAAAGCTCTAATTTTCGTCAAGTTTTTAGTTGTAGCGCGAACTTTAAAATGTCTAAACTTTTAATTGTTTTTCAATTGTGACCTAATGTTAGTCTTGCCATTATCTTTACCGACGAGACACTACCACGTGTCAAGGGGCCCTCATTAATAAGACAAGTCAATGCAATTAGTCTGATTATTAAAATGACGCCATTTCATTATAAAACTGAGACGACGTCGTTTCAACAATTGAACAACATACACCGTCGTTCTCAATCTTTAACCTAAATCCTTAAGTTTTTTCTCACTCATGCATGAAATCACTCTCACCCCTCATTCTAAATATGTGAAGCCCAGTCTGACTTGTCTCCAGGCACATTAGTCAAGTACAACATATTAATCTCCACCTTAAAAATCAAAGCAAGTTCTAATGATGAAGCCAAGAATGGTGCAAGATGCGTGACAACTTCTAAAGCACTAATAAATCTCCCTGCATTAGAATCCACTATATTGTCATTAGCCCCTCTATCCTTAGAAAGATTCTTGATTACCTCCATCTTCCCAAAAGCCACTGCCTTAACTGCACCCATGATCGTCTGGAAGCCTTCAACTGGTAAAACCAATGATCTTGGCATCAAAGCCCTCCCCTTGTTCCACCCAAAATCTACCATCAGAGAATCCCAATTTGACCTAATGGCTAAAGAATTCTCAATATTAACCAACTTATCTTCAGCTAGCCTACCCATCCTCTTTGAATCTAACACCTAAATGAACTTCCAACTGATTCAAACGCCACCTTTGAAACAACAACAAACTTGTCCAACAAGTTTTGCTCAACATGTTCTGTTCAATCCAATTCCACGAATTTGAGACCCTGTCCAACAAATTAACGTAGTTCTTATAAAGAGCAATTAGATCATCTCACATCACATGCATCCCAGTGTTTGAATAATGGAAAATTGCAAATTATCACTAAGAGAATCGAAACAGATGGAGATTTCATCATTGGAATCAATTATCAACTAGAGAGGGTATAGTACAATATAGTCGCAAGAATAGAAATGACAACGGTGGTGACAACGGGATCAATGAAGTGGAGATTAGAGTGAATGCTGATGTAGACAATGTCCTAGAGATTGGCAGTGAGATAGGTTGATCGAATTAAGTCAAAAGCAAGCTTTTTGCATATAATAGAGGCTAGTTAGGCAATGATTTCTTCAATGATTGTCTTGGCAATGATGGACTTAGGTATTTAGGTTAAAGATTGAGAATGAAAAGGTGTGTTGTTCATTTGTTGAAATGACGTCGTCTCAATTTTACAATGAAACAATGTCATTTCAATAATCAGACTGACTTATGCTAATTATGTTGACATATCTAATTAATAAGGGTGCTTTGACACGTGGCAACGTCATGTCAACAAAGATAATGGTAGATTAATGTCGGGATATAATTAAAAAATTTAAAATTTTCAGCATTTTATTGCTATATTTTAAAGTTCAGGCTATAATTGAAAATTTGACAAAAGTTTGAGTTTTTTTTAATAATTGAACTTATTTTTCCCTCTGTATTTTTTACAAAGTCTCATAAAGAAAAGCCTAAAAAGGATTTGATACTTGATCTCTCTCTATATTCTTTATAAAATCCAATGTATAATCTTGTCCATAATGTTGCCAGACAGGTTACAAGGAAGAGATTTAGAAGTCCTCCCCTATAAATAATATATATATTAATAGCAAAATAATAGGTAATCATGTTTCTCAAACATAGTGTTACAAAAAATAATAATTAGTGGAGGAGATAGTCTCTCAATAGTTACTGATTAAGACATAATTCATTATACAAGATCAACTGCTTTATAGTGCCAAACTTTGATTCCTTAAGAGAGCTACCATACATGTGATCTATCTGCATCCTCTTACCAAATAGTTATTTTCAAGACACTTCAGAGCTACTATATTGCTTGCTTGTTTTATCTCGTTACAAAGCTAAGTAAAGTTTCACCTAGTGATCTTCTCTAGCGAGTAATACTCTACTTGCTTCTTTTGTAGCACTAGAACGACATTCCCTTTGTAATATAGCAGTATAAGTGGTACAAGGAATCACAGGAGCCCTGATTACAAACATTTTAACTCCTACTACTTATTCTACAATCTAGAATTTCAAATGAAAATCAATAAAACCTTCCATCCATCTCTACTTTGACGGCTAAGAAGCATAATGTGTTTTTTTTTCTAATAAGGGAGCTTTTGGAAAAGTTCTCCTAATTGTCCGCTTTGATACTAGAAGAGTCACATATTTTTTTCCCTTTATATTTTATATAAAGTCTCATAAACAAAAGCTTAAAGAGGACTTAATACTTGATCTCTCTATATTCTTTATAAAATCCAATGTGTAATCCTTGTCCATAATATAGCCAGACAAGTTAGGAGGAAGAGATTTAGAAGCCTTCCTTATAAATAATCTAAGTATTAACAACAAAATAATATGTGATCATATGTCTCAAGCATAGGGTTATAAGAAATATAATTAGCATGGTGCTACTGTGGTGTTCTCAGTGGTCTGCTGATTAAGACAGAGTTCATTATACAAGATCATCTACTTTAGAGTAGCATATAAAGGAATGTTTGTCCTTATATGTAAATACTTGTCATACTCCATCATTGGACATAAATCACCACAAAATTAGACCATAATATGGTATTATGGCCATTATCCAGGTTGATTTTTTACTATTTCCTCACAATCTCAATCTCAATCTCAATAGATGAATCATTATTCAAGAAGCATCATATTTAGGCTCACAAACCCAAAAATCCCATCACTTCAAATGATAAGAGTGAATATATCTGACCCACAGAGATTCCTTATCTTTTAATAATCTTCATATTCTTTTGATTAGAAGAGATTTATTACTTAATTTTAAAGGTATCAATTAGTTTGAAGGGTATCACTTTAAGTCCCTCTTCTTCTTTAGGATGACAAACTATCTTCCAAGATATTTTGGCCATGGAAGGAGAGTTAGAATGGCTTGCCTATTAGAAGTTTTATAGTCCCCTCTCTATAGTCTCGATTAGAGAAGCAGGAAGAGCAATGTGAGCTACCTAATAGATGTGTAAAGAGTCAAGATAACATTGATTAATTGAACTCTTCCTATGAAGGATAATGCTTTATTGCATAAATTATTTATTTTCCACTTTACCTTGGTGATTAAAGGAAGGAAATCAACATAAGATGGTTTCTTATGAGAAAGAAGGATGCCCAGGTAAGTAAATGACAGTTTTTCTTCAAGCTGGTGATAAAAGATAACATGTTAGTTAGACAAGTATCAAAAGAGGAAATAAAGAATTTATTTTTCTCTTTGTTGATGGGCAAACTTAAAATAGCTTTAAAGGCCTCCAATACATGTTTAAGAGCCCTTACTGAATGGGAATGAACTCCATAGAAGATTAGGAGATCATCACCAAATTATAAATTATGAATTTCTATTCTTCTGCATTTGTTGTGATATTTAACTCTGTTTCCAAACTAATGCCATGTTTTATTAGTTTAGATAGGACTTCTATATGGAGAGAAAATGGGTAAGGGGATAAGGAATCCCTTTGGCCAATGTCTCTTGCACATTTTATTAGCCTAGTTGGACAAAAATTTATTAAAATATTGTAAGACACTGTATGAAGACATTGTTGCATCCATCTAATATATCTTAAAGGAAAGCCGAATGCCTGTAATGAATGGATAAGAAAGGATCAACTTATTAAATTAAAAGCTTGTTTGAAGTTGACCTTAATAACACAACATTTAGGGGATTTTTTCCTTCTATAGTTCTTAAATAATTTCAAAACTAGTAGAATGTTGTGCCCTATAACTTTTCCTTGACTATAAGTAGACTGTGTTGTTGAGCAAGTTTTATATCTAATAATAAAACTCTTAATACTTGCAAGTTTATAGATTGTATCTTGTAGTATACGAGGTTATCATTCCCATGAGAATTATGCAATAGCTAACAATTTGAACCTAACTTTGTCTCAAGTAACACAAAATTGATTTGAATTAAATTTAAATAGCATAATAAAACAAATAATCAAATAAAAGTGAACTACCAACGAAATTAGGTGCTTAATCAAGATTAAATAACTTAGGAACTATTTTTTCCCTATTTCATTTCCATTACTGTTTTTAATTTAATTGTGTTTGATCCTAGATTTTCTAATTTCATGATTAATTTTCTTAATGCAATAGTGATTAAGACATAATTCGTTACACAAGATCATCTGATTTGCAAATAGCATCTAAAGGAATGTTTGTCCTTATATATAAATACCTGTCATAATCAATCGTTGGATATAAATCACCACAAAAATTAGACCATAATATGGCATTAGGGTCATTATCCAAGTTGACTTTTTACTATGTCCTCACCTATCCTCTTAATCTCAATCTCAATAAATGAACCATTGTTCAAGAAGCATCATATTTAGGCTTATAAGCCCAAAAATCTTGTTACTTTTAAGTGCTATGAATGCATATATCTAACCCATAAGGATTCCTTGTCTCTTGATAATCTCTATATTCTTTTAATTAGAAGAGCTCTGTTACTTAGTTTTGAGGGTATTTTGCTCTAAGTCCCCTTATTTTTTAGATTGACAAACTATTTTCCAAGATACTTTAGCCATGGAAGGAGAGTTAGAAGAGCCTACCTATAGAAGTTTTTTGGTAGCCTCTTTATAACCTTGATTAGTGATGCAGGAAGAGCAATGTGAGTTGCCTGATAGATGTATAAAGAGTCAAGATAACATTGATTAATTGAACTCTTGTTGTAAAGGGCAATGCTTTAGTGCACTAATTGTCTATTCTCCACTTCACCTTGGTAATTAAAGGAAACCAACATAAGATGGTTTCTTGTGAGAAAGAAGGATGCCCAGGTAAGTGAATGTCATTTTTTCTTTAAGCTAGTGATAAAAGATAACCACTAGTTAGAAAAGCAACAAAAGAGGAAACAAAGAATTTTTTGCTCTTTATTGATAGGAAAAATTGAGATAGCTTTGAATGTCTCCGATACATTTATTAGTGCCTTTTCAGAATGAGAATCAACTCTATGGAAGATTAGGTGATCATCAACAAATTATAAATTATAAGTTTCTAACCTTCTGCATTTGTTATGATATTTAAACTCTATTTCCAAACTAATGCTATGTTTTATTAGTTTAAATAGGACTTCTATACAAAGAGCAAATAGGTAAAGGGATAGGGAATCCCTTTACCTAATGTCTCTTGCACCTTTGATTAGCTTAGTTGGAGAGCAATTTGTCAAAATTTTGTAAGACAATGTACAAAGACATCGTTGCATCCGTCTAATATATCTTAAAGGAAAGCCAAATGCCTGTAATGAATGGATAATAAAGGATCAACTTATTAAATTAAAAGCTTACTTGAACTCAATCTTAATAACACAACATTTACAAGATTTTTTTCTTCTAAAGTTCTTGAAGAATTCCAAAACTAACAGACTTTTATCTCCTATATCTCTTCCTTGAATGTTAGCAGATTGTGTTGTTAAGCAAGTTTTTTATCTAATAATAAAATTCTTAATACTCATAAGTATACAGATCGTATTTTGTAGTGTAAGAAGTTATCGTTCTCACAAGAATTATGCAATAGCTAACAATTTGAACATACATTTGTGTAAGGTAGCACGAAATTGATTTGAATTAAATTTAAATAGCGTAAATTAAAACAAGTAATAAAACAAAACAAAAAATCAAATCACAGTGAACTGCCAATGGAATTAGGGGTTTAATCAAAGATTGAATAACTTAGAAACTATTCTTCCCCTTTTTAGATTGAATAACTTAGGGACTATTCTTCCCCTTTTTTGTTTCCATTACTCTTCTTAATTAATTGCGCTTAATCCTATATTTTCTAATGTCTTCATTCCTGTTTCTCAAGATCTAATCAATTAATCCTACTTTAACATTTTTATTAAGAGTCAAATTAGGGCCTAACATTTTGAAGAGTTCAAAATAGATTTTAACATTTGCAAAATGTTTAAAATAACTTTGAATGATCCAACTTGGACAAAATTAAGTCTTTATGTGTTCCATGCCACGATAATGTAACCGTGGTATACGTTTATTATTTGTTATTAGACATATGTGTCATGATGTATCACTTAGTGAAATGGAACCCACATGTTTAATTAAATTCAAATAAATTTTAATTTAATTTATAATTCTATTTA
>JAOSBO010000209.1:17246449-17260362 GCA_027563915.1 Erythroxylum rotundifolium
TTGAAGCCTTCATCGATAACGAACTTAGAGGTGGAGAAGAAATTATCTACTTACTTACTTTAGCGATTAACTCAAAAAAAGATTTTAATAAATGTAAAGTTAAATTATTTAGATTAATTCTGTTTTATTATGTCTAATTAAGGTTGCTCATTTGTGACCGAAAGATCTTAGGTTCAAATAACAAGAATAGCTTTTTTGTAAAAATAGAAGGATGAAGCTGGCATTGACGACCCTTCGTAGGTCCCCGCAAAGTATAACAACTTATAAACTGGATATGTTGACTTTTTAATTACGGTTATTAAAAATTAATCATAATTAAAAATGATTATATCAAAATTAATTTAAGCTTCATCAAATACGTGAGTTTCATATTAGCACATGACTTACAGACATATATATCTAATAAAAATAATAATTTTATATCACGTTAATATAATGGACAGTAAAAAAAAAAATTTCCATTCAATATTTATTTTAAAAGTTTTGCAAATGTTTAATATTAAACTCTAAAACATTAGCTTCTAACTGAAAGAATTATAAGTAAATTTATATTTTTTACCTAAGAAAGATTAATAGAATTAATTCTTTAAAAAAATTTCCCTCTTTCTTGTACACTCATTTGTTTTAGTCAAAACATAATTACATATCTACAGTGAAAGGGCATCTGATTCTTTCTACTTATTCGCAATACACATGGGGTTTCTTGTACTTTTGTTTAAGAAGTGAAAAGGAAAAAGCAAATATGTATAAGATCAGCCACCGGCAGCACAACTGTTGGCATCCACTGGTCTCTCTCTACTCCAATTGTCTTGGAACACTAAAGCAATCTAGACCGGTTAGATTCTAAAAAAAAATCAAGTATTGCTAGAAGAAAAGATCTATTCTTCCAACTTACCTCAGAAAGCTGTAGGTAATTTATTCATCCTATAATCGGTCTGATAGTAGACAATATCTCCAGTGTCGCTCACATAGTGATCTTCTCTGAAGCTATTCAATAGATTGCTTAATAAGTGAAATGGGAATGGCCCTGATTTCTTGGGTTCACGGTAATACTTCCCAAGTACTGGCTTAGCTGCCTTTGTCTGCCATGAAATAGAACATCAGAAACTCACTGCAGTTAATAATCTGAATGTTCCATGCACAAAATACACACACACAAACACAAACACATTACTGCTAATAGAATATCTTACTGCTTCTACCAAATGGTAGTGTGGGATTTGAGGGAAAAGGTGATGTATAACATGAGTGCCAATATCATGGTGGACGTTGTTTATCCATCCGTAATCTCTATCTACTGTCGTCAACCCGCCTCTCAGATAACTCCATTCCTGTCCGTTACAAACTTTTTGTGGTGTTAAAATTCTTAAAACACATACATTTCTCTGAGTACTTATTAGGAATACCTTGCCGCGATACCAGGGAAGTTTCTGCTCATAGCCATGGTGGTGCAGGTACGTTACTATATCAATCCACATCACAAAACCCTGCCATGTTAATTAAACGCTATTGACAATTACATGAAGAAATTGTTATATATAATAGAAGGGTAGTAGTTAAGATATAAAGAACGCAGTTAATTACGCACCAAGTATGGCAGAGCATATAGTTTAATTACTTGGGCAGCACCAAGAAGAAAGGATGAGTAAACAAGTTGAAGAAGCATTCCAGTCCAACAGGCTGTTGAAATTAACACAGCTTTCCTTTCGTTTGGGGCAAACAAGTTACTGTAGGGACTAAAGTGAGAACCACTTTTTCCTGGACTTCTTTTCCACTGAAATTCAACTTTTTTTATAGTTAGTACATGCAAAAAGAGGAGCATGGAAAAACGTTTAGTTTCTCCATGGTGTCTACGTTTGCTATCCAAAAATAGTAATCCAATTTGCATAGGCTCACCAAATATATAGGATATGCAAACATTGGGAGTGGCAGACAGAATCTCAAAATCCAGGTCTTTGAGCCTAAACTCTTGTAGATCTTCTCAGGCATCTAAAAAAGAAAAACAGGCAGACAAAAAATCTAAAGAAATAGAGCAACGAATCCATTGTATGAGTTATGAACTGTTCATTTGGAGCAAGGGGACAGAAGCTAAAGTTGAATTCTTACGGGAACCCAAGATTCATCATTCTCAACATTTCCATGATTCTGATGGTGAGTCCTGTGGCTGATTCTCCTGCAAGATCATGCACATTCTCAAGTTTAAACTATTTAGTATCAAAAACAATTCAAAGACAAATTCATCAACAGCGTCAAAGGGCAGAGCTAAAAGTTAAAGCTCACCATCCATGGTAAGGTACAAGAATTAAAGAATGCAGGATATGTCCTACTATATTATTGAGCATGGGATTGTCTGAAAAGCTTCCATGTCCACTGCAGAATGCAAAACCAAGATTGTATCATCTGGAATTAATGGCAAGCAAAATGTTAAAAGCCCCTGAGAAAAGATAACTTAAGATGCATTTACCAATCATGGCCGAGAACAAAGATTGCCCAAAACATGGTCCCCTGAAGAACCCAATAGAGTAGCCAAAAAGCCCAGTGATTAAAATAAACTGCAGCCGCTGCCAACAAAAATATGAAAAGAACATCCCTGAAGACATAGCTGAGTGACCTCCACGGGTCCTTAACCCAGCAATGCTTTGGAATGGCCGCTCTGATATCACCAATTTTAAATGGAGGAGGGGCACTGGGATCAAAATCACCTTCAGCATCAGCCATTTCACCCCCATTAACAATTGAATCTTCAATCTTTACTTTCTCGATGTAGGATTCTTTCATTGTATTGTATAACAGTTAGTGCTCACTTCTGACCTTCGTCGAAGATCAAAAGTCTAGTAATTGCAAGCAGCTAATTCTCTAATTATTTTGTCGAAAAGGGAACAAGGACATGTGGAAAAGTTGATAGCTCAACCTTCTTTTTGCAATTAAGCAGATTTGACCCAATCTCTTTGCTTTAGGATCTCATTGTATGTATTTTGAAACCATGAAAACGTAATCAAATATGGTTCTATATGTTTCATATATTTATGCTACAGCAAAGTTATCTAAACGTAACTACTCCATAATGACCAGTACTTGGAAAATCCAAAAACTGATCTTGGTGGTGAGTGTTGAATTCAGGAATGCTAACCATGTCCCTATTGACAGGTAACGAACAGCATGATATTTTTGCTCTCCTGAGAATGAGGGCACGAAAATCTTGCATGCTTTTCCAATTCCGACGAAGAAGGGCTTTAATATGCCCAACCACAGATTCTGGCCAACCTCAGCATTATTGAGCGCTTCAACCGCTTGTACCGAATTCGCATGGTCTTAGAGACGTGTGGAAATTTTAAAATATCAAAAAACACCGATAACAAACTATAATTATATATATATATATATATATAGACCCATACTGTATATACCTGCTGATTTTTTTTAAGCACATATATCTTTTACACGAAAACTTTACTGCAAGATTGACAATTCCTATTTTAACGTGAAGAAGTATGATCCCTTCTCTTCATGGGTATGATCCTTATTAACCATTGCTATAAAATTAGTTGTGCAAAGTTTGGTATATTTTGTGGTACAATTAACATGCATCAACAATTTTAGAGCCGTTACTAGAAAGTGTAGTATTTTAGATTTTACTTTTAATTTCAATTGGTGTTTTGTATATATATTTGTTTACAATCATTTTTTTTAGTTGTTTCTTAATCCTTACACATTTGTTAGTTTTAGTATATGGTAGTATCAAGATCTCTGCATAGAGAACCTCTACAATTTGATCCAGAGATTGAAAGGACATTGCGAAGGTTACGTAGTGAAACCAAAACAACTCATGTAATACAACAAGAAATTGAACTTAAGGAAATCATAGCCAATCCAAGAACTTTAAAGGAGTTGGCTACTTCAGATTTGACTCAAAGGCCTTTATGCATAACTTGTCCAAACTTTGTTGAAAATGTTGCTTTTGAGCTTAAATCTGGCCTAATCCATCTTTTGCCCAACTTTTATGGTTTTGCAAGTGAGGATGCTCATAAGCATCATAAGGAGTTCGATGTGGTTTGTTTTAGTAGAAAACCTCCAGTGGTGACAGAAGAGCAGATTGTGTTGAGAGCTTTCATATTCTTATTAAAGGATGCGACAAACGACTTGACTTTTTGATCTACCCTTGGGAACGTTAGAACATAGATCGAGATGAAGAGATTGTTTTTGAAAAAATATTTTCTAGCATCAAAGATAGCGAGTATACAGAAAGAAATATGTGGTATAAAGCAACACAATAGAGAATCCCTTTATGATTATTAGGAGCACTTGAAGAAGCTTTGTACCAACTGTCCCCGTGATAACATACCAAAACAACTCCTTATCCAGTATTTCTATGAGGTATTTCTACCTATGGAAAGGAGTTTGGTAGATGTTGTGATTAGTGGGGCATTATGGGAGAAGACGCTCATGGAGGCTAGGATTCTAATTGAGCATCTGGCCTCAAAAACTGAACAATTTGGCACTCGTAACGATGTTAGTTGTGTTAATGAGGAAAATACTTCATCTATTAAACCTAGTTTAGATTAGCTAATATCTTTTGTTAGATACATTGCAGTTGAATAGGCACAAATAAAGACGTGTTGAATATGCACAAATACAAGCCGTCCAATTAATGAGTGCCCATCATTACAAGAAGGAAGCATGGAATACATCAATACTAGGAAAGAGAATTTTTGTAACCAGTACAACCCGCACTCCCAAATATATAACCCAGGTTGGAGAGACCATCGCAACCTGAGTTATGGGGGAAATAAGCAGCAGAATTACCTCCTAAATAGGCCACAAGGAGCACAACCATTTGAATTAAGGCCACAAGCTTCCTCTACCTCATATACAGTTAAGCTTATTGCAACTAACTGTAACATCTTGTCACTTGAATTAGGGTTAAAACGGTGATTATTAGAAATTAATGAGAAATTAGGAAGCATAACTTATGTTTATACATAATATAGCATACACATACATGATAGTATTGATCTTGTACATTATAATTATTTGTAAGTGCATTCATTGACATTTTTCTGAGTATTTTTAATTGTTAAAAATGCAATTAAAATGTGAATTGTAAATTAATTGAGCTAAAAATTTATTTGGAGAACATTTAGATTATTTTGGAATTTTGGTGAATTTTAGAGAATTTCTAAAATTTTGGAGTATTTTTAATTAGGAAAAATATTGAATTTTGGACCAATGAAACATTGACATGTGGTAACCTTGCATGTTGACACATGGCTCACATGTAAGGGATATACGTAGTGATGTATCTTTTGAGGAAGAGAAGAAAGCATTCAGTGGTTTATTGTTTTTCTTTCCCAACCACCGAAGGCCTGTTCTTTACTGACGATATTGGAAAATTTACTGAATCAAGTAAGTTATGATCTAACTTTTATGGATTTTGATTTGTTATGATGATCTAAACTAAATTGGAATTAACTAGAAATATAGAGAAGTGCAGAAAAATAGATTTTGCGTGAATAGTAATATATGGTTGAGGGACGATTATGTTTGAATTTTGAATTTGGTTTGTTGTGTGTTATTGAGCTGAAAGGGGAGTATTTAAGTTAGTTATGATATAGAAATGAAAAGTTTTTGGTGAAATGAAAGTGTAGAAGGAAGTGGAAAAATGTATCAAATGAATAATATATATACTCTGTTCAGGTTATGAATGTGTAAGAAGAGTAATTTCGATAGTGTTCTGAATGAGTTAACTAAGAAATTAGTGTAGTGAGAAATGGAACATAGAGCAGTGTTTAGTTGTGTTTGAAAGGGGTTATGTTTGAATTTTAGATTTTGGATTGTTACTATTCATGAAAACAAAAGTCCCAAAAGAGAGAAGAAGAAGAAGTATACGTGTATGGTTTTAGTGTTTAAGTCTATATATGAACAACTTGATTCTTTTGGTGATAACTTTTTCTTTTAAACTCCAAATGACTTGCTAGTTGAACCAATACACTTTTAAGACATTGTTTTTCCTCCCTATGACAAAATAAAATCATTTGAATTGATTTGAAAAAAAAGAGTGATTGAATCAAAGTGAGAAATTGTGCTAGAATCTTGAACTGGAAAAATTTCATGAATCATGCTTCTATATTTTGATTTTATCTTGAGATATAGATTTTAAAATGAGTTGATTTTTAGTTCTTATGAAATTAGAGACATATGTCTACAAATTTCTTGAACAAGTCGAATTGAAATTCTGTCCATAAGAGCTCTGAAAGTTAGTTAGAAGTTAAGAGTAGAAATATGCAGAGATAGAAGGAGCAGTATGGAGTATTTTGATCATAACTTGCACGATATTAGACCAAAATGAGTAAATTTGATGGATTTAGAAACTTAAGACATAGAGGAAGATTTTATTAGAAGGAAGTATTGTCTGAAAATGGCTGGTTATGGGTTAAAAATGGCACGAAAGGAAGAAAAGAAGGAAGAAAATGCAGCAAGTCACGATCGTGCTCCAACACAATTGCGAGTATGTCAAAAGACAGAGGAAGTCAGCACGATCGTGACTCTGATGAGAAATGAAGGAAGCCACGATCCTGCCTCAGCACAATTGCGACTTGGCTGTTGGTGCACGATCGCGACTCTAAAACTTTGAATGGTTTTGAACATCCTTTGATCTTTTGACCATAAATTTTTCAACTGACCTCCAAATGACATGGGATTTGAATCATTAGACTCGAAACACATTTTTTTACATTTACAACAAAAATTATAACCATCTGAAATTATTTGCGAGAGATTTATTGATAAATTTAGGACGAATTTGATGAGAAGTTATAGAATTTTATAACTGAAGTATTTTTACTGAACATGCTTTGGTATTTTGATAATATCTTGACCTGTATGTATCCAAATGGAATGATTTTTTATTTGAAGTAAACTAGAGATATAGGACTATAAATTTTATGAAGGAATTGAATTTTATTTCTGTCTTTAAGAATTTCAAAATCTCGTTTGAAATTGAGTCTTGATTTAGGCTATAGCACTACCCGAGACAGAAATCATGTCCTCTAGTTTTCGAATAAACTGTATATATGTAGACCAAATCAGATAAAAGTGTCTTCACAAAATTTGTAGCTTAATTTCTTAGATTTTAATTGATATAAATTTTGTAATTTTTTGATATGGGAATTGAGAGATATGGGTTGTACAACTTGAATGCATAATCATACATTGGCCAAATTTTCAAATGTGCACAGTCTGTGATATTTTGAACATAACTCATAGATTAATGAACCAAATTGAATGATCTTGATCGCAATAGAGACTTAAGACATAGGAGAATAATGTGTTAGAAGGAAATGTTATCAAATTTGTTGGCAGTTTATGAAAGATAACGGCCATTTTATATAACTCCCGTAACAGTTATTTGTCCTAACCCATGGTTAAATGGTGAAAAACAAATCATTCGACGATTATTACAAAACAGATAAAATACAAGTTTTTCTCTTCCATTCTCTCTTAGATGAAGCAATCATCAAAGGCTTAGAGTTTGGGACGTGAATTAATTGGTGACTCTAGTAGCCAACCATAAAACGAAGACTAGCAAACAGCAAATCGATCCAACACTTCCACATTTAGGTTAGTCCTTATAATTCTACAATGGTATCAGAGCCGAATTGCTTATTTCCTAGTTTCGATTTCATAAGCATGATTAAAAGATTCAATTAAATCATTCAATTAATCTGTTTAATTGAATCTTTCTCTTTCAATATATATCTATATATATACATGTTATGTGTTTTTCTGATTAGTCTGCCTCAAAGGCGACGTCAATAATACAAACCCCAAAATAATATGGGTAAAAGAAAAGAAAAAAGTAAGTTTTTTTAAAGCCAATTATACCTAGACTCATTCTACCCTACCTCACGCCAAACAAAATTGTTTTGTACATACCCATGGAAACAGTCACTCACGGCTATGCATGTGAGTCATGCGCCACCTTATAAGTGGTGTTGATGGCGTGGTGGACGTCATTCGTCTTCTTTTTCGACCGATCTATGCGATGACGATGTTGAAATGGGAGGTTTGTGACGACTCTTATATGGAGTCGTGGCTTTTGGCGTCAAGGATGGTGGTTGGGCATCGACGTGGTTGGGCGTCGACCTGTCTTCGTCCTCAACCCCAAGCGATGGCTCAAATAGATAGGGGGTGGGGGTTGTGTTCTTTCTCTGGTTGACCTTTCCGGTGCATCTTTAGAGAGAGCTACGGAGAAAATGAAAAGTTTTCTTTACAAAGAGTTGCGCAGAAGATGGAAAGTCGAGTTTAAATGAAATGAAAACTGCGCAGAGAAGATAAAAAAACGTTTTAAAGCAAAGAAGGGGTAGGGTTATAGACGGTGGGCATAAAATGTTATTTTGTCTTTTAGTAAATTTGTTGTTTAGTTACAGTTGCCCCTTCCAACATCTTGAATGTTCCGCTTCTTTATATCTTCATTCATTGATGTCACAAAGTCTCTTTTCTATTTCCAACGTACTGGAGAACCATTTTTTTTTCTGTTTTCAATTAATTAATGACATGTATATAGGTTTGACAAAGAATGAATTATGATTAGCTTAGTATATTTGTTTTTGCTAAATTAATTTGGTGTGAAATAATGTTTAAATGGTCTGTCCATTTATTTATTTATTTTGTAAATTAGTTTTACATTTATTTAATTCATAATTGTATTTTCATATAATATAATTCAAATATTCCATAAATGTGTTTTATGGGTAATTTTATATTATATTTAAAATAATATTATATAAATGAGTTTTATATAATTTTATATTAAATATTGTTTTACATGTATTAAGTGTTAGTTGTAAATTAGTTTTACATATTCTTTATTTTTGGCATCTTTGTGACATGTCAAATTAAAATAGTTTATTTAAATTATAGAAATTCCTAGTTCATTTTTTGTATAAGATGAATATGAGTTTGGCAAAATTTTCGATCATACGATATGAATTGTGGATTTTTTGATAATTTAATTAAAAAAATGAACTAGAATTGCTCGAACATTTGACTATAACAATGACTGCACCTTTTTTATAAGACAAAAACGGAAAAGATATTGATACTGCTAGTGGGCAATATTAAGCATCCTTAAAGGCTTATAGAGCAAGTTATACTATGTTGTATTTCATGCATAATGATCTAGTTGGAGAATTTGAGGATTGTCCCACTGCTAAGGATATGTGGGACAAGCTTAAGATCACGTTTGGTCAAACATCTGCAACAAGGCTTCGTGCCTTACACCTCAAATGGATGAACTACGAAATCAATACGACTCGTACTATGGTTGAACATTTACGAACCATGAGTGCTATAGTTTGTGATCTTAAGGTAGCTGGGCGGGCTATCTCTAAAGAGGAACAAGTCTTGAGTGTGATTCGGGCTCTTTCAGATCATACTAAGCACTGGAAGAATGTGAAACTTGTTTTGACACACAATGAGAATGTCAAAACTCTTGCAGAGATAACAAGGCACCTCGAAATGGAAGAGGATCGCTTAAAAGCATCTGACTCTTCCAATGTGGCTTTTGTTGCTAAAGGGAATAGACCAAAAGGCAACAATGTCAATCAAGGTAAGTGAAAAGGTTCGCGGCCTCCTAAAGGAATGGACCAAAAGGCCATATTGACAAGAAGCAAAAGGCTAAGGGCAAAGGAAAGAAAAACATGACACGTGTAAAGTGCTATAATTGTGGAAAGAAAGGTCATTTTGCTCAGGATTGTCCTGAATCTAAGAAGGTACCCTTCTTACCCATTACCTTTGAGTTATATGTTTGTTCTCATGCATTAGTTGGTAATTCTTTTCCTAATTGGATTGTAGATACGGGAGCAAGCAAGCACATAGTTCGAGATCGAGCTGGCTATGTAGACTTTCATCGGTATCCGATGGATTCACAAACTGTCGTGTTAAGAAATGGAAGTGAAGAAGATGTCCTAGGAATAGGGACATATAAGCTCAAGTTACGTGGAGGAAATACTTTGCTTCTCCATGATGCTCTCTATGCACCTGGGTGCGATATTGCCTTGTGTCTCTTGTAACTTTAATGAAATAAGGATTCGTTTTTAGTTTTAGTCATTATGGATTGGATATTATGTATAATGGCAATATTTTTGGCCATGCTACATTGAAAAACAATTTTTTAATTCTTGATTTGGATGCATGTTATTATAATTCGTCTTTTGTGTATGTTTCATATTTTGATCCTAATTCTAAATCTGTTAAATAGCATGCTAGATTTGGTCACATTAGCCAAGATAGATTGAGTAGGCTAGCTAAAGAAGGTCTTTTAGATTGACTCACTAGGATTAAGTTGCCTAGATGTGAGTCGTGTTCAACTGGTAAGGCAACTGCAAAACCTTTTGGTAAGACTTCAAGGTTGTCTAGACCTCTAGAGCTTATTCACTCTGATATTTGTGGACCCATGAATAGGCACGTCATGGGGCTATTTCCTCACTTTAATAGATGACTATTCTTGCTATGGGTATGCGAACCTTTTAGCTCATCGTTATGGAGTGCTTGATGTGTTCAAACATTTTGTGACTGAAGTTGAGACACAATTGGAAAAAACAGTTAAAGCTCTTCGGACTGATAATGGTCGAGAATATCTATCTAATATGTTCAAAGAATTTTGTGAGAAAAAGGGTATCACAAGACAACTAACGATTTCTTGAACTCCATAACAAAATGGTGTTGTGGAGCGTAGGAATCGAACATTGCTTAACATGGTCAGGTCAATGATGGCACACGCTAGTCTTCTAATTAGTTTTTGGGGAGATGCGTTACTTACAACAACTTATATTCTTAACTGTGTGCCAAGTAAAACTATACCTGCCACTCTATATGAGTTATGGAATGGAAGAAAGCCCTCTTTGGATCATTTGAACCCGTGGGGTTCGGCTAGTTATGTACACAACACGACTCATAAACATGGGAAACTTGGTTCAAGAGCCACCAAAATGGTGTTTATATGGTACCCTGAAGATTCTAAAGGGTATGTTATGTTTGGTGAGCACCTGAATGGTGGCATGACAAAAGTTGATTCCCACAATGTGGAGTTTCTTGAGGATGAGTTCCCAAGCATAGGTGAAATCAAAAAGGACCTAGAGTTGTATGAGTTACAACAAGATAATCTCAGTGAGGGGGATAATTTAGTTACTCGCCAAGTCCAAGTCACCGAGATTTTTTTTGCCCAAGAGAACCAAAATGAGAATGAGGTTCGTCTTCAATCTCTAAACCCAGAACCTGTAAATAGTCTACATGTTCACAATCCCACATCTCAAGGTGATAGTTGGAGTGGTTCTCAATATGGTTAGGATCCCACATCTTCGAGAGATAGGGGAGATTCTGAATCAGGGCAGACAAATGTCAATCCTAGACTTCAAAGAAGTGAGCGTGGAAGAATTCCTCGACAATATTTTCAAATCTAAGAGGAAAAATTCCTTTGTACTCCTTTGTAACTAGAAGAACCAACCTCTTTTCAAGAGGCTATTGATTCACCTAACCACACAGAGTGGATGGATGCCATGAGGGATGAAATGGACTCAATGGCAAAAGTCAATTGGAAATAAGTGGGTTTTCAAGATAAAACATCGGACGGATGGAATGATCGACAACTTCAAGGCCCATTTGGTAGCGAAAGGCTATACCCAAATAGAGGGTATAGATTATGAAGAGACATTTTCTCCTGTGCTGAGATTTGCCTCTATTGCTTACTTCTGGCTCTGGTTGCCCATTTGGACCTGGAGTTGTTTCAAATGGATGTAAAGACTGCTTTCTTTAATGGTAATCTTGAGGAAGAGACTTGTATAAATCAACCTATTGGTTTTGTTTCAAAAGGTTAAGAAGACAAAGTGTGTCATCTTAAAAGATCCATATATGGTCTTAAACAGTCTTCCAGATCGTGGTATTTCAGATTCCATGAAGCCATTACATCTTTTGACTTAGTCATAGTTTCAGAAGACCATTGTGTGTATGTCAAGAGAACAATAAGTGGAATTATGTTTCTCACTTTATATATTGATGACATATTACTAGCCGGAAATAATATGGAGATGCTCAAAACCACTAAAGAGTGGTTATCCTCTATCTTTGATATGAAGGATATGGGTGAAGCTAGGTATGTCCTAGGTGTAGAAATAACTCGAAATTGTCCCAGGAAGCTTCTTGTTTAAGATAGGAAGCGTATATTAATAAAATCTTGGAACGTTACTCCAGTTGAAAAGGTTCTAACCTTGAGTCTTGATCAATGCCCTAAAACAAATAAGGAAAAGGAAAAAATGAGTAATGTTCCCTATGCTAGTGCCGTAGGAAGCTTAATGTATGTTATGTTGTGTACACATTCTAACATTTGCTTTGCGGTTAGTTTGGTAAGTCGTTACCAAAGCAACCCAGGACCTACTCATTGGCAAGCATTTAAAAGGATTTTTTGCTACCTTCATGGTACTTCAGATCTTCTCCTTTGCTATCAAGGCAGGGATTTAAGGTTAAGGGGATATTCGGATGTCGATTGGGGTGGTGACCTGGATAAGTTTAGGTCAACCTCAGGATATATCTTCACCTTGGGAGGCAGAGCCTTATCTTGGTGCAGTAAGAAGCAAGATTGCATAGCATTATCAACAATGGAAGCCAAATACGTAACTTGTTATCTTGCCGCTCAAGAGGCGATATGGTTGAGAAGTTTTCTTCAGGATCTTAATCTTACTTCTAGAGTTAATGATCCTGTTGAAATGTTATGTGACAACACTGCTGCCATACAGTTTGCTAAAGTTCTGAAGTTTCATAGAAAATCCAAGCATATCAAAAGGCGTTATGATTTTGTAAGAGACCCTATAAAAAATAAAGAGCTTGCCATAAAGTATATACCTACTAACAAGATGGTAGCTGATCCCTTAACTAAACCTATTCCTCAAGATTCGTTCAAGGCTCATGTGATGAGTTTAGGTTTACGTAGGGTTTAGATTTTAATTGAGTTATATCTTGTTGTATAATGGACGTGTTTTAATTGTAACGAGCATTGGTTAAATAAAAGTTTTTCTCAAATGTTTATTGGTATGCAATTACATGATAAGGCACATTGTACTGTCACCAGGCTTTTGATTAACCTTGTCACACAGGTAATCATCCTAACGCTTAAGCAACGCATAGGATGAGACTTCACAATATTAATATTGAGTGTATGTAATATTGTGTTATCTTCATACTTGTGTAGTATGCATGACAATTTTTTATTATTAATTTTATTTGAATAGTCGCCTTAGTAAGTCTAAGATGAAATTTTGATGAGTCGGATGTGAAAGATTCAAATTTCACATTGAAGTCTTAAAGCCAAATCCGATTGAAGCCTTAAAGCCAAATCTGATGAGTCGGATGTGAAAGATTCAGGTTGTGCATTTATTACAGGCAACTTAACCGGGTTACAGTAAAAAATAAATACTCGTTACCTAAAATTGATGATTTATTTGATCAGTTATAGGAAGCTCACGTATTTACTAAGCTTGATTTGGATCTGGGTACTATCAGCTAAAGATAACAGAGCCTGATGTACCAAAAGGTGCTTTCAGATGTAGGTATAGACATTTTGAGTTCTTAGTTATGTCATTTGGGTTGACTATTGCCCCAGCTGCATTCATGGAATTGATAAATAAGGTATTCCAGCCCTACTTGGACAAGTTTATGGCCCTGTTTGGCAATTAGCTGATTGCATTAGCTGTTAGCTGATTCTATCAGCTGTTAGTTAATAGCTGATTATATTAGCTGATTTAACCAGCGGATTGTATTAGCTGTTTATTACAGATGTTTGGTAAAATTAGCTGTTTATGTCTAAAATGACTTATGAGGACATAACTTTAAAAAACATTATAAGGTTATGAAGATGACTTTAA
>JAOSBO010000209.1:17291123-17306468 GCA_027563915.1 Erythroxylum rotundifolium
AAAAAATTGAGGTGGGCAGGCCACGGACCGACCCGTGGTCGGCCCGGTCAATATTTCTCTGGCCACGGGCCGGCCCGTGGCCCGTCCACCCCTGCCCACGGCCCGGCCCTCGGGTCATATATTCTTGACCCGTGGCCTGGCCCATGGGCCGGTCAACCCGAGCCAAAACTCGTTGACCAGCCCAAGGGTCGGGCAGGTCGGATCGGGTCGGGTCGGGCCGGTTTTGACATCCCTACTCTTGCTAGGTTAAATTGAAGACCTAAGAAGCTTTTGAAATATTCAAGAGCTTTCACATAACTTTTATAGAGTCCATCTTTGCCCTGCAAAATAAAAGGAAATCATCTACAAAACAAACTTTAGTTAATCCAATTTTCTTGCATTTTGCATGATGCCTAAAATTGGAGTTATTAAGAACTTTATGCTTGATGATTGAGATGAGAGTCTCTATGCAAAGAATGAAGAGATAGGAGGATAAGGGATCCCCCTGACCGGGAAATCTTATTGCTTTAAAGAATTTGGTAGGATTGCTATTAATCAATACTAACAAGGATGCAGATAATATGCATTCTCTTAACCATTGAGTGAATATATTTAGAAACCCATGGGCTTTCAACATTAGCTATAGGAAGTTCCAACTCATAGTGTCAAAGGCTTTGTGGAAGTTTCTCTTAATTGTGCAATTTGGAGAAGAATTGGATTTAGAGTAACCTTTTAAGAGCTCTTATACTATGAGAATGTTATCCCTTATGTGTCTATCATTTAGTAAGGCACCTTGATCGTCAGTAATTAGTGTAGTTAGTGCTTTCTTCAATCTAGTTGCTAGAATTTTGGAGAAAACTTTGTAAAGGAAATGTGTATAGGCCGTAGGTCTAAACTCACCAAAAGTTGCGGGGTTAGATCATTTAGGAATTAAGAAGAAATAGGTTTTGTTGATCTTCTTTAGAAGAATCCCCTTAGAGAAGAACTCTTGGACTACTTGTGTAATAAATTTTCCAATGGTGCTCCAGAATTTTTTTTTAAAATAGCCATAAAGACCATCAGGGCCTAGGATTTTTTATCCATCCATTCCAAACACTACATTTGTTATTTCAGTGGTCTCCATAGGTTTGATAAGAGAAACTAAATCTATAGGTGAGATTTGTTTAAGCTAGATTTTCCTAAGAGCTTTAAGAGAAATAGTAGATGGACTAATGGTACCAAATAGGTCTTCAAAGTATCTTACTGCTTCCTCTTGGATTTCCTAACTTATCTAATGCACTGAGCCTTCTTTGCAAGAATTGAGTTGAAAAAGAAGCTAGTACATTTATCCCATCCTTTAACCAGCTCACTCTAGCTCATTGTTGTAAGAGAGAACTATAATTATGTGTGGCCTGCATAAACTGAGAAAGTTTGTCTAATAGAATTTGATTTATTGGATTTGAAGCAAGTCTAGATTGTATGCCTTAAAGTTCAAGTTTGTAAGATTTAATAACAGAAGTTGTGGATCCTTGCAAAGAATTTGCCACTTTCAGTTCTTACTTAATGATCTTTAGTTTTTGAATACAACTCTGGTCCTTTAACAATAGTGTTATGTCCCTTTTCTACACACCTCAGAGAACCTCGATACATTTACTAGGAAATTGTTAAATCAGAAAGGATGATTTTTTTATATAAATTTTTGTAAAAAAAATATCAATAACAATTCGGGTGTGCTTCGATAAGAGAGTATCTTTGAATGTAGCAATATTGTTGGGAAAGTGTCTAAGCCAAATGTCATTGACTAGGGCACAATCTAATTTCTTTCTAATATGCTAATAAAAGTTCTGTTTGTTGGACCAGGTGAAAGTGTGTCTAACAAATTTAAGATCGGTTACTAATTCCTCCACATATTCTTTCAAATCAGCCATATAGTTCTTTAAATTACAATGTCTTTATGCTTTTAATGTGTATAAAACTGAATTGAAGTCTCCACAGGTAAGCCATAGATTGGAGATGTTATTGCTGATAGTTTTAAGATTGTTCTATAAGCATCTTCTCTGAAATCTAAAATTGCTTTAATAGATAAATGATAAATTCAAATTGAAGAGCTCCTACATGAAATAAAGATTAAGATGCATAGCTTACTCAGTGGAGTCTAATAAGTTTTCTTTAAGTTCATCCTTCCTATGGCAGATAATAATTCTACCAAGAGCATGGTGATTATGATTTGTAAGCATGTTCCAATAGGATTAAAAAATCTCCAACTTAGTTAGATTTTCTAGTCTAATCTTGGATTCAAGCAAACCAATGATGATAGGTTTCTCTCACAAAACAAAGTCCCTTAAAGTTGATTGTTTAGTGAGGCAATTTATTCCTCTAACATTCCATGTGGAGTCTTTCCCTTTTCCCTTTTTGGATCTCCTTCTCTCCACTATTTAGAATTTGACATTTTCTTTAGCATCTCTGATCCCTTTAGTACCAATGGGGGTTGCAAGGATATATGAGGTATTAGGAATATTGGTGTTCACAATTGCCATCTCCTATTTAGGGTTATTCAATCTTTCGGAAGTAACATTCATGGCTACATTATACATCTAGTAAATTTACATATATTGCATCAGAATTTTCCTGAAATTTCCATTTCTACATCGTGCATTGTATTTTGATCCTTGAGTATATGACTGTGTGCTTCATTACATTCTTCCTGTACCTTATTATTTTGAACATCAATGTTGAAAAATATAGTGGAAGGCTCAGGGATTGGCAATAAATCAGTTCTTTCCTCTGTGGCTATCCTTTTTGTATTTGGAATCGAAGGATTGAGATTCTCTATAGATTCTAAAGGTTGAGACTCATTTGTTATCCCCATAAGTTCTTGATAGCTTCCAGTTTCAAATGTTTTTCCAATGGGTTTCTGATCACAAGGTTTCATATGCTAAGTTTTAAAATTTATAACCTCGATAATACTACAAGTGCATGGGTCATTCACATAATACCTAAGATATTGTTTCCACGAGGCGGGTTAAGCTAGTCCTAAAATCTAAGGCTTGACTAAATTTCGTAATAAACATAAATAAACAACTAATGCAGAAAATAAATCAATCAAATAATCAATTGTGAGAATTAAAATTCATAAATATAAACAAGATAGAAAAATCATAAAACAATAACAAATCAACCGGAACTACCAATTGAGAGGAATGTGGTTTTATCTAACCTTAACAAAAATCTAATTGATTATAAGATTACCGAATTATCGGGTTTGGACGATCTTAGGGTGGATTACTCTCTCTTGAGTTATAATCTTTAACCTTAATTAATAATCCCTAATTTAAATTATGGATTTGTAATCTCTCAATTTACAATTTACCTAAAACCTAAATTAATTATGAAATTGTCTAATAACCTATCGAAACCTATGCACGATTTCTCGCTACACAAATTTTACAGTTTGATTCAATTCTTTATTTATCAAACTAGCTAACTCTCATTAGCCCAATTTGATTATATTCACTTGGTTTACCCTCTTAGTTTATTGTCGAGTTATTAAGAACATATATTGAATCACAAATAACTCAATAAAAACACAATAAATCGAATTTCATTAATATCAAGAACAAAAATCCTAAAGGTGAGTATAAACAAGAACTCAACATTCAACACAACTTATTCTCAACAAATATCTCAATTCTATAAATTAATAAAATTGAAATAACTAGAAAATAAGTTGGGAATGGAATATCGGAGGTAGTGCCAGTAGGAAACCACCTATTCCGGGAAGTACGTCGCATTAAGCTTCTTCTCCGTGTCTTTCTTCCTTTGTCTCCTTCCTCAATCTCTTGATTTGCTCTCTACGGTTTCGAAATTTGGCTAATGTGAAAAGGCTTTTCTAGGGCTCTCTCCAAGACTATTTCTTCTATCCCTTGATGTTATATTTATACTTTGGAAGCCTTGTGGTTGATTTAGGGTCGAAACAATTCAAAAAGTCTTATGAAACTCAAGTTTTTGTGTTAGCCTGACATAGGCCACGATCGTGGCTACCTCTCTGTCATGATCATGGCCCAAAAGTGCACAATCATAGCTTGGTTCAGATCTCTCTGTCATGATCGTGTACACGATCGTGGCCTGACTACTATTGGTTTGTCTCTTTCTGTTATGTTTTTAGCCTCCTCAAAATTTCTCTGTTCTTTGCCGTTTATCTTGAAACACTAACAAACACATCAAATTACCTCAAAAATATAACATTTAAGCTCATAGACTCATACTAACCCATAAAAACAATTAAACACATAAACTAACATAATTAAAACCTAAATACACACTAAATACTCAAATTAACAATAATAACCTAACAAATTAAACCACTAAAACATAATACAAATCACAACTATCAGTTTCCAATTTTTGCCTTAAGTGATGGAGGGTGACTTCTAATGGTAAGAAATGGCTATAATGTCTACATCTTCCCTTAGTCTCATGATCAGAATTTTGTCAGGAAGCTCTTTTGAAAGATCCACATTAATGCAGATCCTAGCATAGCCTATACGTTTCTTCTTAGCAGTGTGTTCATCTATACACAACGGTCGACCAATGTAGCTTGCTAATTAACCTAACCCCTGGGTTATCTAGTATTCAAGGGGGACATTGTGGAAGTTAATCTAAAGTGGGATGTTTCAGATCTTAAGAGTTTCAAATCTTAAGTTCTATTGCCAATTTTGTAGGAAGATAGAGTGATTACCAAGGTTCCATGAACCTTATTCTAAGATTTTTTGAGCTTCAAAAGTGGAAGAGAAGGTGAAAAGGATCAGGTTATCTTTAGAGAGAAGTACCTCCATCAGTCCTCGGGTTTTTTAGAACTTGTTGGCCCATTTTTGTCAAAAAAGAAACCCACAATTGTGGATTCCCAATTTTGGTGCTCCTTCCTTCAAGACCTCAAGATCAGGTCAAGCAACTAATTTTCCATCCTTTTCCATGGGTGGTGAATAGGCGTTCAAGGGGGATTGTTCCCCAACTACTTATTCCTAAGATTTTTGGATAGGTGTAGTCGAAGATGAAGGTATGTCTGGAGCATTGAGAGTGGGGCTAGTGGTGGTTGTGGGTGGGGATGTGGGATGATAAAGGTGGCAGATGGGGAGGGTGAAGCTGCATGGATCATCGTGATGGCTGAAACATGAAAGAGGAAGGATTCAGTTCTACATGGTAGCTTGTGAAAAGTTTGTTGTGGAAAAATAGTAAAGAAAAGAGGTGGGAATGAGATGATTTATGAGTCTAAGTTGACCCTGGTGGAGAAACTGTGAGGAAGGGCTGTGAAATTATAGAAGGAAGGGTGGTCAGAGAGGGAGTAATGGTGCAGTGGAGGGGAGCCAGAGTGTTCTGAAACAAAGAGGAAAAAAGAGAGATCAAACATACCTACTGTTACTTCTAGAGAGAAGTTGGAGTTTCTCTAACCTCCATTATACTATTGATCTACTTGCATTTTGACGATAAAAATATAAACCATGCTTACTCAGCCATAGATATTATTAATTGTATGAATACAGAATCAGAGATATAATAAGAAGAAAAAATAAGAAGGGCTCAATTAGATAATGATTGGTAATAAGGATGGTAAAAAGGGTCAAGCCTAATTCAGTTCAAAATTAATAAGATTGATTTAAGTTGATCAGGTTTTGGATCAGTTTGAACTTTTAAAAAATTCTATTTTTAGACTTGACTTGAACTTTTTTTTTTGGGTCTTGAGACTTGGGTCTTTTTGGGGTTTCAAATTGGACTCAGATTTTATAACCTAAACTCCTCAAAAGCCAAACTTCTTTCATATATAAAATAAAATTATTTTATATTTATAACAAAACAAAGTTGTTTAATATTTTGATAAATAAATTTTTAGATTTATGAAACTTGATTAAGCTCAATCTTATGTGAAAATTTTGGAATTGATCGCATTTTAGGTCGAATTTATATGGGGCAAGAAATTTTAGACCAAGTTCACCTACAGACTTAAAACTAACTCGATTTGTTATCATCTCTACTTCACAACTAATTTAGGGTGTAATTAATTTTTAGCTGATTATGAAATAATAATATAATGTGTTAATTAATTGAATAATTATAAAATGGAAAATATATTTAATAAATTAAATTAAAATTTTTGTTTCAATATTTTAAGGGTCAATATTATCAATTGGTATACCATGTCATATAAGTTAATAGTTAAATGAAAAATTAAGATTAAGAAGATTCAGTAGAAACTTAACAAATTAGTTTTTAAAGTATAAAATACTACTTTTTAGGTGCAAATGATATCAAACGTAATAATAGGACTAACTTAGATCTATTTCTCAAAATATTTATAACTTTAACTGTAACTTTTGTAACTTCATGATACATAATTAAGAAAGCCCACTTTTGTAACTTCATGATACATAATTAAGAAAGCCCTCAGTTACCGTCCTTAACAACTAATATTTCAAGAAGTTTAAATTCAACAATATTCTTGTGCATAATCTAATTAATGTGATAATTAAAACTAAATTCATTAAAATAAAATTTAAAGAGTTGCATCATATGAAATAATCAAAATTACAAGAAATCCGTAAGATCAATCTGCTAGTCTATACAAAACAATATGCTAGGCTCTTGAGTTCTATAATAAGGCATCAATCTTTCATTTTAGGATGGCTAAGATAAGTCATGAATCTTTCATTTCAGGATTTGATGATTCTTATTCATGTTAACATAATCTTATTTGCTTCGTTATCAAAATATGTGTTTAATATTAAAAGAGGTCACTGATTTCATACATATAAACTGAATACAAATTTGTTTGGATTAAAGTAAGAGTAGTCATTTCAATAATGAAATTATAAAACCATTAGAGTTTCTTAAATTCATTAAATATTTAAAGAATATTATTTCCTCATCTTTAGATCTTAACCATCTTTATCTAGCAAGTGAATGAACTTCGAAAAAAATGAATTTAACTTTCTTCTAGTTAAGCAATGTAGGCTAATGTTATGAATATCATATCAAATTTTGTTTTGGTACGGTATGACACTAGGGCCATTCAGTGCTTGGTAGCATTTTGAGTATTTTTTAAAATTGTAAAATAGTTTATGAATCTTTTAAAATTGCAAAATAGTCCCTTAATATATTGTGCTAAATAATTTTTAATTTTACATCAACCATGTTTAAAAAATCGTAATAATATAAATTTGAAGTAATAATTATATATTTATTTCTATAAAGATGTAGTTGTTATTTCACATATAAAAAGTAGTCATAATTAATATAAGAAAAAATCAATTAACTACTTTTCTATTAATTAGATTGTATGTTTCAAATGTTTAGTTATCACTTCTTCCGTTATATTTTGTTATTGTTCATTTATTTTTACTTAAAGTGATATAGTATTGAAATTCTTAATCCTCAATATAATGTTGCTTTATTATTAGGAATGGACAAAAAATTGATGAAATATGACAAAAGGACTTGTTTATAACTAAATAAATATTATAAGAAGGTAAATAATATTTTTCAAAATATAAGGATTAAAATAAAAAAGGTCAAACCATAGGATAATCGCCCAGTATTATTAACTTTTTTATTATGTTTATCATAAAATGAACAATAATAATTTTATTTCCTTACTTGTTATATGTTTTCAAAATTTTAATGGATATAATTATTTTCAAAATAAATTTATATTGGTATACCATTATTGGTTAACAAGTATTTTTGAGAAATTAAAGATTACATTAAATAAGAGAAGGAGGATTAAAGTATAAGTTTGAGTACGAGTATAATAAGGAGCTACCGAACCTATCACATCAGTTACAAGGTGCTACAACCCCCACAGCTCATGAAATATCAAGAAAGAGACAATTTTAAAGAAAACAACACCCCATGAATGTTTACCATAAGATCACTAGAATTTATAATCAATATTTGATCTAGAATCATATATAAGTTTAAATAACCTCAAGCAATTAAGATGCCTCTATATATAACCATTTTGCTCTTTGTGAATCGTCTATACAAAGAATTCCAGAAATTGATGGTAACTTAATGAATTAGAGCTTCATACTCACCATCTTCTTGCTATTTTTGAACTAAGTTTGCTTGTATCAAGTCTGATCACTAAGAATTCTCTAATTTAGGTTAGCATGCTACCATAAAAGGAGCTAGAGTTTTAGCTTTTATCTTCAAAAGTCTTGTAATTTCTTTCTTTCTAAATGGCATAAACTAGGTTACTAAGGGCACTTACATATAACTTGCATTCCTCAAGATTCTTAAACCTGATTAACCCAAATAACTATCTTATTTAAGTTGGTAAGTTGGCAATTAGGTCCATAAATTTGAAGAATAAATAGCTAGGTCTAATGCATAAAACTACATTAGAAGAATAGGTAGTTAATATCTTTTATTTTTTCATTATATAAGGGGCAACATAAAGTAGAAAAGGATCTAAAAAGAGCCTATCTTTGGTGTTTAGTCTACCCTGATAACTAACCACAATGTGAAAGTTGCTTTAAGGATGCTAGAGGAGCTCTAGACTATATGAGTCCAATTAACTAATGGTAGCAAGGCAGTGAAGTGGATAAAATAAGAAGTTAATGTTCCATAACTTTGATAAGTCAATTTTAATTTAATAGCCTTTAAGGAGTCAGGGGTATAAATATGAAAGTTATTAAATATGGGATAATTAGAATGTTTAAAATGAGTAAGAATTAACTATTTGTTTCTTGAGATGAATTTGTTAACTCTGGCATAAGTTGGAATCATGTTTATGATGGAATTAGACAAAGAAGTCTTGTGTAGAGGGCTTAGTGGATGCTAGGAAGCATATTAAAACTATATTTTTGTTCTATCCCCTATCACATGATTTATGCAATGTTCCATGATGTTCATTAAATTATACATTTGTAACAAGGTCTATGAGTGATAAGGTCTTGGTTTTATAAACTAAAAATTTTTTTCCTTTTAGGAAGTGGGAGTTTATCCACTTGATCTAGAGGGATTCATAGTCATTATGAAGCTTCCATATCCTTTTAGATAACAATATTTTGTTAGTAGCTCTTGAAGATTTCAATCCCAGCGCTCTTTGGTATTTTTGGAGAACAACTTTTATTTAATTGATTTTTTTCTTTCTGGCTGCTTAGTAGGTTTCTATTTAATAAGTAGTTTTTGAGGAGTCTCTCTTTCTTGTTGGTGAGCTTAATGGAAAGGAATAGGTGAGCATACCAATGTACTTGCATTTTTGAAAGAATTGATTTTGTTGTTTGTAATATCTTGGAAAATGAAAGAAACCTATTGTTCTAGTAGTTAATTCTTTTTATTAAAACCTCCAAGAGTGGTTGATAATTTAAATAACTGAAAGTGATTCTTAGAGGGACTATTAGAACTCTAAGATACTTAAGGGAGGCTTTAATTTTCCAAAGCCAATTGAATTAGATATTTTTGTACTAAATATTTAGTTGTAGTAAATAAGATAAAGCTGCTATTAGTCTTATCATAAACCTAAAATGGATTGAAACGTATGTAAAGAGTCTAGTAAGATGTTGATTGAGTATCTTTTTACTTTACAAAAAATAAATCCATGGTTAGAAAATGCATTATCAAATAGTTTGAGATTCTTGCATTTAGTATGGTAGTCAAAGCTATATGAGCTCTCAATGTTTTATTTAGTAACTCTAATTATGGCCTTTATACATATGTTGAAGAGGTAAAGAGACAATGGACCACCTTGCCTTAAACCTCGTATTATCTATGAATTCTAATTTGGTTCTACATTTATTAGGATGTTGAAGGAAGTTTTAGTGACTGTTGAGCAATTTTTATATCTAATAAAACTCTTAATACCTGTAAGTATACCAATCATATCTTGTAGTACTGAAAGTTATCATTCTCAAAAGGATTATGTAAGAATCAATTCAAACCTAACTTTGTAACAAGAAATTGATTTTTTTAATAAAAGTAAATAAAATTGAAACAAATAATAAATAAAAGAAAATAGGTAAATAAAAAGTGAGTTTCCAATAGTTTAGGGTTTGATTAAGGATGAATTCTTAGGTCTTATTCTTCCTTTCTTCCGTTTCCTTAATTAGTATTGATCCAATTATGTGTTGATCCTAGAATCCCTAATGTATTTATTACTATATCTTAAGACCTGATCAATTAACCCTAATTGAATAAAAAATTCCAAATTTGCAACCTATTGATTCACAAAACTTTGCTTGATGTTTCAATTAGATCTGAAGTTATCTATTGGATAATTAATTTCTCACATAAGATTTCTCTTTGAATGATTATTAATTTGAAAGTTGTGGTACTTATTAAACTATCTACTCTCGTTGCACAATATAATATAATTACTTTTGACTCACTCTTGATACCTTAAGAAATATAACATTTAAGGTTGAAATCATGCTATAAACTATACAAACACTTAGAATATAAATAAGCACTCACATTAACACAATTCTAAGCCTATACATATGATAATCATCCAATAAGCACCTAAAAACACATTAAAACTCCTGTTAAAACATAATATAAACTATACCTATCCACACTTAAAATATTGCTTATCCTCAAAGAAGGGAAAAGCATAAACTCAAACAAAACAAACATAAACATATAAGAATACGTTCATGCAATATACAATAATGAGACAACTGCATCAAACTTTATAGAATCAATTTAATCATAAACATCAATCATTTAAATTGTGCTAACATACTAACCTATGCTTTTCATGGTTAAGCACTTCAAATTAAATATACATATCAATCAAAATATTAACATCTATTCATTCACCTATAGCACTTGTACATATACATTTATAATTAGTAATCAATTAAAAACTACCACTAAGTATCCCTTTATGAAGATTCTTGCTACTTCAAAAGATCATTAAGTTTTATTTATCGAAACACCATTTTTTTTAATTTTTCTTTAACATTAACCTAATCTTTTGATGAGAAGGTAAACATTTTGTCATGAATGTTGCCCAATTACTCAACCAAGCATTGTCATTATAGTGTTTTGATGTCAAGACAATTATTTTGTTATGAATGCCCCTGGTTACTTAGCTATGTCACATTTTCAACTAGCTACCAACTCTATTCTTAATCCATTTTTTTTAACTTTGGTATTAGTAGGGAGAATTTGTTACAAAGTAGGAAATAAGGGGTGGAGATATAGACGTCCAATATTTATCCAATTCTCAAACTAGAAGCATGTTTACTCTCTATTTCCAATTATATGTTTTATCTCCTTGTACATTGTTTTTCTAAGGCTTAGAAGTTTACTGGTTATAGAAGTGCTAGAATTGGGTTTAAGGCTTATTGCCATCCCAAATTGGGTTTTTAAGGACTAGAAGCTAGATCTTTTAATATACTCCCTGTGCATCCATTTCACCTAAAGTGTCTTTTTATTGTGAATAGAATCTATATTCTCTTTTCCATTAAGGATTTGTTTATAACTCGAATTGAATTGATCCTAAGTCCCCTTTGGGATTCATGGAGGAAAATCTCTTTCCACTTAACTTTAAAGGTTTTCTTATTGCTTCCTGATCTAATCCACAAAACTTTTCTAAGAATTCTTTTAATATACTTTATGATCTTAGTTGGTAAAGCCACATTAAAACTCTACTAGATGTGCATACTACTAATAATATAAATGATTAGTTGAACCATCTCATTGTAGGATAAAATCTTGCACAATGAGCTATAATTCCTTCTTTAAACAACTTCAAATAAAAGCTTATAATAACTATATATTAATTTACTAGAAGTGAAAGGTAAACCAAGGTTTTTGAAAGTTGCTTTACAAAATTGGATTCCAAAAATCTCCACCAAGAATTGCTCCAAGGGGTTTGAAACCATGAAACTAAAGATTTAACCTTTGCTTATATTGATTGAGAGTCCTAAGATATATGAGAATTGTTAAAGGCAATCCGATAATAATTGCACTGTGCATATGGCAGAAGTAAGCTGTTCCTAAATGACATGTTGTGGAGCTTTATTTTCCTGCTTCTAAAGTTAAATTTACAAGGTTTCCCTAGAGAAATGTTAAAAGAAAACATTTTAGTAAAGACCTCTATAGTTAGAGAAAATAGGTAAGGAGATGATATGGATCCTATTATTTGATCCCTTTTTATCCCTTTTAAACATTTTAACCATTTATAAGAACACTAAATGAGGAAATGTATAAGGATTGAAACATGCAGTTAATGAAGATTGAAGGAAACCTAAACACTTACATGATTTGAAGAATGGAACTCCAATTGAGGGCATCAAAAAAATTTTAATCTTTATGTAACAACTTTTATTGGACTTTTTTGGGTGATATTCCTTGAAAATTTCCTTTGATATTAAGAGATTATTTGCATATTGCAACTTAAAATGAAATTATACTGAGAAAATTTGATTATCTGATTCATAAGAGGCTTTAGTCTCAAGGTCAAGATCTCAGAGACAATTTTACGTATACAACAAGATATGGGTAAAGTTTGAAAAAGATGTGCAAATAGGAATTTTGGGGGTTAGGCATAGAAATATTTTGTTTAGTTCATTGACCAAGATGCTTAAAATGAAAAATTATTTAGCAACATTGCTAACATAAGGTTCTAATAAGTTATATGACCTTTAGAAAAAATAAGCATTAAATCCATTAGGTCATGGATCTTAGGCTTGGTTAAAAATAAAAATGGCAATCCTAATCTATACAGTGGAGAGTAGTTTAGTAAGTTGGTTAATCTAGGATTGTTTAAGGGTGAGAGATATTAATTTGGAAAGGAGAGTGGGGGAACTTATAGAACTAGTTTTAGAGTATAGATTGTGAGTGATTAAGGCTAGAGACTTCAACTAATCTTGATTAAAACAAGGATTGCAATTAAGATTTAGGATAATAGAAAATTTATTACAATTTCTTCTATTGTAGATATAACTATATAAAAATGATGAATTGGAATCCCCTTCCTTTAGCCAAGAAATTTTAGTTTTTGCCTTATTAAGGAATTGTGAGCTTTTACTGAAGAGGGATAGGAATTATGCTTGGATCTTTTCTTTATGTTTCAAGTCACCGTTTAAAGGATCATTATATAGAGTAGTCTGAGGAGACAAGAGGTTCTTTTAATTTCCTTAAGTATGTCATTTGGTCTCTATGTAACTTCTTTTATTCCTCCTTTATTCTCTTCAACTTAGAAAGAAGTTTGTAGGTAGAATATCTACTCCTTTAGCTACTAGGTTCTGATATCCCTCCATTCATAAGAAAAATGAACAATTTATAGATGTTTTAAGCTTCCTTATATGAGAGCAAAATCTAATCTTAAGGTGAGAGCGATAAGATATTCTAGGAGAACTGAATAGCCTAAAGTTATTAGGGAAATTTTCCATCCAAAGTTTACAATCCCCCTATCAAGTCTTTTCCCTCTCACTTGTTAGATCATATAAAAAGATTTCCTCTAAATGTTAGATCTACTATGATAACATTATTTAAGCAATCTTTGAGATCTTCATCCATTTTTCATAATTTTATTCTTAGATCTTCAACTTCATGAGAGTACAAAATGCAATTGTAGTCCCTTAAAACAACCTAGGAACCATTAATGTTTTTGACTAAACCTTCAATGTCCTTCCATAAGAATCTTATATGAAAAGAAAATTGACAACATAAACAAAGGTAACATAAAGTTTTTCTAGGAGTAAGAGAGAATAAGCCTTCGTATGAAAAAATTGATCTTATTATTAATGGTGAGAATGTTGAGGACTTTTGGGTTGCCAACTATGATGATTCTCCCTAATTGATGGAATGTATGGTTGGATAAGGTCTTCAATTTTCTTATTATAAGCTATAAACCTTTTGCTCAAAATAGATTCCTTAATCTTTGGTTTTAGCAAGCTAATTAAAAGAAGTTTTTTTCCTTTATAAAATCATTCATGTAATGATCATGGTTTAAAAGGCTTAATAAGCCCTTTCCTTTTGTTTTCTTCTCGATTTCCTTTTGATGGTGTTTCCAGAGATGGGGAGTCTCATTTTATTCTATAAATTGTTGGGATCATAAGATACTAATAGATCATGCTTCATCGGGAGTTTAATCTCCAACTAGGATTCTCTCCAAGTAGTTCTTCAGTTAAATTTGAGTCTATAGAGGTTTGAGTATCGAAATGAATATTTGGGGGATTAAAAGAATCAAAAGAAATTAAGTACAGAGAAATTCCAAAATGGGGGATCATAGAAGGTTGAATTAGGGAGAAGATGAGTAGAGTCTTGAGTGAACAAAGGTTATAAAGAATTATGGTCTCTAAAGGAGAAAGAATTAGTGAGAGTAGAAGTTGAAGGGACTATTAATAGGAATAAATTGAGATTATTAGCTTTAAGTTTCCAAATTTTGGTTTATGACAGTTGATTAGGTCTCTAGGGTTAGGAGATTATTATTTTAGCTAGGGATAGTTCAGCTTTATAACCAAGTCTAATCGCTTTAATAGAATTAAGTAGATTTGTTAGCCTGTCAAATTTAACACATATTTTGGCAAAGCCAACTCTCCTCATCCCTACATTATGCTTATTAAAGCTTATAGATTTGTCAATGGCACTTGCAAGGTAACTCAACTGTAACAGCCCAGACCACCCGCTTGTAGATATTGTCCGCTTTGGGCCTTGGCCTCTCGGGCCTCGCGCCCTCACGGTTTTGTTTTTTCATGGGCCTTCCCAGGAGGTCACCCATCCTGGTACTACTCTCACCTAAGCACATTTAACCTCGGAGTTCCGATGGAATCCGGTGCGTTAGGCCATGAAAAACGCATCTACAAGGGAGAGGTTTCCGCATCCTTATAAGGCATGCTTCGTTCTCCTCTCCAGCCGATATGGGATACCCCTAAGTATCCACCCCCCCTCAGGAGGCCCAGCGTCCGCGCTGGCATACCACTCGGGTACTGGCTTTGATACCAATTGTAACAGCCTAGACCCCCCGCTTGTAGATATTGTCCGCTTTGGGCCATGGCCTCTCGGGCCTCGCACCCTCACGGTTTTGTTTTTCCATGGGCCTTCCCAGGAGGTCACCCATCCTGGTACTACTCTTACCTAAGCACGTTTAACCTCGGAGTTCCGATGGAATCCGGTGCGTTAGGCCATGGAAAACGCGTCTGCAAGGGAGAGGTTTCCACATCCTTATAAGGCATGCTTCGTTCTCCTCTCCAGCCGATATGGGATACCCTAAGTATCGAACCTAAATGTAGCACCCCCTTAACGCAGGGCACACACCGGGACGCCCGCAGGTCATTCCGGTACATATCTTACGATAAGGGTGAGCTACGATCAATCACTACAAACACCTCACATGGCATCATAATAAAAGCATCAGTAAGAATCATAATGCCTTTTTGA
>JAOSBO010000209.1:17432916-17447697 GCA_027563915.1 Erythroxylum rotundifolium
AATAGTAGAGAGTAATAAGGGCATTATTGTCATAAATCAACCAGCTATCTTGAAAAGTTGGGGTAAAGTAGCTTGTTAAAAATTAGCTGGTTGGGTTGAATCAGCCAACCCAACCAGCTATTAACCAAACACATAAATAGCTTATTGATATGGGTCAAATAGCCAAAAAACAGCTGAAAAGCTGTTATCCAAACACGGCCTTTATAAAGAAATCATACAGTTAATGAGAAGCGTAAACTAGCATCAACTTAATACACCCTCATAGACTTTTTTTTTGAAATAATGTGACAATCTCAAATAAATGAAAATAGGATTTGATATTATGTGAATGATTGATTGGCTATAACAAAATAACAAAGAACAAAACAAAATACAAATGAGTCCTAATGCAAAAAAAAAACATTATATATCATATATGGAAATGAGCAATCCTATATTCTACTTTAAAAAAAGGTGGGAGATAATGGCATGTTCTGCCAATAGCTAGAATATGAGAGAGATTCCAAAGAAGATGTAAATGCTAGCTACATTTTTTTCTAGTATTAGGACACGATGCTCTATCTAAAACGTAATATCATTTTAAAGTAATATGAATAAGTACAAAAAGTAAACCTTAACTATGTCTATCCTTCAAGTATCATAAAATGTGGTTTATAACCTTTAAATGAACCTCTTATAGATTTCCTATTAATTGTTGAAGATGATGAACATCATATAATAAATCAAGTTGTGCATAAGTTCAGTATAAGAGCTTGCAAATTGACCTCAACTAAAATGAGATATTTTACACAAGAGACACTAAATCTAAATCCAACTTATATTGAGAAAAGGTAAGATTCCTTGCAAGCTAAAAAGTAATCTCTTCAAATAGTTCCAAAATATACTTGCATTGACAAGTATTTACTATTATTCTAATTACATTGCTTAAAAAATAAGAAATGTTTAAAAAAGCTCGAGTCTTTGATCTTAAACTAATCATAAAGAAATGTCTTGAATTAATTCCCTTATGATTATTGTTTACTAAACTAACATAATCAAATTTCATGTTAGCTTTATACTACTTTGATCCTTATATAGTTTTTGCTTGATTTTGGATATAAGTTATACCTAAGTTTCTCTCTTGTTTGTACAAAATTTCCCTTTTTATAATTTAGATATGACTGTCACTTACCAAAAAAATAGCATCATCAACATAAATTAACAAGGTTATAAAAAATTTATTCTCTAATGTACTAAAAAGGATAAGAATTTGAAGTTATTTAAGAAAATTCATAATTGATCAATTCCTTATATGACACTGAAACCACTACTTAATTATTTGTTTCATAAAGTAATTTCTTTAGCTTGCAAAACTTTTAAAAATTAGCACAATTCAATCCTTCAGATAGCTCCCTAAGAACTTTTTCACAAAAATATCTATGGAAAAACTATTATTTACTTTTAGCTATTCAAGAAACTAGTAACTAATTGATTCTAAAGCAATTTACATCTTGATTATTGTAATTTTTATTAAGTAGTTCATATGATCCAAGATAATTAACCCCTTTTCATTATACTTAACCCTTGGCCCCTAACCTAACTTTGTATCTTTTAATGGTTCCACCAAACTTACATATGATTTGGTAAACTTATTTTCATTTAATTAGAATCTTTACATGTGATAAACTAGTGAATTATCATGCATGGTTCAGGTACAAAGCATTCAATCCCACATACATATCTACATTTTAGTTACGAATTCCAATAGTTTGGTAATAGGTCTTTTGAAAAACTAAAAAGTTCACGAACAATTACATAGTGACACAAACAATGAAGCATACTTTTGTAATAGAAAGTTATTTTTTCCTCTTGTATAAAATGAAAAATATATGACTATTTATAAAAAGACAATGGATAAGTCTAGTTTTACCTACTTAAATTTGCTTAACATTAGAATATAAAGAGAAAAACACATTTAGTGATATAATAATTGCATATTAGAAAATAAATAATTTATTTTATCATTATCACTCTCTAAGTTACTTTAAACGACTTAAGGTTAGATTCATTTGAATTGGGACAGTTGCATATTTAAAATTTCTCTTAAATAACCTAAATTGATTAAGATGTGATATTCAACTACTCCTTCAAAGTTACAGCTTAATTTTAAAAGTCATGTTCATTTTTGACTTGAATTTGGAATAACTAAAAACATCATCCATAATTTGAAAACATTATACTTAAGGGGCATAGTGAAGGTATCATTAACTTGATTAAGAGATTTTATTATTTCCAAGTTAATTTCCTTCCTACTATTCCATTCTCGAACAAAATGAAACTTATGTCAATATACTTACTACTATCATAAAACACTATAACTCTTCTTCCTAGCCCTTACTACTCCCTATCTGACATGACGACTCTTCCAACTAACCTTTTTTTTCCCTAAGTCATACCACTGGTTTCTTCAAGCACAAAGGGACATTGTTGGATTCTCCATCTTTATTATTTCCCACCTTCCTTACTATTTCTGGAACGTTTATTTCAAAATTTCCTATTAATTATCATGGACTTTTTCCTTTATTATACCATGGACACTGATAACTCTGCTCCTAAACAAGACTCAACCTTGCTCTCTGCTCTCAATTTTCCACCTTTACACTCTCCTCTCCTCATTCCCATTGCTGCCTCTCAATTATCATCCTTGGTTCTTATTCCTCTTCCTTTTTAGCTCCATCATCTCCTTTTTAAGTTACTAGCTAGCCTTTCCCTCCTCTATAACCCTCTAGTTCTCTTGTTTAGTCAAGTTGTAAGCCTCTTAACTAGAAATTTGTGCTTGATAAGTCATCAACCCCATCCCTCCAATACATTCCACCAATTATCAAGGAGGGTCACACCATTATCTCCCTACATTGAGAGGTTCTCATGGAAAGGGTTAATTTTTTTGGTATCTATGATGGTTATCTTCTTTGTGAAAGAGATATGCTTTCTTAGTGATCAAATTATGGGTCGTGAAATATTGGAGAATAAAAGGACTCTTAGAAGTTTTTCTAAATGAGGACCATGTATTTCTATTTAAATTTATCATTAATGAGAAGGCTCAAAAGGTTATAGAAGTTGGACCTTGACATTTTAATAGCTTTCTAATCTTTTTACAAATGTGGAAGCTAGGGATCATGCTAGAGAATATAAAAAATCATTTTCTTTTATAGGTTAATTTCCATTAAATTCCTTTAAAATATTGGGATAACATAGGCTTAGGCCTCTTGGCAAGCATTATAGATAGATTAATATTTATGGATGAGGCATTTTTATCACACAAGAGGATTAATTATGCCTGTTATGCGTCAGTGTGCATATGAATAGAGACTCTCCTAAAGGAAACTCCTTTACTTAGATTGAGTGAGGATGACTTCCTAGTTGGGGACACTTTTAAGATCTCCTATCAGTTGACACCTTTTTTATATTAGTAAGGGAAGGCTTGGTTGCCCATTGGTAAGAGGTTTAGAACTAGTATCTATAAGGAATTGATGGGTTTGGAGAATTCCTCTACTCCATATTTGAATCCTTCTTAGGATGAGATGATGAATAACCAGGTTCTTATTTAGTTTTAATAGGGACTTCTAAAATTTATCCTAAGGACCTTAAGGATAACATTTCTTTGAATAATACTAATGATATTGGACTAATAGGAACCATAGATGTTTCTAAGCCTCTAGATGAGAACTTTTATAAAATGAGAGATGTCTTTTAAGCATTTCCATAAGTGGATATTGAATTGAATAAGCCCCTAGATGTTCATGTTGGCAATAATTCAGAATTGATTGGAAGAGGAGGTGCAATAAGAATGATTTTAGATAATAAATCCCCAGAAAGTTACAAACCTGTTAAAATGATGAAATCGATTTTGAAGTTAGGAGTAGGCTATCTAAAACCTTTAATTGATTGACATCTATTTGTCTTTGTAATGTTAAGGGGATTAATGACTCGAAAAATAGAATATGGTTTCAATTACATTAATTTAATCAAGTTAATGATGTTTGGCTTAAGGAGTGACAAATGCTCTGATCTATGGTTGTCCAAAAAGAAGTGGACATTCTTAACTATCTGTGATAAACATCAACTTGGAAGGATAATGGCTTCTTATGACCCTATCCACATCAAATTTATTCCATTTTCAACATCTTCCTAAAGATCCATATGCTAGTAGACATCTTAGGCAAAGGGTCAGCTTGGTTCACCTTTTTTTATGGTTTAAATTTTGCATTTCAAAAAACTTCCTTATGGAATGAGTTGCTAGGGTTGAAGCGATCTATTAAGGAACTGTGGATCCTATTTTAGAATTTTAATAGCACTATTCTTTTATCAGAATTTGATGGAGCAAGATGTTTTGGTAAAAACTTTTAAGGAGCTAAGTTCTTATCTAGCTAACTTAAAGGTAACAAACCTCAAATCAAACGGATGTTTCTTTACTTAGAGCATCAAAAAGGAGATTCATAGTTTATGAGGAGAAAAACTAGATATGAAAATGGTTAGAGATGAATGGCTTTAGAGATTCCATTATAGTATAGCTCACTACAATGACCCACTCTCTAATAAAGATTCTTGATCTTCTTGGGGACTTTAAAATATCATCTTATTAAGGTTCTTTAATTTCTTGTGTAATACTAATGGACTCCAAGAAGCACTAAATGAGGGCTTAAGATTGTATGTTCAATGCTATGCATCTTAAAGTTCTATAGGAAGCTCATGAGAATTAAACAGGAGATAAAGAAGGTAAATTTAAACATGCAAGCTAATATTGAGCTTGAAGCTATTAGAGATAACCTATTATAATGCTAGAGGAAGTTTTATGATTGTCCTCCAGGTTTAACTCTAAAACTTAAGGAGAAACAAACATTATCAAATTTTAGGAAAAGCTCTATAAGCTCAGATATTAATGCTACTACAAAAATCGATTAGGTTGTGGCTTAAGGAAGGGAACTATAATACTAGTTTCTTTCATAAATAAATTCTTGCTAAAAGGAATCATAACATAATCTTAAAATTAAGGAATGACGTAGGTGTGACTCTTATGAGTTAAGAAGAGTTATTACCTAAGGTGTGCCTTATCAGCTAATTCAATCAAGACCATAGTTCCCAATCTATTGACTAGGCAATATGATGAGTTCCTCACTAAGTTTTTCTTTACAAAAGAAAATGAGAGGTTTTGTTTAATTTTAGCTCTAATGAGGCCCTAGACCCTGCTTTTTTTTTAATGCTTATTTCTACCAAAAGTCCCAGGACTCCATTAAGACTTATGTTTTTAAGGTTCTATTAGAATTCTTCTGTAGCTCTAAGAGCATGCCTTCCATATGAGTTTGATAACTATTTCCAAAAAATTGATAAAAAATTGTTATAAATATAACTAGTCATTAACTTAGAAATCATGTTTTATGTAAATTAAAATAGATTAAAATGATAACTAAATAAAATATTTCTACTATTTATGTTTTTGGAATTCTAGACATTATTTCTTTTGCTTCACATATTACACACTATTAATCCAACAAGAAACTCAAATATGTGTTATTAAATAAAAAATTAGGACTATCCTTTAGTACATGGATTAAAGAGAAAGAATTCATATAATTAAAAGTTAGAAAAAGTTACACTTATCTTTTTTTTTATAAGAAGAATATGGGGGAAAAAAAGAATATCTAGAAAAGGGGCAAGATTTCAACTGAAGTTAAAATGGTACAAATTGCTTGTAAGAAATAAAAAGCACTTTTTGGAAAGTAAATAATTGAATTTCATTGAAATAAGTAAATAAATACTTTTTAAAAGAATAATTAGCATTTAAGTAGATGTATATTTCATTAGCCTTCCATTGGAATCAAGGCACAAAATATTAAGAGCACTTTCTCTTGAAAAATAATGAAAATAATAAACCCCCCAGCCACTTAAGCCGATAATAAACAACAATTAATAGTATTTAACGAAGAAAAGCAAAGACAAAACAAGAGAATGTCATAAATTGATTTCTATTGGAAGATATTTGTGCAGGCAACCACTATCACTTAAGAAAACAACAAATAAGTACAAAAATTCCCGTTACCCGTTGTAGAATAAGCAAGTCTTTATCGGGGCGGAAAAAGGAGAGAATTTATTTGAAGCAAGCTTAGCTATCTAAATAAAGTGAAGGCAAATGAAAATTGATAAAACCAGTGGAAATTAACATCCAAGCCCCAGCCCACACGGAGACGACACTCGGTGCTGACTGAGCCACATATTATCCGCCGCCGGAAGAGACTATCACTAACAGACAACACAAGGTTTCCCACCAAACACGCCGTTCTTACTATTGGTCCAAAGACAAAAATCTACTTGTCCCAACGGCTCTGTCAACACGCAATCAGTTATGTCATAAATTTGAAACCTTTGAATTTAACGCCCAGTTCATAATTGGAACCGAAACCTATCTAATTCTATTCTGTTATTTATTTATTTGTAAATTATAAACCAATCCCATCAACTTCCTACATTCCTTGTTAATTCAGCCATCGAACCTAACTGTGCCACGTTCCAGTCTTAAGAGCTTTCATTCTTCCTGAACGCATTTACTACAGTATATTCTTCTCTTGTTCTGCTTTTTATACTATTTTTTCAAGCAATACCATTCAGGCTTGTGAAACCTTTCCTCGGTAAAGCCACTACCGATCCTTTACCGGTTTTCGGGGATGGCTTTCCGGCGAATACCCTTTGTCTTGGTGGTCTTCCTCTATTTGGTAGTTTCATCCCAGTCCCTTGATTTTCAGAATCTACACAGACGTCACAGAAACAGAGTCAAAGGACCCGTTAAAACCCTGGTCGTCGTGGTTATGGAGAACCGCTCCTTTGACCACGTTTTCGGGTGGCTGAAGAAGATCCGACCCGACATAGACGGCCTCACCGGATCCGAATCCAACAGACTAAACGTCTCCGATCAAAACTCTCCAGAAATTTCTGTCACCGACGATGCCATCTTTATCGACTCCGACCCGGGCCACTCCTTTCAAGCTATCCGAGAACAGATATTCGGGTCAAGCGATACCTCCGCCAACCCGGCCCCGATGAACGGGTTCGCACAACAAGCGCATAGCATGAACGTGACGAACATGTCGAAAACCGTGATGTCGGGGTTCAAACCGGAGTTGTTGCCAGTTTACACCGCACTGGCCAACGAGTTCGCCGTGTTCGACCGCTGGTTCGCTTCGGTTCCGGCGTCCACCCAACCGAACCGGTTTTATGTCCACTCGGCGACTTCACATGGAGCGATGAGTAACGTGAGAAAGGATCTAATCCATGGATTTCCACAAAAAACAATCTTCGATTCTCTGGACGAAAATGACCTCACTTTTGGGATTTATTACCAAAATATCCCCGCCACTCTCTTCTTCAAGTCTCTGAGGAAATTGAAGCACGTGTTCAAATTCCACAAGTATGAACTTACTTTCAAACGACACGCGCGTTTAGGGAGGTTGCCCAACTACGCCGTGGTGGAGCAGCGGTACTTCGACCTTGAGCTTTTTCCAGCGAACGACGACCACCCGTCTCATGACGTGGCCCGAGGGCAGAGGTTTTTGAAGGATGTCTACGAGACGCTGAGGGCTAGCCCTCAGTGGAAAGAAATGGCCATATTGATTACGTATGATGAGCATGGTGGGTTTTATGATCATGTTCCTACGCCGGTCACCGGAGTTCCGAACCCTGATGGGATAATTGGGCCTGATCCGTATTATTTCCGGTTTGATAGATTAGGAGTGAGGGTCCCCACCATATTGGTTTCGCCGTGGATTGACAAGCGTACCGGTGAGTTTCCGTTATTGTTCGTATTTAGTTTTCTTTTTTCATCTCAATTAAGTGGTTTTTGAGTTTTTATTTAACAAGGTTTTGGAAGTGAATTGTAAGCTAATTATTTTTGTTGATACTTGATCACTTGTGTTATTTTTCTTTCATAAGAATCAAGATATGTCGAAATGTAGAGCTTTTTCTGGTGGGAACTGAGTAAATTCCGATCTACGACATCGTTCTTATACTCTTATAGTAACTTAGTTGCGGGAGAGAAGAAGAAAGTACTTAAGTACTTAGTCTTTTTATGCTTCTTGTATGTCCATACACAGGTAGATAACTTCAACTAAAACTCAGGAATATTAAAAAGAGTCACCATTGTTTATTTCATTTATCGCTATTATGTCTCTTATTATGCATCCACAGCCATGCATGATTACCTCTCGCACACTTGCATATACATGGTCACTTTTCTACACAGACAACATCATATACTACACCTCATATTTATCCTAAAGTAGCTTATAGCTCAAAACATTAGTCCATGAACAAAGGGGATGAAGATTAGGAGGCTACTAGAAATTAGACTAGACTATTCTAGACAGATGAAGATCAGAGAGTAGGTCAGTGATCTTCTAACTTATACTTTATACTAAAATGATTCCTATTACTGGAGCTAACTACAACCCACTCACTCCAGCTTCTTTTCATGTGACCCAATTCATGTCCTCGACAACCTTGTCCACGAATTGTGTTATTTATATCTTTATTGAAGCTCATGTAAGTACTCCAAAGTAGTAGATTTTGATGGCACTTCTTACTGTTGAATTAACACTTGAACAGTAGCTTTTTTCTTTTCTTTTAAGAAAACCAATCTTCTTTCTAAGATAGCCACTAGAAAATTCTTCACAATTTCTCCTGGAATTATGATCGAAACTTTGTGAGGACCCTCCACATATTGTTTAAGTTGTGAAACATGGAATATTTGCTGATTTCTAGATGAAGCAGGCAACCCCAATTTATAAGCAACAGACCCAATTCTTTCCTCAATTATGAAAGGTCTACAAAAGAAAGGCAATTTACTTCTGCCTTCCACCTTGTTTCTCGTTATGTTGTTTATATGGTTGCAATTTGAAATAAACCATATTCCCCACCTCATATTCTCTATCAATTCTCTTCCTCTCAGTCAATTGCTCCGCCCTATTTTGTGCTTTACATGTATGATATTTGATTAACTATATCACTGCCTCCCTATTGCTCAATATTTGATCCACAACTAATTGTTTTACATATTCTGCCAGATAAGGAACATAACTTGTAGGAGCATACCCATATAAACTACATAAGGGGTTGGCTGTATAGCTAGATGGTTATACTACCATATAGCCAAAGATAGCTACTTGTTCCAACTAGATGGGCAGTCACTTATCATGCATCTAAGTTAAGTTTCAAGTGCTTGGTTCTCTATCTTTGTTTCACCATTTGTTTGTCCAGAGCATTTCATGCAGTTTAACAACTTATGCAACAAGGTTCTTGGCAACAAACTGAGCAGTTTAAGGATGTGAGTGAACATAAACCACTTGACTTTCCCTTTGATCTAGGGAGACCTTCAATAAAATCAAAGATGATATCAAACCACACTTGTTGGGGCACAAAAGAAATGATTATAGTAAGCTAGGAGAAGCCAATGGTTCCTACTTATTTTGTTGACACACAAAAAAATTCATCACATCACATTGCTGCCCTCTTTAATGAAACCTAGCTTGAAGTCTTACATAAGTTTCAACTATTTTTAACTTGTTATACACTATACACTAGAGGCCGCCATACATTATGGAGCTGTGCTTGACATTCTAGAAAGTGCATCATCAACACCATTTTCACCTCCTTTCTTTTAAACTTTTTCAAAATCAAACCCACAACTTAGGCAACTATGACTCCTGAAATGGAGTAGTGATTGTCTTTGAAGAGAAACTTTAAACTCTGATGGTTAATGTATAAAATGAGATATCTTCCCATCAAATTTAAACTCTGATGGTTAATGTATATAATGAGATATCTTCCATCAAATAATGGTTCTAATGCTTCACAGCCATAATCAAAGCCAAAAGCTTCTCCTCATTCGTGGACAAAGCAACATATTTAGATGGCAGACTTACTAACAAATGTTATGGGATGCTTATCATGCATTGTCCACTAGAATCAACCTTCATCGCAAATGTTTTGGAAAAGTAGGTACTGCTGGTAGTGGTGCTGAAGTCAAAACTTGCTTAAGCCTAACAAAAGACTCTTCAACTTCTTTGCTCCGCCTAAACCATCCTTACTTGAGTAAGTTGGTTAATGTTTTTAGTCAATTGACCAAAACCATACTTTAGACTCTACACTACTCATCTCAACTGTTCCACATGTTGTTCCAGTGGCGCTCTATATGCTAGTGCCTCATTGGAAAACCCTGTAGAAGCCTCCTTAAATGTGACCAAAACAAAGTGTTCATGAGGCCTTGAAATGTTGTTGGTGCATTAGTGAATCTAAAGTGCATTACCATGTATGCATAATGACCTTGATGAGTCCTAAATGTTGTTTTATGAATATGACCTTCAAACATTTTGATCTTGTGATAGCTAGACTTAAGATCCAGCTTAGAGAAACATCGAGAACCATGTAGTTCATCCTAGTGATTCCTTAATTAAATGAATGGGGAACTCGTCTTTAAATGTTTGTTTGTTCAACACCCTATAATCCACACATAACCTCCATAATCCATTATGCTTTTTAACTAAAACCACAGGAGAAGAAATGGACTGACAATGTTTCTTATTATTCCCTGGTTCAACATTATCTTGAACAATTGTCTCAATACCATCCTTTTGTAGTCAAGTGTATCTAGAAGGCCTTTCATTTCTTGCAATATTCCCTTCCTTCACATTATTCTATGGTCATAGGATTTACTAGGAGGCAATGGATTTGGTTCTTCAAAATACATCACCATATTCCTGTAACAACTAAACAATTGTATTATGAAGTTGCAGAAATTTAATGGAAATTGTGATTTTCTGAAGAATTTTTAGGTTGTTGCTTGTTTTGCCACAATAAAAGTTGGCAAGTAGCTTTTCTTTCTTTCCAAATTAGCAAACTTCTTTTCAGTAATAGAATGCACCTTTTTGCCTTTATACTTTTCAGCTGAATATGACCTTTAATATAGTTGAAAATCACATCCTTCATAACCTCTTATAGTTTTAGCAGTTTACAAGACAAAATTCATTCTTATGTCCTGCCATGGTTCCTGATGCACTGTTTTGAGAAATAACCATAGAAAAAGGGAGCTTTTCTTATTCTGTTGTGTGTATTCTTCCTTACAGCAGTTACCCTATTTATATACACATAAGTAAACCCTAAAATAGTAACCTTGTACAAGTAGAGAAGGAAAGAAATTAGTCCCTAACAATTAGGCACTAATAAAGGAAAGAAATTAGGCCTAATAATTAGGTACTACTAAAGGAAAAATTATAGAAATTACTCCAAAAACCTTAAGCAGTTAGCACTCCCCCTCAAGTTGATGTATAGATGTCAAACATACCCAACTCGCAAACTATATTATGAAATGGTCTGCTAGGCCCCTTAGTAAATACATCTGCTAGTTGTCTTTCTGAGGTCACATGAGAAATATTCAAAATACCATTTGTTATTTTCTCCTTTATAAAATGCCGATCAATCTCTATATGTTTTGTTTGATCGTGTTGAACTAGATTGTGAGCTATATTAATGGCAACCTTGTTATCTCACAACAAGGACAATCATTTCCCTTCTGATAATTGCAATTCTTTCATTACTTTCTGCAGCCATAGTCATTCACAAACTCCTTGTGCCATAGCTCTATATTCGCTTCTATACTTGATCGTTCTGCAACATTCTATTTTTGCTTCTATAAGTAATTAAATTTTCACCTATAAATGTGCAATAACCAGAAGTTGACCTTTTGTCATCCAAAGATCCAGTCCAATCTACATTTGTATAAGCTTCTATATTTAGGTGACTATGCTTAGAAAAGAGCAGCCAAAATTTTCCTGGTGTAGATTTAAGATATTTTAAAATACGAAAAATAGCCTCTAGATGGGAATCGCGAGGGTCATGCATATATTGACTTACCAAGCTTACAGCAAAGGTTATGTCTGGTTTGGTGTGTGAGATATAAATCCATCTCCCAACCAACCTTTGATATTGATCTAAATCCACGGACTCACCAACTCTTGCTTGTAGTTTGTGATTGGCTTCAATGGGAGAGTCTACTAGTTTATATCCTAACATACCAGTTTCTTCAAGAAGATATGAAAACATATTTCCTTTGAGAAATAAAGATTCTTTTATCTAATCTGATCTCTATTCCAAGAAAATATTGCAACTTACCCAAATCTTTAATCTCAAACTCTCGAGCTAAAAGTTCTTTGAGTCCGACAATCTCCTTATCATTTCCTGTCACAACTATATCATCAACATAAATAATAAGTAATGTGGCCTTACCACTACGGTGTTTATAAACAAGGTATGTTCAGCGTTGCTTTGAAAATATCCAAATGAGATCATAGCCATACTGAACATATCGAACTATGCCTTGGGTGATTGTTTCAAACCATATAATGCCTTCTTTAATCTACAAACTTTCTCTTTAGTTTTTGCATCATCAAATCTTGGAGGAATTTCCATATACACCTCTTCCTCCAAGTCTCCATGTAATCTTGGAGGAATTTCCATATACACCTTTTCCTCCAAGTCTCCATGTACGAAGGCATTTTTGACATCAAATTATTGTAGGTCCAATCAAGGTTAGCTGCACATGATAAGATGATCCTGATGGTATTCATTTTGCCATAGGTGTAAAATTCCCTTGATAGTCCACCCCACAAGTTTGAGCGAAGCCTTTGACACCAATCTAGCTTTGTGAAACATATGTCTTATGTTTCACTGTGAACACCAATTTGCAACCAACTGATTTCTTTCCCAATGGAGGATTAACAAGTTCCCCCATGTCATATTTTGCCAAGGCCTTTGTCGCTTCAATTATTGCCTCTTTTGAATTTGGACCATAGTATGCTTCTTGTCAACCCTATGGAATAGAAACTGAAGAAACGAACGATACAAAGGCTCTATAGGAAGGAGACAGAGAGTCATAGGAAACAAAGTTAGAAATAGGATATTTAGTACAAGTTCTAACTCCTCTCCTGATAGCAATAGGAACATCAAGATCTAGAGTTGGAACTAGAATTAGATCAATCAACAAGTAAGGGAGACTTACCACATGAATTCTCAGGAACTGAAGTCAGAGGTGGCGCTTGACCAGGTATAATGTGCTTGATGGCTTTATCTACCTTGTCCTGTCGTGTATAGTTTTTCAAATATGGACTATCCAATCGCCCATTTCTAATTTGTTTATTGTCATCACTAGTATTTTGACCAAAAGACTGTATAGGGATAGGTGTTACCACCTCTTCCTCCTTATTCTCCCCTTGAAGAGGTGACTGAGGTGATGAAAAGTAAGGTTCAGACTCCTTAAAGTTAACATCCATACTCACAAAGTACTTTCCAGAGCGAGGATGATAACACTTATATCCCTTTTGAGTTGTAGAGTACCCAACAAACACACATTTAAGGGCTCTTGCTTCTAACTTACCCACGTTCCTCTAATGAACAAAACACACACATCTGAAAAGTTTTGAACAGTGTATGAATTATTACCTTGTAGAACTTCTAAAGGGATCTTAAGTATTTTTAGGGGCATTCTATTAATAAGATAGGCAGTGAAAGAACTGCATCTCCTCAATAAACCTTTGGAACATTCCTAGTAAACATGAGCGAGCCACTTCTAATAAATGCCTATTTTTTCTTTCAAATACTCCATTTTGTGCCTTAGTGTTCACACTACTAGTTTGCTGCAAGAATCTAAAAATGCACGAAAAACACCATCGATGTATTCTATATCATTTTCAATTCTCAAAATCTTAACCTTGGCGTCAAATTGTTTACAAATCGTTTTGTGAAATAGTTGAAAACAAGAAAAAACCTCATTTAGTACAACAATCAATAAAGGTGACAAATCACCTATAACCAGATAGCAAAACTATTTGTGTAGGTCCCCATACATCAGAATGAATAGTCATAAAAGGAACAAAACTTTTATTATTAATTGAAGGATAAGAATGTCTAGTGTGTTTAACCAACTCACAAGCATCACAAAATAATAAATCCAACTGGCAATGTTTAAACAAACTAGGATATAATCTTTCTAAAACAGAAAAAGATGGGTGCCCTGATCATTTATGCCACGGGATTATTTCCGGGTTAACATTCATGGATTCTTCTAACAAGGCTTGAGTTATACCAGGAATCAAGCTCTAATAGATATAAGCCATCTTGTAGTCTACGAAAGCCAATCATTTTCCCTATTTTCAGATCCTGAAAGATACCTAAAGTAGGAAAAAATTGAATTTTACAATTAAGTGCTTTTGTAATTGCACTAACAGATAAAAGTTTAATAGGAAAGCTAGGAACATGAAGGACTGATGATAGTTTAATAGTAGAAGTACATTTAACAGAACTTGTTCCAAATATAGGAGCTAAAGATCCTGATAGCAATATGGGACCTAAACCCATATTGACTTACTCTAGAAGAAATAAGAGGAAGGAACAGAAGATGGGCCACAAACCCATGTTAACATATTCCAGGAGACATACTAAGGCAGTGAGTGACCCAAGGGATGAGTCAGTTAACGGTTAGAGAAGTTTGTTAGAATTAGTTAGAGGAGAGAGAAGTTAATCGAGTGGGGGGAGAGTATGTATGGGAAATGGGGTAGCACAGAGGGGGGCATCTGAATTCTCTTTGTATTGTCTCAGCTGATAGCTTGTGGTAAGGGCCCTACCGTAAGATCTCGTCACGGGACGATTAAGAGAGAAATCTATCTTCTTTCCTTTGTTTTTGTTCTTCCCTTTGGAGGAAGAACC
>JAOSBO010000209.1:17471351-17485168 GCA_027563915.1 Erythroxylum rotundifolium
GAATTAGGTAAAATGGTCTACATGAAAGTTGTAGATCTTCCTTTTAACTTTCTATCGCCATAAGGATTAAAATTTTTAGATGACTGATGTGAGAGTTAGAGCTTTTATAAGATGACTGTGTTTGAGGATCTTAAGCAAAATTTGGTATAAGTTAGGATGATTGGTTACCTTCTTTTAATCGATTAAATTGTAATGATATGGGAAAAATTAGACAAAGATGTCTTCATGAAAATTGTAGGGTTTGGTCTGAGCTTTTTATTGATATATAGATTGAAATTTTTGGGCTACTAGATTAGAAGTTATATTGATTTGAAGTGAGGGGGTAGAACTGGGGAGTCACAATCGTGACCAGGCACGATCGTGACATCCCCAAGGAAGTCACGATCATTACCAGGTATGATCGTGACATTCATAAGTCACCGAGTCACGATTGTAGCACGGTACGATCGCGACAGTCACGATCGCAAGGCGGTGCGATTGTGACACTACAGAGTCACGACTTTCGCGATCGCGGTCAGTCACAATCGCAATACGGGGTGGTTCGCGACTGCGACGTCTTCAAATCTGTGACATCGCGACCAGATCGAGATCGCGAGCCACCAAGTTTCCAGAACCACCTGCACCGCCTTTCCAATTTTTTTATTAATTTATAATTAATCTTTTATCATCAAATCATTTATTCTTTGTTTATTTTGGCTATGGAAAATCTTGAATTAAATGGTGAGTCTTATTTTATTCTTCCTATGAAATTAATTTAGTTAATCTATTTATTATCTAAGTCTTTTATTTGAAAATATCTATTAATTATAATTATTTAATTATTTCATTTTTAAATAATTTAATTACATGTCCGAAATTATTTTATGACCCTACCACTAATTTCCCGTGTCTAGATTTTTAATTAAATTTAAGGTTATAATTTATTTTGTTGAAATGTTCCTAAATTATTATATTATTGAAAATAAATTTCCAAATGGTGACACATCGTCGCCATAAATTATGTACAGGGACCAGGGCCAACATGAATTCTCGTGGAGTAATGCTTGGCTAGGCATCTCTTTCCTCTTGAAAATGTAGCAACAGCTAGAGTTCAATGGGCTTCAAAAGGGAGTAGTTCATTCCATGTTTAGCTACATTATTATGAACTCCTAGGTTTAGGATTTGTAATTTGTAGTTGAATATTCTTGATTAGAGTTTAATCAAGTATTGGACATTTAATGTGTTATTGGGATTTGTTGATGTAGAACTTGGAGCTTGAATATATGAGGTCTCATATATGTCTATTTGTGATTTGGTTAATTCTCTTTTATCTGCCTAGTTGTGTTTGATATTGAGATGATTCTAGATCCCAAAATGACTTATTGCATTAGCTTATCCATTGCACACATTAGGCATTTAATAAGTTTTTAATAAATGGAGTTCATTGATTGAAACCTTGGACTTAAAGAGTTCTTTAAGGTTTATCATTTGAAACTTAGTGATTCACTCCAGTGAAAATTCATTTTAAACTATGATAGCCAAAGCTCATTTTCAAGAGGATACTGTCATCAATTGAAAATTGTTTTCATTTTATCACTTTTCTATTCCCAAAATCCAAAAATACTTTTCATTAAATTTTCTTACAATTCGCTTATTTTTGTCCAAATTTCCAAAGATCTAAAACCCCCTTTTCCTTGCTAATTTTGTTTGCATATCATGACATATAGGCTAGCTTAGTTCCATTCATCAAGTTTCGATCAAGTGAAATGACCCGAGGTTGCATTCTATATTGCAATCCTTAGAATTAAAAAATATTTTTGATTTGGCCTCCAAGGGTAAGAACAAAAGGGCTCGAATAGCAATATGGTAGTTAAGGTACAGACTCTGAGATTAATGAAGATGCTACCATTGAATCATTCATTCCAACCACCATGAGCCTAAAGGAGCATCGAGCTACTAACGTTAAAAGAAGCGCTGCATGAGAGGTAACCTATGGAAAAAAATAGTTTCATTGCTGAATTTTGTTAGAACAATTGAATCCCATAGTTAGGTTTATTTTTGTGTTATTGAATAAAAGTGAAAAAAGGAATCAGACTTCAGAATTGTGTGGATGATTTTTAAACATGAAAAGAGAGACAAAAAAGGGAAGTAAGTAAATTGCTTGCTAATGATTTTCCATAATTTAAGCGATTGTGTTCAAGATTAAATTTATTTTATGAGATTAAAGTCATTGCCTCATTATTGCGTTGTATGTTTTATATTTGTTGTTTGTTTGCTTGAGGAAAAGAAAATGTTTAAGTGTGGGGATGTTGATAGTTGTGAATTGTATAATATTTTAGGAAATTTGTCATATATTTAGCATGAATTTGAGTGTTGCGTGTGCATTTAGGATTTAATTATGTTAGTTTGTGCGTTTAAGTGTTTTTATGGTTAGTTTGAATCTTTGAGCTTAATTGTCATATTTTTAAGGCACCTTAATGCGTTTGTTAGTATTTTAGGGTAAACGATGAAGAATGGAGAAGATTCGACGAGTTCTCGAGCTAAGGACATAGCCTACGATCGTGACAAATAGGCCACGATTGTGACAGGGAAGGACGGGCCAGCAGCAGTAAGCCACAATCGTACACTTAGAGCACAATCGTGACAAAGAGAATCTAGTAGACACAATATTGCACACCAAGCCATGATCATGACAGAAAGGTTAAAGTGTTGCCCACGATCGTGGCAGGTAGGGCCACAATCGTGCCCTATGTTGGGTTGACAAAAAAACTCAAGTTTTGCAAGATTGTTTAAACTGTTTTAACTTCGACTTTGACCTAGAGCCTACAAAGTATACATAAAAAATGTGAAGTTAGAAGTAGCAACCTGGAGAGAGCCTTGGAAGAACATTGATCAGCCACCCAACAAAACACTAAAAGAGACCTAAGGAGATTGATAAAGAGATTAAGGAAGAAAGAAGAGGAAGATGATGCAGACACGACGTGCTTCCCAAAATTAAGAAGCTTTCTAAAGTCACGGCCTCCCATCATCCTATCATAGTTTTGGTTCCTATGTATTTCAATTTTATTCATTTATAGAGTTGATATAGATAGTTGATTATAGACTGCGTTATGGTTGATATTTTATACTCTCCTTTGGATTATTATTTTTGATTTAATGAAATTTGATGATTTTATGTGTTCATTGAATTAATTGTGATTCATTATGTGCTTAATATCTTGATAATAAATTAAGCAGGTGAATTAAGACAAAACGATTAATTTGGAATGACAAGAGTTAGGCAGATTAATAGATCCGAAATTAAATCAAGTTGGTAAATCTTAGGTAGAGAGATCACATTAGGTTTCCAATTGTTTATTAAAGAACTTAAGAACTAGTTAGGTTTTATAGATTGGTAATTGAGAGATTACAACCTCCCGTAATTTGCTTAGGGTTTATGCTTTAGGGGACAATTATAACTTGAGAGAGAGTAGTTACCCTAGGATTTTCTAGAACCATTAATTCAATAAATTGTAATTGGTTAGGTTTTCATTAAGGATAGGTAATTTTCCCTTTCTCTCTTTTGTTAAACTCATTATCTGGAACTTGGGTATGTGATCATTGTTTATTAATTGGCTAAATTCCATTACTATTTAATTTCATATTTTAATTGTTTATCGTCATCGTGATTATTTTTAATTAAGTGTTAATTTTTAATCATTATTTTTGTTGATTGATTTGGTTTATTTGGTCTAGTTAATTCTTGTGTTTAAAGTTATCATTTGTTAAACAATTGTTTAGTAGTGCTTTTGATCTTAGATTTAGGACTAGTCAGTCGTCCTCATGGGATCGATATATACCTTAGGTACTATGCAAATAGCCCATGCGCTTGAGGAATTTACCAAGGTTATAAATAGTAAAACTTAGCACATGTAACCTTGCAATCAAAGATCAGCAGATCATATTGTTAATCCACAACAACAGTTCATGGAGAGATGTGAAAACATTAGAATAATGGGATGTGTTTAATCGTGTTTAAGCTAAGATTGATCTTAGAATTGAACTTTACACATTTGATTTTATTCGGTTTTTTGTGTATATATTTTTTATAATCATTTCTTTTAGTTATTTATTAATTTTTAAACATTTGCTAGGGTTGGTGTGTGGTAGTTTCCAGATCTCTTTATAGAGAACTTGAGCAATTTGATTTGGAGATTGAGAGGACACTGTGGAGATTACAAAGAGAAGTAAGAACAACTTCAAAAGTAGAATTAGAACCTGAATCTGAAGAAATGACGGCAAATCCAAGAATGCTAAATGAGTTGACTGAACCAGACCTAACCCAAAAACCTTTATACACTACATTTTCAAATTTGACTAAGCTTGTTACTTTTGAGCTTAAGTTAGGATTAATACTTTTGTTACCTAATTTTCATGGTCTTGTAGGTGAGGATGCGTATAAGCATTTTAAGGAGCTCGATGTGGTTTGTCTAAGCATGAAGCCTCCAAGAGTGACAGAGGAGCAAATCATATTGAGGGCTTTCCCATTCTTACTAAAAAATACAGTGAAGGATTGGTTGTTCGATTTACTTGCTAGGAGTGTAAATACTTGGCTAGAGATGAAGAGATTGATTTTGAAAAAAAATTTCGAGCATCAAATATAACAAGTATTCGAAAGGAAATATGTGACAAAAACAGCAAAATGGAGAGTCCCTTTATAAGTACTTGGAGCACTTTAAGAAGTTATGTGCCAGTTGTCCTCACAATAACATTCTAGAGCAACTTCTCATTAAGTATTTCTATGAAGGATTGCTACCAATAGAGAGGAGTTTGGTTGATGCGGCAAATGGGGGGCACTGTATCAGAAGACCCCCATCGAAGTCAGGATTCTACTTGAGTGAGTGGCTATTAACACTCAACAATCTGACACTGGCATCGATATTCAATTAGTAAATAAGGTAAGTACTTCATTTATCAAACATCGTTTAGATGAGCTAACATCTTTTGTTAGACAGATGGTAGTTGGATAGGCATAAGTAAAAGCATGCGGAATATGTTCAAACACTGGCCATCTAATTAATGATTGTTCGACACTACAACAAGGAACTTTCCTAATCAATATAACCTGTACTGGCAGACATATAAACTAAGCTGGAGGGATCATCCTAACTTGAGTTATGAATGGAACAGGCAGTAGAATTACTTTTAGAACCAGTCTCAAGGAGCACAAGAATTTTAACCAAGGCCACAAGGAGCATAAGAAGCCTCCTCTTCTAGTTCAGGTACATCTTTAGATGAATTTATCAAGACTTCTACTAATAACGATCTTCATTTTTAGCAAGATATGCAATAGCTTCAACATAGTATACAATAGTTTCAACAGAGGATACTACAACTTCATCAAGGTATGCAACAACTTCAACAGGAGACAAAATCGAGCATACATAACATGAAAAACCAAATAGGTCAGATGATAGTGAAGCTCAATTGTTTAGAATCACAAAGTGGAGAAAAGTTGTCATCTCAACCTATAGTGAACTCTAAGAATGTAAGTATTATATCCCTTAAGGAGCATAAAGAAGATTAAGGGTTCCAAGAGAAGTTCACCGAGCATTGTCAATAAGGAAGAAATTGAGAAGGAGTTGGAAAAGGAAGAAAACCCTTCATGGAGTACAGAAGCAAACTTAGAAAACCCTAATACCATTACGAATAATCCTCCACCTTTTCCTAGCATATTGACAATACCAAATAAGGAGGAGAACGAAAATGAGATATTAGAGATTTTTTGGACAGACTCTAATTGAACATACCTTTGAACTATTGAATTAATCAAGTACCAAGGTATGCTAAATTCCTTAAAGAACTGTGTACACATAAATCAAAGTTGAGAGTTGATGAAAAGATGATACCGAGTGAGAATGTATATGCAGTTTTTAAGAAGAAGATACCTTTAAAATACTAAGATTCACGTATGTTCACCATTCCTCGCAAAATTGGTAACACCATAATTAATAGAGCTATGTTGGATTTGGGAGCTTTAATTAATGTTATGATTCATTCAATTTATGCTTTCTTGAATTTAGGCCCTCTGAAGTAAACAAGTGTTATCATATGATTAGCAGACTGCATTAATGCTTACCCTTATGGTGTGGTTGAGGATGTTTTAGTATAGGTGAATAAGTTGGTGTTTCCTTTAGATTTTTATATTGTTAATGGGGAAGTAATTCATTTTAACATTTTTGATTCCATGAAACATCCTCATAATGACGTAATGCCATGAAACATTGGATTTGTTATAGCAGTCTCCCAAAATGTATGATTTAGATTTTATACGGTTATCCTAATCTCACCAAAATTTAATACCTTTTGATGCACAAGCACTTGAAGTAGAACTAAAGCCACTCCCCACACACCTTAAGTATGCCTATTTAGGAGAAAATTCTCCCAGTTATCATTTTAGTGGAGTTGACTTTAGACCAAGAAGAAAAACTGGTTCGAATGTTAAGGGTATATAAGAAGGGTATAGGATAGAGGGTCACAGATATCCAAAGGATAAGTTTTTCTATATGCATGCTCATATTTTGTTAAAAGAGGATGTTAAGTCCATAAGGCAAGCTCAACGTAGGCTGAATCCTTCGATGATGTAAGTTATAAAGAAGAAACTGTTGAAGCTTCTTGATGCTGTGGTTATTTACCCAATCTTTGACAGTAAGTGAGTAAGTCCTGCTCAAGTGGTTCCAAAGAAGTCTAGACTCACAGTTGTGACCAATTAGGAGTTGAGTTGGTTCCCACCTAACTGCGAATTGGGTGGCAAACCTGTAGTGACTATAGGAAATTGAACTTAGTGACTCGTAAAGATCATTTTCCCTTCTGGTAGATGCTTAAGAGATTGGTTGGTTATAACTATTATCTTTCTCAAATGGATTTCCAACTTATCTTCAGATCCTGATTGCACTGGAAGATCAAGAAAAGACTCCTTCACATGCCCATTCAGTACATTTGCTTACTAAAGGATGCCATTTAGATTATGTAATGCACCAGCCACATTCCAAAGATGTATAGTGAACATTGTTTTCGAGTATGTTAAGAAGATCATAGAGGTATTCATGGATGATTTTAGCATTTATAGTTCTTCCTTTGATGAATGTCTTAAGAATTTTGCTATTATTTTGGAACGATGCATTGAAACTAAGCTTTTGTTGAATTAGGAAAAATGTCATTTTATAGTGGATCAAGGTATAGTTTTAGGGCATATTATATCTACTAGGAGTATAGAGGTAGATAAATCTAAAGTTGATCTTATTTCTTTTTTACCTTACCCCTCAATTGTGCAGGAAGTGCGTTCTTTTCTTAGACATGCAGGTTTTTATCGTTAATTCATTAAGAACTTTTCAAAGATAGCTGCATCATTATACAAGTTATTACAACAACATATCTTCTTTGATTTCGGTGATAAGTATAAGGAAGAACTCAACAAACTTAAAGAGCTTTTGACATCCTTACCGGTGCTTCAATTGCTAGATTAGAGCCTCCCCTTCAAGATCATGTGTGATGCATGCAACTATACAATGAAGATGATTTTAAGACAAAGAGTGGGAAAAGCTTTGCATGCCATCTTTTATGCTTGAAAGAACCTCAATCTAGCTCAATTAAATTATTTGACAATTGAAAAATAACTTTTATGTATGATTTTTAAGATTATTTAGTCATAATTAGAGTTTGAATTGACTAGAAAAATCTATGACAACCTTAGCATGTACTTTTGCCCTTGTGATTGATTAATGTGCATTATTCTTAGAAGAGTAGTGACTAATGGTAGACAAAAACTAGTGAGAATTTGAGTTGTATCAGACTGACACATCTATATCAGTCTCAATTTTTTATTATGTGTGAACCTTATGACATGTAAACCCTTACTTTGCTTTGATTTTCTATTTTTTAAGACCACATTTTTATTACATGCATTTTCATGAAAATGATTAGGCATACTTTGTTGTTTATGAGTTACATTAGCCAAGCCTACCAGTCTATATTATGAGGTATGAACTGAGTTGTGAAAATAATTGTTACATTCTTCATAGCTAACGATACCTAATTTTGAATGATTGTTAACTTATACACTTGATATTTCATTGAGTGTTACTTTTGCTTCACTAGCTTAATGGTTTTTATGCTATATCACCTAAAATACATCTCACCTTATCCTTTCCCACTTTACAACCATAGAAAGTCCTTTATTCATGATTATGCATGTGACTTTTAGTGGTGGAGAAATGAAATGATATGCAAAATTGTGGATTGTTGTGATCATGAATGGTGTTTGAGTGTACCCATAGAAATATCTTATTTAAATAATGTTTATCCAAGTCTACCTCTAGATTACTCGATTTCTAAAGGTGATGAAAGTTGATTTATCATGAGTAGCAACTTTGAATGTTGAGTTATTACTATAGGTTTTAAAAGTCATTCATCTTTAATTATGATTATCTATTCCTAAAAAATATGGAAAATAAGTAAGAATTTTGGTTTGTGATTTTGATTTTGATGGTTTGATGATTTTCCCAAGGATGGTCAAAAGCTAAGTATGGGGGAACTTGACATGTGTTTGAATGTTGATTCATTTGATTTATTGAATTTAGTGATTAATGCTTTACAAATGCTTAAGATACTCATATTTGATTTTAGTTACATTTCAAAAGTGAAGGAACTAATAAAGTGAGCTGAAAGCATACTTATTGAGCCATCTTCTCACTATTCATACTCTAGTGTCTTCATGGAGTAAGAAGAAGAAGAAGATTACAAGAAGAGGAGACAAGACAGAGCATAAAAATGGAGAGTGAGGTATTATGGATCATAGCTAAGTAATTAAAATGTTACAGTCGTGAGCATTACTTAACAGCTGTAACATGCATTGCATGCACGTGAGACATAAACAATTAAATGAATTGCATGCACATGTAACATTTTATTTAAAATGTTACATAAATTACAAGATAGGAGGACACCTCATGCTACCAATTTTGTGACATGAATTTTAAGAATGAGCTAGCTATCACTTTAAAACCTAGTTATGATTATAAAGAAAAAGGTATGATGGCTATAACATGGATAGAAAATTTGATACACCTTATGTTACCAAGAGAGGGTTGTGATAATTAAAATGACATATAGTTTTTAACCTATCCATTACATTAAAAAGACTGTTGTCCATTCCATTTAACCTAGCTTTTAGATGATATGATTAATAGGTGGTGATTTTGATAGTAAATGAGTAAAAAGAGAATAAAACATGGGATGGCCGTAACAACACATGCATCACATTACATTTTTCCATTCTTATCTCATTGAAAACTAGCTGCCTCTATTTTTTGAACGTAGCTGTTGAATATAAAAGGTGGAAGTAATGGCTAGGACATTGGACAGCAACCGATGGACAGCACTAAGGACAACAACAACTTATTTATCCTCTTCTGTTTTGAAATACACATGTCCTATATACCTTTTAAAACCTAGCTGCTACACTGTTTAAGGGAGAGCTATGCAATAAAGAAAAAAAAGTGAAGCGTCAGTTGGGTGAATAACTGAGAGCGAAAGACAACTAAAATATTTTTATCCTCTTCAGTTTTTCCAACATAGGGATGACTGGGAGGGAGCTGATCTATGGTCCTCTTCGGTTTTAGTAGAATAGTGTGTGTAAGGGCTGAAAAAAAGAAGAAGAGTGGGTGTTGTTTTCATTTTGAGAGAATATAAGAAGCTCTCAGTTTTAACATGGAGCTTTTAGTATTGACAAGGAGACAGCAACTAATATGTTGTCTCTTCTTGGTTGGGAGAGTAAGGAACTGAGAGTGAAAAGAAATACAGCAACTAGTGCATATTTTATCCTCTTTAGTTTTGAAAAATAGGGACAGCTAGGAGAGAATTTTTATGGGCAAAAAAATAGACAATAGCTCCTTCATTTAGTTTTCTTTGATTTCCAAATGTGTAAGGACTGGAAAATAACCGAACAACAGTTGCTTCTTAATTATTACTCTTCAGTTTTCCATAGAAACAAAGGTGTTCTTGTTTTATGCTTGGAGACCCATGGAGATGATGAAGGGTTAAATGTCCCAACGCCAATTCAATGATGATATTGATGCTAAGTCACGATTAAGCTATTTCATCTTGATTAATGTTGTTAATCTCTTTTCAAATTATTATGGTTGTTTGAGTTGATTGAATTGGGTTTTGTATAGATGATCTTAATATGTTATTTAGATTATTCTATTACAAACCTATTACAATAATGTTGAATGTTGTCCGTAATTGTTACATTTGATGTTTGTTAATAGCATCTAATGAACTTCAATCGTTAGGAAGAACATAACTTAGGTTAAATAACCCGAACATGTGAGGTTATTGCGTATATTGATCGTCCCCCATGTCATAATACATCTATCAAATTAAATCTAGAGATCATATCTAAGGTTATTTGGTAGTTAGGTTAAATTAACAATTGTAGCTTAATTAAACACAACCTAAGGGAAAATTGAGACTAGCAGAGCATATTGTTAGTCTCATATCAATAGTTCAAAAAGAGGTGTGACCACATTAGAATTATGGAATATGCTTAATCGTGTTCAGGCAGAGATTGACCCTAGAACTGGACCTTACTTATATTTGAGACTTTAATTATTTTCGGTTGGTTTCTTTAATTTGTTTTCGATAGTTTACTTTTACTTTATTTTCTAAATTGCTTAAAATCCAAAAAATATTTTCCTTGCATCAATTAATTTCATTACAAAAATTAACCGAATGTTCCCTGTAGATTTGATCCCAGTTCATCATAACTACAAATTTTAGTATACAAATTTAGGTAAATTTTATAGTGCACTCATCATGCGTTATCACATGCTAAGAAATTGAAGTGGATAGAGCAAAGATAGACATCATAGAGAAACTTCCACCACCTATTAATGTCGAAGGTGTGCAAGCATTTCTAGGTCATGCAAGATTCTACCACCATTTTATTAAAGACTTCTCAGAAATTGCTGACCTCTTACAACTTATTAATAAAGGAAGTGCCTTTTAATTTTTATGATAATTGTTTATCTACATTTAATTAACTAAAGGAGGCATTATATTAGCACCAATTTTAACATCATCGGATAGGTTATAGCCATTCAAAGTCATGTGCGATGATAGTGTCCAAGTTGTGGGTTGCGTGTTGGTCCAAAGGAAACATAAAAAGCTACATGTTGTATGCTATGTAAGCAAGACATTAACTAGGCCCTAACTAAATAACACCACCACTAAGAAAGAGTTGCTAACGGTGTTCTATGCATGTGACAAATTTTGGTCCTACTTGTTAGGCTCTAAGGTGATCATTTTTAGATATCACACCATGCTTAAGTATCTTTCACCAAAAAGGATACAAAATCAAAGCTTATTTGATAGGTGCTCTTATTACAAGAATTTGACATTTAGATTCAAGATAAGAAGGGAGTAAAGAATGTAGTAACTAAGCATTTATAACTTCTAGAAGGAGGGGAAGTTTAGCAAAGTTATGATATTAATGAGAGATTCCTTAATGAAACACTATTTCTTGACCGCTTTGTGGCAACATAGTATGCAGATATAGCAAACTCTGTGTAACACCCTACCCTCTCAAAACTCGCACCCAACATCCTTTGTGATGTCCGAGAACTTGCCCCGCAAGGGTGGCATGTTAGAGCACTCAGTCAGTCAAATCTCATTACAAAAAAAAAATCTTTTTCTTTTCTTTTTAAAACAATGCACACTTTTGTAGATTTTCAATAACCAATTTGGGCCCGTTTCAATTATAAACTTTTTCAATCACATATATATTAATTGCACTCAAAATCCATTTCATTTACACCCCTTTCCATTTCAAGAAAGTTATTACAAAATGTAAGTTGATCAAGAAACACGATACAAAATCTCAGAATACATTCTTCCATACAATCAAAAGAATTAATAAAAATAATTGTGCAAACGCCAACTAATCCCGACCTCTATCTCTCACTTGCATGCAATAGGTATACTCTCGTTTGCCTCATAGGGTATTCTTCTGAGCTCTAAAAAATATTTGCAAATTTTGGGTGAGTTTTGCGAACTCAATGAGGTAACCATTATTGATGGTTCACTCAATTCATGCAACACATCAATTTCACATAACACATATTCACATTGGATCACATACACTTAATCAATCATTTCACATAACATATAATCACATTGTTGCATATTTGACCACGTTTCACATTTTCACTTAAACATAGGCAAATTATGCATTTCAATCAATCAATCATACATAACCAAATGCATATGAAATGATCGTGAGACTCTTTTCCAATTGTTACGTTGTTGTGATCGAGTGCCTGAACTGTCCCATATCCATTTTGGATACCAGACTCATTAATAACTATCCCTTATCCGATGAGGATATAGGGCTCATTACACGTTGAGCCTAAGGCTCTGAAACACTTGTGAGCTCGAGGCTCATTTTCACTCGTTGAGCTTTAAGCTCTGACCATTGGCTACTCTAGTCACAACTTCCATTATCTGATTATGCTTTCATGAATGGAATGCATGTAACACAATCAATCACATTATATAGCACATAGGTCTTCACATTTACATACAAGTAGCACTTCAATATCTCAATCCTCATTCATATTCATCGGACCTTCTATCCGGAATCCATAATCAAACACATTCATTTCACATTCATTTATCATTCACAGCATAACTTAAGCAAACAATAATTGAGAGAAACTATCTAGGTTACTCACAGTACGCTCCAGATTAGCACTAGCTTCAATGATCTGGAAACGTTTGAATGCAGACGTTTATCCTGCACATCAAAATTATGCAATACACACATTGTACACACATTAATAATTGCACAAATCTTAAGTATTCATTTATGCACATGTGTATATAAAGAATATGTACAATGCATGTTCATGACAATTCCAGGTATCTTTCCATTATTCTTGTCACATAATCAGTCTTATGTCAACGCTTACTTACGTATCATTTGTACGTAGGGTTTATACCTCAAATAAACACTTTGAATCCAATTTCATAACCCAATGAATCATTTTAGATTTTTCTCTAAACACTGACTTTCGGGTCTACTATTTCTATTCATTTAGACAATGAAAATGAAGTAATTTGGGAACAATTTCTTTTTAGAATTTTCCTTTTGTCTCATAGGTTTCTAATGACACCAAAATCATTCAATTTGGTTCAGTAGTGTAAAAGTTATACTCCAAATATTTTCGGACTGGTTTTATTATGAGACAATACCCTATACTCAACTTCCACCAAGAATTTAAAATTCTTAAAATCCGATTCAGAATTTGATTTCTTCATATAATTTGTATCCCTATGTCTCTAGTTTACTAAAAATAAAAAATCATCCCAATTGGATAACTACATCTCAAGATATCATCAAAATACCAAAGCATGTTCTGTGGTGCAAAGTTCATCGCGGCGAACTTTTCCAGGAAGAAAAATTAGCCTGATTTTAAAGAGTTTGTCGCAGCAAACTCGACCTCTTCCTTCATGTTCGCCATAGCGAACCAAAAAGATTTGGCCGCAGTGAACTTTTTCCTTCACCACGGCGAACTTTCACAGAGAACTCTACTACTATTCATTCCCAGAATTTCTCAGACTTCAAACGCTTATAACTTTTGATCCAGAACTCCAAAAATTTCAAATTTTATAATAACGGAAAAATTTAAGAAAGATCTACAACCTTAATCAATAAACTTTGTAAAAATCCATATAGATCATTATATTAAATTCGTGGAAGTTTCAGATCAAATTTTTAACTCTCTAACTCTTCCATTTCA
>JAOSBO010000209.1:17493255-17516823 GCA_027563915.1 Erythroxylum rotundifolium
TAATTAAAGATTAAATAAAATATAAAAATAAATTAATTTTATAAAATATTTAAAGCAATAAATTTTAGACAAATTTTTTTGTCTAAAATAAATGTCTAAAAATTTCTACCAATTTAGTTTATTAGTGACAATTATTTAGTTTTTTTTAGACAAATTTTGTTTTCTTAAATAAATGTCCAAAAATTATATCAATTTTGAGATTATTTAAGACACATATTAAATGTGTCTAGGCATAAGTGTCTAAAAACTCCTTATTTTTGTGTAGTGTAAATGTGGGGATGATGCATATCATGTGTGTGAATTTTTCATATCATATTGTCTTAGTTTTTTATTAGGTTGACATTATGTGAATATGTGTTGCATATAGGTGAATTATGCGAATGTGTCAATGGAATTAGTTTAACTTTGAGCATGGTCAAGTAATTTATAAATGCAAATTGACTTGTGAATTTTATGTTTTAAGAACCTTTGGTTGGAGATAAATTTTAATTAGGATATGGCATTCATTTTGTTCACTTTAGGAAATTTGTTGTATACATTTATAATTATAAGTCAATTAAATAATTTAGCATCATTAGTAACCTTTCATGAGGATGATTGACTAAAAAGAAACAAGGTAGGCTAAGAAATTAAAAAAGAGTGTGTTAAATAAATTGTTATTATGCTATTCCTTTTTGAAAAAATTAGGTTAAGTACAGAGAGCTAGCTAATTAAGAATGTGATATAGTTGAGTAACCGGGAGTATTCATGACAAAATATTTGTCTTTGCGTCAAAAAGGCTAGAATGATCTTCCAACTAAGCTAAATAATAAAAAACGTAGCCTAGTTGAGTAACTGAGAGACATTCTGACAAGATGATTGCCTTCGTGTCAAAAGACTAAGTTAACGTTAACGAAAATTTAAAAAATGGTGTTTTGATGAGTAAAACTTACTGATCTTTGAAAATAGCAAAAAAATTTCATGAATGGATACTTAGTAATAGTTGCATTTTTAGATTGATTACTAATTATAAATGTATGTATACAAGTTTTATAGGTGAATGAATAGGACGTTAATGTTTTGATTAATATGTATATTCAATTCAAAATGATTAACCATGAAATGCATAGGTTAGTACGGTAGCACAACTTCAATGATTGATGTTTATGGTTAAATTTATTCCATAAAGTTTGATGTCATTATCTCATTATTGCATATTGCATACTGCATTAATGTATTCTTAAATGTTTATGTTTGGTTTGTTTGATTGTGTTTTTGTTTTTGTTTTTGCTTGAGGACAAGAAAAAGTTTAAGTGTGGGGATATTGATAGATACAATATATACTATGTTTTAATATGTGTTTTAGGATTTTTTTTTAAGGTATTTATTAGATGATTATCATATGTATAGGCTTATAATTGTGTTTATCTGAGTGTTTGTTGATATTGTAAGTGTTTATGTGCTTTAATTTTATGTTTCTTGAGGTGTTTGATGTGTTTGTTAGTGTTTCTTAAAAAACAAAGATGTTGGACGTGCTAGAACTGAATAGGCAAAGTCACGATTATGACAATTCCCTAAAGTCACTATTGTGACAAAAAGAAATTTGTTAGAGTCATGATCGTGACTCCCATGTGACGAAAATGATAGACACATCCCAAGCATGAGGTTTTTCATCTGTTTTAAGGTTTGGGGGCATTTTTGGAATCGATTAAAATAGGAAAACCCTGGTTACACCCCCAAAACCTTAATAAAATATTTAACCACATTAAAAAACACTATAAAAATGCAACAGCCAACAGACAAAAGTGGATCTAATAAGGTAGATCAAGAAGAATGTCCAAAAATTCTAGCCTTTCATATCAAGACCCAAATAGAGTTTTTCTTCTTTTCCTTTAGTTATTTCATCAACTTGATGTGTATATAATCTGAATTCTTAGATGTTTAACATATTTATGAGTTTCTAAATTTCATATCAGGGTTTATTCCTAATTTATTTTTGACTTTGATTATAATTGATTCAATACATATTTTGGTCTTGTGGTAATTATGCATGCTTATACTTGACAATAAATTAAGAAGGGGTCAAAAGTAATTAAATTAGATTGTGTAGCAAGAGTTGGCAGCTTAATAAGTCTCGTAATTATCAAATTAACAATCATTTGAAATGAGATCTTATGTAAGAAATTAATTGTCCAATAGATAGCTTAGAATTTAATTGAAAACATTAGGGAAAGTTTTGTTAATCGAGATATTGCAATTTTAGAATTTTCGTATTCAATTACGGTTAATTGATTAAGTCTAGAGAGAGTATTCAATACATTAGGAAATCTAAGATCATCATATAATTAGATCAATAATAGTTAAGGAAACAAAATATTGAAAGGATAAGTCCTAAATATCGATCCCTGGTCAAACACTGATATTAATTAGCAACTCACTTGTTATTGGCTTATTTGCTTGGTTTTATTAATTGTTTAAATTTTTTGTTATTTTTATTCAAGTCACATTTTGAATATCTTAGATAAAGTTAGGTTCAAATTGTTTTATGTAATTCCTCTTGGGAACGATAACCTGATATGCTACAAGATACAATCCGTATACTTATAGTATATTAAGGTTTTATTAGTTATAAATGTGAAAAGGTTTTTTAACTATTCTTTTGCACGCAAAATCTCAACACATATAAATTAAATGAGTTATACAAAAATATAGCTTTATTATATATTATTTTAAGATTTTGAATGAAGATATGATATTATTAGTTATATAAGAGTTCATTTGGACTTAATCTGACTTTTTTTCAACTCCCTTTAGAGCCCTTTATTGGCATTAGAATTAAATTGGGAAATCTAATAAACACAAATTCATGAATTTGAGTCTAATGAATGATAATTCACAGAGTGATCCAAATAATTTCATATTAATTATGGATTAAGAAGGAACTACTCGATTTGAGCAAAATGGAAATGTTCATATTAGAAAAGAATTTAATAATAAAATTAGTTATATAAATATGGATCATTATCTATTATTTTCAAATTTTGAGTTGAAATGAAAACGAAGAATGCTAATAAATCCCAGATTCAATTTGCCGGAAAATGCAATGTTCTCCTTCTTCCATCTGTAAGTGATTGTACCCAAGTGATCGAAAGAACAATTAACCATCGACTTGAATCCTCAAAGCTTCCATATTCACTATCCCATATAGATTTGTCTTGAAATAAAAATTTAATCCAACGCATTAAGATTGTTAAACATTCATTCGAGGATTATTATAAATCTTTTCTGAACTTGTGGGGATAATCTTATAGCCCAAGTAAAAGCTTAGAAAAGGAAGGAACAAAGTTGCGGCAGCTTTATAATTAAACCCCAGGCCCCTGCCTCAAGAATAACTGCCTTCCTCAGACCAAGCCTCGTGGATGAGACAATGGGTGACCACCAACCAGACAGTGGAATGTACCCTCGAGGGCACGTGTCTCTGGATCAGCAGAAGGCCCCTGCCTATATACTATTTGGAAATTGGAATATATCTTCAAAAGTTTTGTTTTACGTAGATGGTATTTTTTGTCCCGAATTTATTGGTTAATGGACACTGAATCTTCTGTCAATTCAAACTCACCCACTTCCAATAAGTCACAGAGGTATTTATGCGGTTATTTATACAGAAGAAGAATAGGTACTATGTTTTATGTTTTGCTTAACTAATTCTTACAAATAAATATATTAAGTAGCACAGAGTCTAACAGGAGGGTCAGTTTGCTCCAACTCATGCAACTAATTATTGAGTTCAATTTTGACACCAATACCATTATTCAGTTTAGAAAGAGATGGTTCTTTTATATAATTTTAAAAAATTAAAATTTTTTTACAGAGCTGTCTGATGCGAATACGATAGTCGATAGGACAGCTTTGTTCCATAAAAATAAAATCCGTCCGAGTGCGTTACAACTTCCCTTATTAACGTGTATAAGAAGGTGGCTGGCTGCTATATTAGTAACATTTGCGAGGCTCTCAAAACCTGTCGAAATGAAAGTCGAGTCCTTACCTCCGGTCTTTCGCCACAAAACCACATCCGAAGAAAGCATTGTTCTTGATGAAACCTTGAAAGAGACAGAAGAAGACGATGACGTTGTTATACCTGTTATAGATCTTGAGAGTCCAGACCCAGAAGTGATTGGACGAGCTTGCAAAGATTGGGGAATGTTTCGTTTGGTTAACCATGGAGTTCCATTAAATATTCTTACCCAGCTTCAAGATCATTCCAGAGACCTTTTTTCTCTATCTTTTGAACGCAAACAATCGCTGTTCACTACTCCACTGTCCTACTTCTGGGGCACACCTGCTTTAACCCCGTCCGGTACAGCCCTATCGAGAGTCCCTCGAAGCATGAACTGGGTCGAAGGCCTTAACATTCCTCTTGGTCTACTCGCCGAGTTTGAAGCTGCTGATAATACAAAGCTTCGTTCTTTCAGGTAACCGTTCACTTTATTATTATTATTATCATTATGTATTTATCTTCTGTTCCCTTTTTTGATGATTGTTGTGGACCTTTTGAGATTGTAATATGTTTTCGAGTGGCCTACGATTGACGCGGATGAGACGTACTTGATTGCATATGGTCCTGAAAGGTCTCACTAGTCACCATCACAATTTTTGTTTTCGCAACTATTCTATTTACTAAACCGCGGATCTACTGCTTAAATAAAAACAGAATATTTAACTTGGGGTTAATTCGTATAGGAAAATGATAATAAAGAGGAGAATAAATATAGTGAGGAATGGAAATGGATACTATTATTATAATTTTGATGGTCGGTTCAAAAGAAAGGAATGATTACGATTACTATTAATAGTGGTTTGTTTGTAAAATATATTAAGAAATAAAATTTATTTTTAATTAATTACAATGCAATTAATTAATTAACAATAATATTTTAATTAATTAATTAATTAATTAATTATAATATTTTAATTAATGAATAATTATATTTTAATTAACTACTTATACTTTAATGAATTAATTAATTATAATGTGATTAATAAATAATAATAATTTTAATTTTAATTAATTATATTGTAATTAATTACAATATAATTAGTTAATTAATGAGTTATATTTTAATTAACTATATTGTAATTGATTAATTGTAGTATAACTAATTACAATATTTTAATTAATGAATTAATTGTATTTTAATTAATTGTATTGTAATTGATTAATTATAATATAAGTAATTACAATGTTTCAATTAATGAATGAATTATATTTTAATTAATTAATTAGTTACAATTAATTAATTATAATTATTTATATTATTTTAATTAATTATATTTATTTATTTATTTATAATTATATTTTAATTAATTAATTACAATATTTTAATTAATAAATTATAATTAATGAATTATAATTAATTGTTTGGTTTTCCCTGATATCAATTCACGGGTCCTTGCATTTAATTTCCCCATGCACCAACACGTTTCCTAAACAATAAGTTTTAATGAAAAACACAGCCATTTCCGTCCTAGCATCCATTCTCTGCCTCTAGCGCGCTCCGCCACCACCGAAAAAGGCGAACAGATAATAAAAATTTAGACGTTGTCTACACCTTGCGAAGAATAGCTCTAGATACATTACTTTTTCTTCTGAAAAAATTATGGGAAAGCAAGGACTTCTCATCCCATGCGCTTCTTTGCGAAACCAACGTGAACAAAAGACCCAAATCCCAAGAAAACGATGAGTAGCATCAAACACGTACGGTTCCAGTGATCTCCATTTGAGCTTGTCTTTGGGGTCACTGGACGTTCCTTATCATTTTAGATTCTTAAGAAGTAGGCAAGTCTCATTATTATCTGAACTAGGTATCTTTTACAACAGAAAATTTCTTCCTGTTGTGTTCGTTCAATCCTTATCATTTTAGCTTTTAGGGTACCTAGAGATGAAGTTCAATTGTGAACCTTTTTCTATCTGGATTGGAAGTCTTTTAACATTACAATTTGAGATTGTGTTCCAATTCATTCATCTTTTCATCATGTGATCTCCAATCTAATGAAAATCATGCCTACTGAATTTAGTTTTATCTTTATGTTGAACGTCTAACATAGTATTCTTCTTGTTCTACTTTATGAATCTCATCACAATTCTATTGCAACCAATAAATTTAGATAGAGCCACCTCAGAAAATAAATATTATTCAATTGTATGTTTATATATAAACAAAGCTTTTCATCTTTTGAATTAAGAGGTAAATACTTAAGCCATCAAGAGAAAGTAAGAATTTGAAGTTTTGAATCACGATCAGCATACTTTTTTAAGTATATGTCTTCATATCTAGGATAGTGTCACAAGATAAATCTAGCTAAAGTTTCTAGAAAATCACGAATATCGAAAGCAAATGACTTCATTGACTGGAGGCAACAAATAAGAGAAACTGTGCTTAGTTGCTGTTGTCTCCACACAAATATCGAATCTTAAAGTACAAATAATTGCATGTTTTCTATGCAACTTTGAGGCAACAGATAAGAACTACATTTAGCACTGTTGTCAGCACATAAAAATATCGAATTTTGAAGTAATTACCAAAACCATATAATTACATATTTTCTCTTCTTGACTTTGCAGGGGTTTTTTCGAAAAACACACTTTTGTGTGCTTTATAGTTTGCTTTGACGGCTCTTTCTGAACATGGTTTTTAAATCATTCGCGGTATGATTAGTCCACACGAAGATATTGGAGAAATAGAAATTTTGTTTCCTGTCAATTGCCGTCCCTTCTTCACGTGCTCTTTCCTTCTGATTCCCTTCTTTTGATGGGACGTCTTCTTAACAACGTCACACGGCTTTTTTTCCTTTGACTAACTGAAAGTCATTGCGGGATAAAGACTGCCGCCCTAGAATTAAGAACCGAGGCTATGATGTAAAATAGTTAGTATCTATAACATTATTTATTTGAAGAAATGAAAATTAACTAGTGTCAGAACTCAGAAATGCTGTGCTTGTATCTCCAGCCCTATGTATAATAATTAATGTGCCATACTCTAGCACTGGTGAATCGTGATATATATCATATTCTGTTTCCGTACCAGAGTTTTAATTGAAGAATATGGTAGGCATCTAGCTAAACTTGCCTCAACAGTATTTGAGGTGATGGCTAAAAGCCTCAATCTGAATCCAGAACACTCCAAGTCTTATCTATCCGAATCCACGGCGTTCGTACGAGTTTACAGGTATCCTCAGTGTTCCATGGTTAGTGAGTCATGGGGTATGGATGTGCACACAGACAGCTCAGTGATTTCAATATTGTTCCAAGACCAAGTTGGTGGACTTGAACTTCTCAAAGACGATAAATGGCTCAAAGTAAAACCAATTCCCCACACACTGATTCTGAACCTTGGAGACATGATGCAGGTCTCTCCTTATCTATTATATAATTATGTACCTTTCAATTTTATTTTTATATATCTTTCTGTAAATTCCATTCTTTGAGCTTAAACTACTTTGAAATGCATTAGGCAATAAGCAATGACGAATACAAGAGTGTGAAGCACAGAGTCAAATTGAACAAACGGGACGAACGACTCTCTATATGCTACTTTGTATTCCCAGCAGAAGGGGGAGTGATTCAAAGCTCCAAGTACAAGCCTTTCACTTACAGCGATTTCCAAGCACAAGTCCAGCAGGATATAAAGGCTCTGGGTTATAAGGTCGGACTTGAGAAGTTTAGGGTCAACAAGACCGGCTAGTAACCCCTAATCAAGGCCTGCAAGGTGTGATCACAAATGGCAGGATCTTTTTAATTTCCGTTTCGTATCAGCTGATATCATTTCCCTTTTCTTCCTTTTAAGATAAATTATCTTCAAAATATTCTTAACTTTGCCAAGAACTTTTTTTATGGTATAACTTTTAGAGCAAAAAGAAACAAAATTTTCTTGTGATTTAAATAACTTGATATTTTATATTTTTATAATTTAAACTTTTAAAATAAACTTCCATTATTATCTTTAGTTAAAAATTAATTAAAAACTCATTTTAAAAAATGTTAATATGTAAACATTTTATTTTTTATTAAAAATATCATCTTATTTATCATACTATTTTTATTTAAACGACAATTACTCAATTCATTTCAACTTAATTTATTTGATTCAATGATAAATTAAGTATTTGCTGACAAGATTATTAACACCACTCATAACATTTATTTTAGTTTTCTTTAGAAAGATTTGCGGAACTTCAAAGTATTGAGTTGAGAAATGATGAGATTCATTGCTCAAACTTGATGGATTAATGTTTTGAATTTCAACTTGACGGATTATTTAACTGAAAATTATGATTATAATTTAAAAATTAATGAAAAGTACAGTTGTTAATTTTTTTATTTAAATTATCAAAATATTAGGACATGAATTTTAGTAATTTATATTTTATTAGTAAGATAGTTGTTAGCATTTGGAATAATTAGAGGTGGGGGATTTAGGGGTTTCTTGTTTATTTTCTTCCATGTTCAGCTTGACTCGAACCTAGAAGATTATGTTGGAGTGCCATGAAACTAAAAACAAGATGACACTTGGAGGTAAAAAGTTACATTGGCCATCATATGGAAAACTCTTTCATGACTCTCAATAGCCCAGAAGTCATATGTTATGCTTAGTTATCATTGATGAAAGATGCCAAACAACCTGTATCTTTTGCAATGAAAAATTTTTCAAAGGATGTGAGGGCTTTGTGGGTCAACAAGGTGAAGAATAAAAATAGAAGAGGTAAGTTAACACTAGCGAAAGCAGAGACGATGTTCAGTGAAACTAAACTTATAGAATATAGATCATATCCTAATGTAGAACACCAGAATGATCACTTTATAAAAAGGAAAGGTCAATTGGTTAAGAAGTTGGATATAGAAAAGGTGGAACACCACAACATCATTCTATAAAGGGTAGAAAATTATGAAGACCTTTTAGATCACACTACGAATGCTAAGAAACAAGAGAATCAAACCTACATTGAAGGCCCCAAGTTGAAGAAAATGACATTAGTTAATAAGAAACCAACCAAGAATTTGATGGTTTGGGTGCATTGTATATTACACATTATGTCAAAGCAACTTGGTGAGACAAATTAGTCCCATTTCTAGTACGTTTATTTAGCAACATTACCCCTTTTATTTAGCAACTACACATAACCCTTTTTGTGTAAGACTTGTATCTTTTTTAATCTTTTAGCCTCTTTCTTGAATCAGGTATAAGAAGAAGGCAATAGAGGAAGGTTAATGTAAGCAATCCATATAATTGCTTATATGTTTGGTGTTATGAATAAATAATCGGAGTATGTAGCATACGACAGAGAAGAGAGAAGAGAACTAGATCAAAGATCTAGTGTTAGTAGATAAAGAGGAAACACACCATATCTGCAACTGTTATAACAACCAAGCGATATATGGGGCACATGTTGTCACCTAAAGACAACTTGTATTGTTTATTAATTATTGTAATGAACATATTACAAAATGAAAATTGAGTAATGAATTAGTTATCCTTCTTCTTATGTATGTTCTTCTTCTTATTCCCTCTAAAACTTTAACATCTAGGGAAGAATCAGCCCACTCAATAGCAAGTGAACTTTGTGAGTTAAAATAGCATAATAGTTGGTATCAGAGCAAATGATCCTTAGCAGTAGCTAAATGGCAGAAAACATGAGAGGATCGGAGGTACATCATTTAGAAGAACGAATGAACAATCTATTGGAAACACAAATGAGAAATGAAAAGAAGATCAATGAAATCAAGTCAATGTTCCAGCAACTTATTCAAAAGATGGGAAAGGGAGACATATAAGCCACAATGATAAAACCAGGAGATAACAGAAACTACAAAGTGCCTATTGGGTTGAGCAAAATTGACTTCCTTACATTTGATGATGTAGGGGTGAAGAGTTGAATCTCTCAACGTGAACAATTTTTCACAATCGACCACACACTAGAAGAACTAAAAATGAATGTAGCATTAAAGTGTAGCCTAGGAGTGGTACCAGTTAATGATAAGAAACAGAAATGGAGGAAAATTGCTGAAATGAGAAGAATTTTTTACCATTTTGAGATAGATGTTTGACAAAGATATATTCAAAGACCCAATTGGTGATTTGAAGGAACTGAAACAAGAAAGGCCAATACTAGAATATTGTGCTCAATTAGATAGATATTCAAACTAATTGTTACTTTCAGAAGTCTACATGGTAGGATTCTTCCTGAAGGGTCTCAAACCGGAGTTAGAACTCACTGTAAAGAAGATGGATCCTTAAAAACTCCAACAAGCTTACACACTCACTAGGAAATAAAAAGTTATAGTAGCAACCAACGTTCCCATATACTTTAGAAGAGGAGTGAGGCCATTGGGGCAAACAAGAGGAGGGGCACCAGTCGCATACAAGAGGTAGGGTTATTTCCTACACTAAAAAACCAAGACGACATTAATAAACCCAATTACAACAAGAATTTGAGGGGAATGAAAGCAATGAACAATAAAGATTTTGGTGAGAAGAGAGAAAGGGGATTAGGCTTTTGGTGTGATGAAAAGTACACTCCGGGGCATAAATGCAGGAAAAGATAGTTCCATTTGTACATGGTGGAAGATGAAGAAATAGTCGAAAGGGAACAAGCAAACAAAGAGTAGGAGGAAGGAGCACCATTTAGTCCTAACGTATATTTAGAAGTGATGTGGGGTCTAAAAGACTAAGAGGAGTGTAAACATATGAGAATTATGGGAAGCCATAAAATGAAACCTTTGTATATCCTCATCGATAGCAGAAGTACCCACAACTTCTTAAATGAAAATTTGGTTAGGAAAGTAAATGTAGAAGTAATAGAAATATCGTCCTTAAACATTACAGTGGGAGGGGGCTTAAAACTGACCTGCAGACAAATGTGTAGGGATGATTTCATTTGGAAGATACAAGGGCTACAATTCACCACCTATGTGCTGATCATTAAGTTAGGAGGAAGTGATATGGTCCTAAGAGTTCAATGTTTGGTAACCCTCGACAATATGCTGTGCAATTTCAAACAACGTAATATAGAGTTCCATTGGGAGGGTAAAACTGTGAGGCTAATGGGCAATCCATAAGAAAAGGCTAAATAGATCTTAGGTAAAGGCTTTAATAAACTAATGGAAAATTCAAGTAAGAGGACACTTTTTATGCTACGTCTATCATATCCAGTTGAGTTCCATAAGCAACAAATTATGTTTGAAGATAAATCTAATACCAGAGAGGAATTAGAAAACTTGCTAGCTAATTTTGGTGAAGTGTTTAAGGAATCTAAACAATTGATATTGAAAAGAACCTATGATCATAAAATGCCACTTAAACTTGGGGTAAAAACCATAAAGATACAACCTTACAGACACCTGGAAGAAAAAAAAAAGATGATATTAAGAGATTAGTGAAAGAATTAATGGAACAAGGTTTCATCAAGAAGATTGTTAGCCTAAATGCTTTACCGGTGATTCTTTCTAAGAAAAAAGACAGCACATGGAGAATATGTATAGACTATAGGGAGATGAATAAATACATTATTAAAAACAAATTCCCCATCCCATTCATTGAAGAATTATTGGAAGAATTAAGAGGGTCTTGTTGGTACTCCCAATTAGATTTAAGATCTGGGCATTACCATATTAGAATGTTCTGAAAAACAACATTCAGAACGTATGAGGGACATTTTAAATTCTTAATGATGCCTTTTGTGCTCATAAATGCACCCTCTACCTTCCAAAGTCTTATAAATAAAATCTTCAAACCCTATTTGCGAAAATTTCTATTATTTTTTTTTATGTTCTTCTCATTTACAACTTTCATTAACATTTAAAACATTTGCGACAGATTTTTCATGTATCATAGTAGCAATAATTATTCAATAAGGGAACCAAGTGTATTTTTAGAGCAAGACAAGTTGATTGTCTTAGGAACTTTATATCTGAGAAAGGAGTATCCTCTGACATTCAAAAGATAAACACTATTTAGAGTTGGCCACCACCTTAAATGTTAAAGGACCTCAGGGGATTTTTAGGGTTAACAGGATATTACAGAAGTTTCATAAAGCATTACGACGTTATTGCCAGGCCTTTCAATGCACTACTAAAGAATTAAATGGCAACAAGATGGGAATGGAAGGAGGAGCAACAATAAGAATTCAAACGACTTAAAAAGACATTGATGGTAGCTTCAGTCTTAATGTTACTAGATTTTTCACACCCTTTCATAATAGAAAAAGACATATGCGACAAGGAAATTAGAGCTATGCTTTAATAAGATAGGTATCTTAAGCAAAGCATTGGCGCCAAAACACCATGCACTCTTAACCTATGAAAAAAAATTCTTAACTATTATTGAACTTATGAAGTAGTGACGTCACTACCTAAATGGGAGATTTTTTAGAGGATAGACACATTAGAGGAGCTTAAAATACCTACTAGAGCAAAGTATCTCCGAACCATTTCAACATGATTGACTATCTAAAGTGATAAGATATGATTTTAAAATGGCATAAAAGAGCAGGAAGGAGAACATTGCACCAAATTCCTTATCCAAATTTTCAAGTCTAAAACTGTTGACAATGATCATATCCCACATTCAAACAACTTTAATGGAAGAGATTAGAGAAGCTTAAAATTAAATGAAATTATTTAAAGTATGGAATAATGTATTCTTAATTTAACTTTATGTCCAAACATAAATTAAAAAATTTTTAAATTAAAAATCAATTCCAAAATTAAATCAATTATTTTTAATATAATTTAAATTAATAATTAGATTAGTTATAGATCTAAATTTATCGTTTCCTAAAATTAAAAATAATTATATTTTAATTAGATTGGAAATAATTACTTAGACTACTTTAGGAATAATAAAAATGTTTTTCTTAGTTTAATTAATATATTTTAAATAAAATTAAATTTATTATCTAGATAATTATTACTTTATTATTAGAAAATTATTTCTTTTTAATTTAAATAATGAGTTTCTTAATTTATTAGAAACGTCTTTTCTTCATTAAAATTTGAAAATTATTTTCAATTGTTAATTCAGAAAATTGAGCTTTCTTTAATATTTTAGAAAATAGATTTGTAATTATTAAGGACTAATTTTCTAATTAATTTAGAAACTATTGTTTAAATAAATAATTAAAGGAATTTCTAGATTAAATTTTAAATATTTTATTTAACTTTAAGTTTGGTTTCCTTAAATATTTAGAAAATATTTTGCTAAGTAGAGAAATGTTGTTTCCAATTAGATTGGAAAGTGTTTTTCTCATTATATTAGAATATTCTGTTAAATTTTGAAAGGAGTTTTTCTGGATTATAATAAGTAAGAAGTATAATTTATTAAAAATTGTTTTCAATTAATTTTATGAGTCAAGATAATTTAAAATAGTTTCCAATTAAATTTAAAAATTATTTTCAAATTAAGTTAAATTTCTATTTGGAATAGGAATTTAATTCATTTAGGAATTAATAATCTTAATATTCTAAATAATGCATAGTGTTCATAAATGCAATTTGATTATATTTGCATAGTAAGTTACATATTTGTGTGTGTGCGCGTGTGTGTGTGTGTGTGTGTGTGTGTGTATGTGTTTGATATATTGTATGCACAAATTCCATTTTTAAATATATGACATTTTATATGTAATATGCGTTTGATGAAACTATTTGCAATTAAATCACTCATTAAAATATTAAGTACATATTTCCTTCCACTATTTAAGTATAAAATCATAATTTATTTTTATGGAAAATTTATAAATTAAATTTCATTATACCAAAGATCCAAAGGGGTTATAAGAACCAAAGGGCTAAAAGACGGATCCCCTACTCACTATTTTACTAACAAATACATCTATGAAACTAGTGCTTAGGGCTTGAAGCTTAACATGTAAAAGGTGAATGTCAATTTTCTTAATTTTTAGCTATCCCAATAGTTAAGATTAGTAGCACAGTTGCATAACACTTGAGGAAAAAAGGACTTACATTAATCTCCATCGATTGGCGATGTTTTGACTATAGTTAAGCTGTATCTTCTATGCCAAAAGTTGTTCTCTTATGGCCATCAACAGTTCCTTCACAACTAGCTCATTGGTCTTGGATTATTGCTAAATGATATGCAAGTTCTTTTCTTTCCATAAATAGTGAATGATATTAACTAAACATATCTTACAAAATATATGGTCTCGAATGCCAAATGAGCAAGATGATAGGACTAGGCCATTATCACAATGCAACTTAGGGGAGGGGGTGAAAAGTTACCAATTTGTAGCATACCATTCCAAATGAAATAAAAATTAAGAGCATTGAAAAAATAAGTCCTCTATAATTTCTTCCTCTAGTCTGAACAATGGATAAATGATTCAAATGTTTAAGAAACTTATGATCCTATTTATAGTAGGGAGTTTCCTTTGTCATATATAGAGGAATAGAAGCTCTAGTACTGAGTTAAATTAAACTAGACCAGATTTCTCCATAAGATAGAAGTAAGATGATGTTTGAGGATATCTCTACGCTTATTGGAAGAGAACATTCCATTAAAGGAGTCTTTCCATTTGCTAATGTCCCTATTGTCTCAATTCAGAGTGACATTTGAAAGATATGAAAATTGAATCAAACACTTTAGTTATGTTGTTAAATACTTCCTTTATAGTAGCATCTTGACGTAGGAGTTAGATTATTAATGTCCTTAAGAGGAGCAAACTAAGTCCAAGAGTCAAACAAAAAGTTTATTTAAACTCTATCTCCAATCTTATATACTATCTCCTCTCTTACCATGCTCCTCAGTTTCATAATTTACATAAGGGTCTAAGACATGGAGTTATTTTGCTTTCTAAACCAAATTCTAGTCCCTTTTAAATATTATTCATACACCCATTTGACATATACTGATTATTTATCCACTATGAGCCTCTATAATCTCTTAATCATCATTATTTTTTGGTAATCCAAAAGGGAATGATTCTCAATCCTCCTTTATTTTTAGGATTTATAAGTTCCTTCCATTTATCTTTTATAAAAGTTTCTTAATGAATTTGATAATTATAATACGTAGCATTTAGATGGGATGCCTAATAAGTGCACAAGTTACTCAATAAAATTGGTAAGCTAGATTTTGCTAGGTAGTGAAAGGCTTTTGTTACATCAACTAGATAGCCTTTTATAGATTTTGTTAATTAGTGGAAGAAACTCATTGTACGTAGGTTTTATTATAGTGATTAGGATCCCAAGATAGGTGCAAGGAAATCTCTTAAAGTTTAAGCTAGTAATGGAGGAGAATCAAGCTGCTAGGTGAGAAGAACTTAAAAATATGAGCATATGACTTTTCTCCTACAGTGAGATTATATAAGATAGTGGAAATGCACTGATCTGTCTATGTAGAAAACTATATAGAAAATCCAAAAACTTAGAGAGTGTTTATAAGGAATTCCCAATCAAGAATGTCAAAAGCCTTCTAAAAATATATCTTAAGAGCATAGTCATTACTTGATTGCTTCCTATTGTAACCCCTAAGGGTTTTTTCAGAAAAAAAATGTTATCCATAATTGATCTGTCCTTTATGAATGCAACTTGAGATAAGTCCATTGTTTCATTCTATTAGCTAGTAGCGTGGAAATGAGTTTATAAATAATGTTATAACATGTGACTAATTTAAATTCATTGAAGGATGAAGGGTTATTTACCTTAGGGAAAAGGAAAAGGAAGGTTTTATTTACTTCCTTAAACATCTTCCCTAAAGTAAGGAATTCTATCACTGCTTCTATCACTAGTGATCTAACTTATCCCTAAGCTTTATAAAAGAAGAAATAGTTAGATCCATTCAGGTTTGGTGCCTTATTAAGGTGCATAAAGAATAACACTTACTTTATTTCATTAACTGAGAAAGGCTTAACTAGTATTTTCGCTTCCTAAGAGGTGATTTGCTCTTTGAATATTGATTGTAGAAGTTGAATAGATGATACACAGGATGTTGGAGTTCTAAGGGAACCTAAGAAAAACATCTATAAGCTTATTAAAGAATTCCTTCTTAAGTTTCAATCCTAAGACCTTGTAAATCAATTATATAATTGATTTTATTAATATTTCTTCTATTAAGGAATGATTTATGGAAAAAGTGATGTCCATGCCCTCTTTTATTAAATTAACTTCGGATCTTTGCTTTTATATTAAGTGATTAAACTTTGCAACCTTTGTGTAATTAAAGAGTGCGAACTTCTTTTCATTTTTAAGAGTAGCTTTAGAAGGGGTATTGGCTAGCTAAGATTAGAATATGGCTTATTGAGTAGCTTAGGATCCCTTTAACCCCAATAAGTTTTATCTTAAATTGATGGATCCTACTTAACTAGATGTATATTATTGGATGAGTAACTTATGACCATATATGAATTAAGAGGCAAAGTTAGGAATAATATATATAAAATGTTTTGGCGAAAGTTGTCACCTCACAGATATAGAAGTCGTTTGAGATACAATTGATAATGATCTTATCCACTTACATAATTTTAGTTAGTTTGTTGATTAACTAAAGATTAACTAAATTTGAATGTTATCCTTGTCAATTGGAGATAATAATCTTTTCAAAAGCGTAGTTAGGGTTATTATTTCGAATAAAACAATGGGAGTAAGTAGATATATGTTTAAATTTCCAATTTTATTTAGTTGTTACGACATATAACTAATTACTTGTTTGTTTTAATTTGTATTTTGTTATGAGTAGAAATTAACTTTGTTTAGTATAGTTGATAATAATTACTAATGAACTAGATTTTTTATATAGAGGTTAGGTTTGAGAAGAGTTCTCAGAGTTAGAAAGGAAAGTTGTATCTATATCCATTATAAAATATTGTTAGTAATCTATATTTACAATTTCGTGACGAATTTTTAGAGATATATCAATATTGTATAAATAAAAAATGACATTTTGAATTGACTAATGTCTTATGAATTTTGTAGGCAATATTTAATATGGATGTCAACACCATGACAGAATGATATAAATAGTTACATGAAATAAAACTAAAAGGTATTGTACTTTGATGATTGTTTTACTCAATTTGGCCTACTAGAAGTATAAAATTAACTACAACTTAAGGCATTTGTGATAGTATGATAACAATTTTCATTAGAAGAAAAATAATTACATGAATTTTCTTACTGATATATGATATAATAAAGATCATATATATTTCTAATTTATGTTTTTAAGTATTTACTACTAAATTTGGATTTAATATTATTACCACAACATGATAATATATAGTTTGTTAAGTAAAAGCAGTTGATCTAAGTTTATACAAATAGTTTATACATTTCAAATCAAGGAAGCCTTATGGTTAATATAAGTGGCAAGAATACAAAGTTACATAATTATGATTATTATGTTATGCTAGGTTGGTGAAATCAATATAATGAGAATCATAAAGTTGCATACAAGGATATATGTATCCGTTGATTGTGAATCGTATAAAACTTGTGAAACTTATTAAAGGATGATCAAATCAACCTTTGGCGACAGGATAATGATGGTAATGAGTTGTTAATTTTATACATATGAAGTATAAGATGTACGAACAATTCATCAAAAGAAAAATACTTGTATTTCAATAGATCTACCAATGACTATACGATATGTTCATATGTATTAAATAAAATACTAATTTAAAATTTTAAAGTTTAAATTATTTAAATATAAGTAAAAATTAAACATTGTGAATGTCAGAACACTTTGATCAATGTGGTAAGATTTAAATTTTTTGGTTATTTATAGGGAATGAGATTCTCTAGTGAATACCTCTATAACTAAATTTCATAATAATATGGATTTGTATAAAAAATGAATATATAGTATTTGATATTGTATGATTTAATTTTTTCTTATTTAACTATGATTAGTAAAATAACTTACCCTTAATGTTTCCAATTTAACTAATTAGTAAGATTCATATTACATATAGAATGGTTGACTTGAAAAAGATCAAGTTAATGATTCTAGGATGTAATGCTTGTTTAAAGCATATATTATCCACTAAGTTTAAAATTAAATCACAAAATAGAACTTTATAAGATATCAAAAATGTTATATATCATTTTACAACAATGAATAAAATGTTCATTTCAATACGTACTTATAGGAGAATAGGTCTTAGTATAAATGGTGGGAGTAAGATGAAGTTTAAAAAAGTTTAATTCTCATGATAGTACATCTAATTAGAACTAGTTCTTTTGTTAATATATTTGATGTATGGTTGAAAGGTTATAAGAAGTTGAAAGATTAACTTTCATTATGAATTTAGAAAGTTTGTTTTTAAAGATGAATGCGGATTTATTATATCTATAACAAGGTTAGTGAACTTCAATATGATAAGTAAAAGACATATTGGTTATAGGAAATAACAATACATATTTTAATTGTTGAAAAATTATAATAGTTCAAGAATAACTCTTGGTATAAAAAGGTAACAACTTAATTTTGGAAATCATATCTATATATATATATGTAGAAATTGTTTACCGATATTAGTCCAACTACGTGAATGTGCTAAAGTTATTAAGTATATGAGATATATGATGCTTATGAAGTATTTAATATATCCATTATTTTATGTATAAATTGATATTTTAATATAAGATCATATGGATATTCACTTAAGTTTGATAGAAATAAGTCATAATTAAGGTATATCTTACTTAAAACTATATTATTTGTATTTGGAAAAGTTCTAATGTGGCATCAATTGTTAATTAAGTTATAATACATTTTTCATTTAGTGAAAATGATTGTTTAAATTAAGAAACTTTTTAATGAACTTGGTATAGTTCCTTGAAATGTTAAAACAATAATGTAATATAGAACATTAGAGTTATTAGGTATGGGAAAGGTACTAAGGTATCATCAGAGATCCAACTATATATAATAAATCCATCTTAATTATGATGATAATTGATATTAAAGTTGTAACATTTAAGTAAGTTATCACTATAGAAAATCTTTAAAATTATTTTACCAAGCCACTATCCCAATGATAGCATGATTGTCATATAAAGATATGATATAAGATACTTAAATGATTAGTTTAGTACAAGTAAGAGATTATTGGTTTATACCTTATAGCTAACCAACCAGTTGTAGTTTTAAGACATTATTATTTAAATCTATTCTTTATCTTATGCATATTTGTTTAATTAACTAATGTATAAGCTAAAGTCCATGAATTAAATATACATTGCAAATGAAATTATCATGAGACCATAATTATGAGATTTATATTATATTTATGTATTATCTTTAAATTGTTCCTAATTTTTGTTTTATTGAGACTAGACATTAATAAAGAGTAAAAAGATTAGTACATGTTATTTTTTCTATAAAGGAAGTATTAGATCTCATAAAATAAAGTATAGAGATAAACAAACTTATGAGGTCCTTATAAGAGAATAAGATTATTGAACTAACCCAATATGAGAATTTTATTTATAACATTACTTATATCTTTATTGAAATTCTTATTATGATGATTGCATAAGTAGTCCTTTGACTTGAGATTCTCAAAGTATCTAATATAGGCATTAATATATTTTGATATTATTTACGACCTATATGATCAAGGATAACTCAATCGATAGTCATTGGATATAGTTTATAATATATAGAGGTAGTTCAGTGATCAATATATGATTCATCATCCTAAAGTGATTAGGAACAATATTTTGTTTTTTTTCAATTAGTTTTGATTAAGGAAATCATTAGATAAAGTAAAATAGTATTCTGATTTCATTAAGATAAACAATTCGTAATGATAGAGAACTAATATGATTGGACTCAAATAGAATAGTTATTAACTTCATACTTTATGTCCAATCAAAACATCGTGTGATGAAATGATTGAATTATTTGAAGCTATGATGCTCATGAAGGTTAGTGAAAATGACTTTAATATTCCTAGTATTTTGGTAGTCATAACATGTTGCAAGATGCTAATTTTGATATATGGACATGAATTATTCAATTAAAATTCAAAAAATTAAATAAATTTAATTTATCTAATCCTAGCTATAATTTAGGGTTATAATTTATATTGATTATTGACAGACTTGGGAAACTAATGGGTCATACATAAATAATAGTTGATGAAAAAAAGGTAATTTTAATCAACTTAGACTTAATTGTAAAGTTTGAAAAATTTTATAATTAAATATAATATATTGGATCTTGTTTTGACCTAATCAGTATTAAATTCAAATCAATTGTAATTTTAATAAATTTTTAATTAAAGTTAGAATTATATTTCAATTAAATTATTAAAAAGTCAAAAATGTATTGTAAATAAGGGGCAGCTTTAAAGAAGCTTATCCTCTTCACTTACCCTTCTCTACACTATTTGTAAAGTTCTCTCAACCAATTTGTGTAGATATCATTAGAGCTGGACACGTATGCAACTACAATGGTTGGGATTAATCAGCTTCAGAAATTAGTTGGAAGGGAGTTCTAAGAACAAGATTAAGTTTTAGAATAAAGAACAAATTTATGATTCATAGTTTTATTATGTTTTATGCATTAATCATGTCATGAAATTTAAGTGATATTGACCTTTAAGAAATGATATAAAAATATTTTGTATTTCGTTTATTATATACGATATTAGATTATGATTTGATTTTCCAATAAATAGATCAATTATAGTATCAATGATTAAAAAATTAAATAACCTAATTAAGACAAGAAAAGTAGTGAGTTACGATGTATATTATACAAAAGCTTTAGAAAGAACAAATCTTTTCAATTTACAATAAACTATCATCTTTTATCAACAACCACAAATCACGTCTCCAATGTTATTCATACAATTATTGTTCTCAATTTTCTTGTTGGCATGCATGAAACAATATGAAACATGATCTTTTTTATTGTTTTTCCTCTATAATAAAATATGGGATAATCAATCTTATAGTGTCTAATCTCTCAAAAAAAAATTTATATAGTGCTTAAGCTTGTAAAATTTTCAATTTAGTGAAGCACCTTTTAAAACATTAACAATTAAGTAGTTTTGTTAGTAAATAGTTGATTTGGCTGATGAAATTTCTGTTGTTCATGATATATAAGTGTCCATTTCAAAATTTCTCCCTTCTTTATCCTAGTTACGACAAATAGTTTTTCAAGTGGACATTTACATGTCATGAACAGTAAAACCAAATCAACAAATTACAAAACTAAAATTTGAATTTAACTATTAAGGTTTTAAAAGGTTGTATTCAATTAAAATTTTTTAAAAGCTTGGGTATTAAATTAAAATTTTTTCAAAAAATTTGACGCTTTAAAATTAGTTATACTTTAAACTATTGGTACTTCTGATTAGTCACGAGGTATATTAACATGAATTTTAGCACTATATATTATCTACCGATTTATAAACGAATTGTAGGAGTTACAAGAATCAAATAAGAATTCTTCATCATTAATGTAAATAATAAGATTGAATTCAAGTGGTCACTATATTTTTATTCTTTTTTGAAACATCAAAAATTGACGATGAGTGATATACACATTTTTGTGAAAGTAAACCAATGATTAAATTGAAATTAGCATGTTAACTTAATAAAAATATGTTTTTGATACATTTTTTTATGAAGGTTATATGAAAAATCACAAGGAAAATATGAAAAGTTTGGAAATTTTATATTTTACAATTTTTTGAGAGTTATATTAACATTTAAATTTTTACAAACGATGAGTTTTCTAAGGTCTTTTGTCAATGAAGCTTTTTTTTAAAAAAACTTTTGATCAAGAAAATTTGACTTGTATGGATGGAAGCTTATCGGTTGTTTGGTTCCACTTATATTTTTCTACTGTGGTTTTATTTTTTATTTTTTATTTTTGGTTTTTGTTATTTGGTTGAGTTTTCTAATATAAAAACTGAAAATAAAAACTTATTTGATTAAGAATTGCAATAAAAAAATAAAAATAACAACATGTTTAGTTTTATCACGATGTTTCTATTTTTTTAATTATACTCTTTTGTTGATTATTTTAATATAATATATGATATCTTTAAAAGTAATTAATTCTCATTATAGTTAGAAATACAATATATGCAAATTCATATAATTAAAGAAATGTTTACATGAATTATGTATAATAAAATTATATAAATTTAAGGTTGTCGGAATCAATGAGTCTTCTAATAGATTTACTGAAAATTATGGCTTTATTTCATCTTTGTCATCACTTGTCGGAGGGGTTTGCATGATTGCCCTTTTAACCATGAACGTGATCATTAAGGTGCTTTGCTATATAAGAGAGATGTATATCTTTTATCTTTTAAGTTAATTAAATATAGCCCAAAACTGATTTAAAATTAAAATTTAAAAATTTAAGCTCGACTTCATCTATTACTATTCAGAATCAAATTCAGTTTTTGCTTTTACTAAGAAGAATCCACTTTATCAAATTATTATATTTTTTAGTAAATTGTAAAAATTGTATTGTCATAAAAAAAACTAAACTTTTCTTTTTTAATTTTATTATTTTGGATCTCACCTTTGCTTCTCTTCAACGTTGGGTAGCCTTTTACCAACTTATTTCCCATCAAAGCCAAGTGGAATATTTATATATTACATATACATGCATATAACAACATAATAAATTAAAAAGAGTAATAATTGTTAAGGTGGGTGAGAATTCTCTAACTATCAAAGTTGGACCCATTTCAAAATCTATTAGGACCATAGAGGGTAAAAACTAAAGAGTCTTGGTAATGGAGTAGAAAGAGAGACAGAGAGAGAGAGGTTGAGACACTTTTGCTTTTCGAAAAAGTGAAAAGCCAAAATAGATCGAAGCAATAACGCTGCCTTTGGTTACTATCTCCAATATGCAAAGACGGAACGAGACGAAAATTTAGAGACGGAACAAATCAAAAATTGGAGACAATGAGGTGTTTAATTGTAATGGACAAAACAGAAAAACTGTCTCCATCTCGAGGACAAAAATGTGTTTGGTTGCAATGGACAGAACATAAAAACAGTGTCAATGACAAAAATGCCCTACAACATAATATGATTGAAAATATGTAATTTATTGATTATTTTATAATTGTATCAATATTTATTTTAAGTGTATTTGTAATATTTTAATTACAATGAAATAATTAAAATATAATAATTAAAATATAATAATTAATTAATTATTATTATAATAATTAAAATATAATTATTAATTAATTAAAATATTGTAATTAATTAATTAATTATAATATAATTAATTAAATTATTATGATTATTTAGTTACATTACATTATATTTAATTAAAATATTATTATTCATTAATTAAAATATTATAATTAATTAATTATTTACAATATAATTAATTAAATTATTATTATTACTTAATTAATTATATTATATTTAATTAAAATAATATTATTCATTAATTAAAATATTATTATTCATTAATTAAAATATTGTAATTAATTATTTGATTAAAATATAATTATTCATTAATTAAAATATTGTAATTAATTAATTAATTACAATATAATTAATTAAATTATTATGATTATTTAATT
>JAOSBO010000209.1:17524043-17534956 GCA_027563915.1 Erythroxylum rotundifolium
CCAAATTGCTCTTCTAGTTCTTGCCAAAGTTTTCTAGCTGAGGTAGAGTAGATAAAGGTTTCGGCTATGTCTTTCTGTATTGAACTGATTATCCACGAGCTGATTATCCACAAGCTAACCATTTCATCCACCCTTCTCCATTTCGAGCGAGTGGGTTCGTCCGTTGGTTCCACCAAACTTCCATTAATAAATCCCAGTTATTCTTGGCTGCTAGAGCTCTTTTCATAGATCTGTTCCATGTCAGAAAGTTGCTATCATTGAGTAAGACAATTACGAGAGCCATTCCTGGGTTATCGGATCCTTGCAAAAATAAGGGATCGTCGGAGTTTAACAAAAATGGTAAGGTTCACAGATTCAAGATGTTGGCTCTGATACCATGAACAAACATGAGAAAGAATGACATATTTAATGCTCTGCCATTGATACCGTAAAGACGAAGAGGAAACGCAATAGCAGAAAAATGTTTTCTCTTCATGTTATTCACGTGAATAGTTGCTCCTTTTGTATAACTGTACAAGAAGTAAAAAATAATTACAAAATATTTACCTCTCATCAACGAAAGTTCTAGAATCTGTATATAAAGCAGAGTATAACCAGCGTAACATCCCTGCGTGAGCAAGAGTGAAAAAGTCGCTGATATGAAAACTTCTATATTTCAACAAAAACAACCACCTCCAAAGTCTCAACCAGCTCCGCTGAACCTGCATTCTCTTGAACCGGTTCCAGCCAACCCACCAAGCGATTGTTGTAGAGAATGCTATGAGGGTTATGGTGGGGACCATGTTATCAGGTCCACGGTTGGCCACCACCACCGTGTTATGACTCTTATTATGGTGGCTATGGAAGGCCAGTGTATGACAGCTGGGGCAGTGGATGCCGGAGGGTTTACGTGAGTAAATGCTCTGATTACATCTGTGAAGAAAATCCCACATCCTGCACAACCATGTAACGTCAGACTTTAATGGGAAATTAACACACAAACCCAAGATTAATTGAATCCAATTCATCTCAAAAATAAAGAATTAATTATATACTGTTTGAAGAACACTCAGCTATGTTAAATCAATAAATTACCTTTAATTTGTAAGTCTTAAATTCTTGATCTCTTCTTCTCCTTATCTAATTTAGTACACAAAATTATTTCTTTAAATGATGGAAAAGAACCTAGACAAAGGGGTTATATATCTTTCTTTTATAAATAGGAGAAGAGGGCCAAGAATAACCTTTCATATAACGTTTTAAGAAAAATGGTTTTGAACTTGTTATTCTAATAACTATTTTTTTTAATCCACTCCATCAAAGGGTAAATATCCTTACAACAGTTACTAATTATTTAGGCAGTCTTTTAATTGGCCAAACTTTTATAAGGTAAAAAAATAAAATACTAGATTTGTGAGCCACTCACTTAATTTAACGTGGAAATAACATTCTCCCACTTGTCCTACTAAATCAATTATGAAAACTATAATATATATACTTTTATATACAAATATGATCACGATTTCAACGAACTTAGCCAATACTCCCAAAATCATATGCTATAATACCGAATCAGCTTAGATCGCGGTCACATAACCATAACGTCATGTTTCCTTCCATACACCACACATCAAATAATAAAATGTGCAACCATAATTGAAAACAAGAATAAACAGAAACAATCTTTAATATGCAAATTGTCAATTATAAAACCACCATTCATTATCATACATATTATGAATTCCTCAAAAGACCCATCCCCATAACATGTTTCAAATATGCCTTTGGAGGTAACCGTTTAGTTAACGGGTCAGTAACCATAAGTGTGGTCTTAACATTTTCAATTGACACTTATTGTTTCTGGACTGTTTCTTTAACAACTAAATACTTTAAATCTATGTGTTTTGATCTACTAGAAAATTTTTCATTCTTAGAAAAGGAAACAGCTGTCGTGTTATCACAATATATTCTCAGTGGTTTAACAATAGAGTCGACAACACTAAGGCCTAAAATAAAATTTCGCAACCACAAAGAATGACTTGAGGCTTCAAAACAAGCAACAAATTCGGCTTCCATCGTGGATGAAGCAGTAATTGATTGTTTTTCACTCATCCACGATATTGCCCTATTTGCCAGCATAAAGACATATCCTGAAGTTGATTTTAAGCTATCGAGACAACCACCATAATCAAAATCGGAGTAACCGACAACTTCTAAATGTTTTGACCTTTTATATGTGAGCATATAGTCCTTTGCTCCTTGTAAGTACCTCATAACCTTCTTTGCAGCTTTCCAATGTTCGAATCCTGGATCACTTTGATATCTTCTTAACATACCAACAACAAAGCTGATATCCAGTCTAGTACAAGTTTGAACGTACATCAAACTTCCTACAGCTGATGCATAAGGAATTTTCTTCATTTGCTTCCTTTCTATATTATTCCTTGGACACTACATTTTACTTAATTTGTCACCTTTCAATATAGGTGCAATATCCTCTGAACATGTATGACTGCATATTGAATCTCTCTAAAATTCGATTAATATATCCTTTCTGAGACAAATCTAAAACTCCTCGAGATCGATCCCTAAAGATCTTGATGCCAATAACATAGTTTGCCTCACCTATATTATCCATCTGAAAATTTTTAGAGAGATATTCCTTGGTTTCACGTAACAAACCAAGATCACTGCTAGCAAGCAAAATATCATCCACATATAGTATCAAAAATATAAACTTGCTCCCACTAACTTTTAGGTATATGCACTGATCAACAACATTTTCCTTAAATCTAAAATATGTAATGGTATCATTGAACTTAATATATCATTGTCTGGAAGCTTGTTTAAGACCTTAAATGAATTTTTTTAATTTGCAAACTAAGTGTTCGTTACCTTTCTTTGTGAACCCCTCAGGTTGTTCCATATAAATATCATTGTCTAAATTTCCATTTAAAAATGCAGTTTTCACATCAGTTTGATGCAGCTCTAAATCAAAATGAGCTACAAGTGTCATGATGATTCTAAGCGAATCCTGCTTAGAAACTGGAGAGAAGGTATCTCTGTAATCGATACCTTCCTTTTGAGTGAAACCTTTGGCCACAAGTCTAGCCTTAAATCGTTCGATGTTGCCTTTAACGTCGTGCTTTGTCTTAAAAACCCATTTACAGTTAACGGGTTTACAATTATCAGGCAATTTGACAAGATCCTAGACACCGTTATGGGCCATAGAATTCAACTCTTCATTTATAGCTTCCATCCATTTACTAGAATCAAACAGATCCTTCTTTATCCTAATATCAAAGTCAGATTCTTGTAGATACACCACATAATTATCTAAAATGGCAAATCTCCTTTCTCTTTGAGATCTCCTCAAAAGTGCAAGTTGTGGTGGCTCTATAGCATTTTCAACGACAATATTTTCTGATGGTAATGAATCATGTTTATTATGTTGTTCATGTTCCTCTACTTGTTCAACAAGTTGAGGGAGGGGTAATAGTTTGTTGAGGTAAAAAGGGTGGTGGGATATCCACTCTTTTCTCCTCAATATCTGCCTTTCTTGGTTCATTACTCTCATTAATTTCACCATTCTCTAAGAATCTAGCATTACTAGTTTTAACTATTCTGACACTATGATTAGGAAAGTAAAATCTGTACCCTTTTGATTTATCTGGATAGCCAATAAAATGTCCAGATACCATTCTTAAACCAAGCTTTTTCTCATGTGGGTTATAGATTCTTGCCTCTACTGGACAACTCTATATATGTATATGTCTCAAACTAGGTTTCCTATTAGTCCATAACTCAAAAGGAGTTTTTGGAACTGCCTTACTAGGAACTCTGTTCAAGATATACATTGTGGTCTTTAAGGCTTTACCCCATAATGAAATTGGTATAGAAGAGTAATTCATCATACTCCTGACCATTTCCACTAATGTGCAATTACGTCTTTCAGCAACACCATTCTGTTGTGGCAAATTAGGTATTGTGTACTGAGCAAGAATGCCACGCTTTTCAAGGAATTTGGCAAAAAGACCATGATTTTGTCTTGATTCATCATATCTGCCATAATATTCACCACCTCAATCCGACCTCACAATTTTAATCCTTTTATCTAATTGTCTCTTGACTTCTGTAATGTATACCTCAAAGATGTCAATAGCCTGAGACTTTTCATGCATTAGATAAACATAACCATGATGAGACATATCATCTATAAAGGTGATAAAATATTTTTCCTAGTAAAACATGGGACAGAGATTGGTCCACAAATATCTGTATGAATTATCTCAAGAAGCTCATTACTTCTTGTGGCACCTTTCTTTGTATGTTAGTTTGCTTTCCCTTTATGCAATCCACACATACCTGAAAATAAGTGAATTCAAGATTTGTAAAATTCCATCCTTCACTAATCTCTCAATTCGTTCCCTAGAGATATGCCCTAATCTTCTGTGCCACAAGATTGAAGAATTTTCATTAATTAAATCACGTTTTGAACCAAGATTGGAATGTAGGGATATCAAAGCTTGTGCAAATTCATGGTTTAAGGAAATTTTATATAAACCATCATATAAAATACTAGAACCAACTGTAACAGAATTTAACAACAAACTTAATTTTCTAGAACTTAATAAAACATAATATCTAGTAACATCTAATTTAGATAAAGAAACTAAATTCCTAGAAATCAAAGGTACATAAAAGGTATTAAGAAGACCCATTTGATGACCACTCTCTAAGAACAAGTGATAGGTGCCGACAACTACCACTTCTACTTAGAGACGATTTCCCATATAGAGGAACTTTTCACTTTCCTTCGGTTTCTTGGTTGTAAGAAATCCCTGCATTAATATAGTCACAAAAGTTGTGGCTCATGAATCAATCCACCAAGTATTTGAAGGTACTTTAGCAAGATTGGTTTCATGACATACAAAAGAAAGATTTGTATATCTCTTTTCGAACTAAGCCTTGCGCTTGTTACAGTCCTTCTTCACATGTCCTTTCTTGCCACAAAAGTAGCAACTTATTGTCAATTTTTCATCATTACTCTGGCTACCTTCCCCAGGTCCACTTTTCTTAGATGGAAAGTACCTTCTTTTTCTGAATTTTCCTTTCTTCTTCATGAGTCTATGAGATACAATAGGAGCAAGATTACGTCCTTGTTGTCTTAGTCTCACTTCCTTATGAATGCATTTATTGGTAAGCTCGTTCAAGTTTCACTGATCGCTGTTAGTATTATGGTGGATCTTGAATGGAGCAAACTATGATGGAAGTGAGTTAAGGATAAACTATACCAAGAAGAACACATCCATACTCATGCCTAGTGTCTTAAGTTTTGTAGCATTTTTAATCATGTTCAAAATATGCTACTGAATACCTTTTTGACCATCATATTTCATGTTGGTCAATTCAGCCGTCAATGTGCCTACAATGGATTTATCAGTGCGTTTGAAGCGTCCCTCAACAGATTTCAAAAATTTCGAGGCTAACTCGGTTTGAGGGAGAGAGGTCTTGATATTATTGGCAATGGTCATTCTCACAAACATCAAACTGAGTCTATTTGGTTTTGTCTAAGCCTTTGATTATTCCACTTGCTCCAGAGTACTGTCATCCGTAGCTTGAAGAGGTTTGTTAGTTATTAAAGCCAGGTTAAGATCCAATACACCTAATGAGAATTGGACCCTTTCATACCATTCAGAAAAATTTGACCCATCAAAAACAATCATTCTAGATGCAAAAGAGTGTAACGAAGTAGGAACTGTACAAAATAGAACAATGCTCACAACAAGGCCTCAAGTATAAAATTAAATAACAATGAACTATTGATATCTTTAAAATTCTCCTTTGGGTAAATTTTAACAAATCCAACGTTCACTTGGAGGGAGCATAAAATACTTTACTATTTTATGTCATTTATGTGTTACCTTTGGGTATCCATTTTTTTCTTTCTAAACAACATAAAATAAATCATTAACTAATAATTAGCAGAAATTGACTCTCCCTTGGGTTAGTCTAATTCTCCTAATTATAAAGAGATCTATTATTAAGACTTTATAAGTCTCCCTTTACTCTTTTATGCAATTTAATAAATATAAGATTTGCTAATTTGGGTCACTTTGGTAACTATCTAAACTAATGAACCTTATATTTATAAATGTAGTGTAAATTATCACATTTAATAGCGAGTAAATAAACATGAAACAATAAGAAAGCATCTAGGATATATACATACTGGTAGTGGAAATTAGGCTCATGCAATTGTTTATCAAAACACTATATGGCCAACATCAAAATAAATTCAAAGAACAAAGACAATTTATTCACGTGGACAATGCATCCCACATATTTTGATAACTGTAGTTTTTCCAGACATGTATACCTGACGTATATCCGTCTTTAACTAACTACCATGTAAACATAAGACCATATACTAATGTATAAAGAAAAGCACGTTATGACCCTTATTGATGAATGTGCTATCCAAGTGTTCAACTTTTGATTGGAAAAGTTTATTCAACTTAAAACCAGAACAAGAGTTCATGGCATGTATCATGTATAATTATGTCGTAAATAAAAATTCATAAAAATTCATGGATTAGTTTAATCAAAACCGTTATACGTACAGAGAGAACATTCATATAACATATTAGTTTCCCAAGAAACGAACGGAACCTTTCATTCTTTGATCATTAATGAAGTATTCGGCCAAAAATCAAAACTTCAAAATTAGAGACATGAAATCAAATTCTCATATTCTCATGTAATATATTAGGTGCTTCTGACAAATCAAACCACGCAGGCGGTTGAAGTGTTGAAAATAAAACAAATATCAAGTCCATACTTAATAGTCTTAGTTCAATATCACAGACAGAAACACAAAATAATAAATCATAAGCGTATAAACGTGGCCGAAAATTACAAAATTTCAAGATGATTGAATTCAATCGCTCTGATACCAATTGTCAGACTTTAATGCGGAAACTAACACACAAACCCAAGATTAATTGAATTCAATTCATCTCAAAAATAAAGAATTGACTACCATATTAAATCGATAAATTCCCTTTAATTTGTAAGCCTTAAATTCTTGATCTCTTCTTCTTCTTATCCAATTTAATACACAAAATTATTTCTTTAAATGATGGGAAAGAATTTAGACAAAGGGGTTATGTATCTTTCTTTTATAGATAGGAAAAGAGAGCCAAGAATAACCGTTTATATAACGTTTTAAGAAAAACGGTTTTGAACGTGTTATTCTAATAACTGTTTTTTTAATCCACTCCATTAAAGGGTAAATATCTTTACAATAGTTATTAATTATTTGGGCATTTTTTTAATTGGCTAAATTTTTATAAATGGGTAAAAACTTAAGATACTAGATTAATGGGTCATCCACTTAATTTAACTTGGAAATAACATGTAAAGCTTGACAACGGAAGTAGAACTTGTAGTTATTGCATACATCATGCCTGGTCATTGCCCTTGTCATGTGATGATGAACTAGCTACTTAGCAATTCCAGTCAGGTTCTTGGTGGTTTTTTAATTATTATACAATATAGAATACGTAAGACACTGTTCTAAGGAAAGATTGCTAGGCGTTTGATTTGAGCACAGGGTTGGCTATGGATATGGGAATAATAGTAGAAGGATGGGAATGGGTATGATAAATAAAAAAATGATGTTTGGTTTATAACTTGAGTTTCTGTATTAATACCAATAATGTTGTTTGGTTTATTACATTAATAGGAATGAAAGATAATATAATACTATTTTTACCTTCCAATATCTCTTTCCATCTCACACAATATACCAAATGTATGTCTATCCATTCGGAGCTCACTAATACAAATAGTATCATATTGTTTTGTGAACCTAAACATCCATTTCATTCTCTCATGTTTGATTTCTTCTTTGGTTTTCAATGGGGCTCTTGTAATGTGCGAATGCATCAACAACATTTGATACCAAGTAATAAAAACTAGATTGAATACATTAACCAATGTTGCCATAATCCGAGCATTTCGAATTAATTTGCATCGTCTACTTATGATAGAGGTACGTGCCATAATGTTCTACATTGAAATTAAAGGTAGTTGTTAAGTTAACGAATATGAGTGCTCACAGAATGAGCAATAATATTGTATGCATATGAACATGGATATATTTCTAGTTAATCACAACATTATTGTATACATTCGATTTTAATTATTCAGAATGGACAATAATATCTATTTCTTTACCTTTTCCAAGAATTTTAGAAACGAGAAATTTTTTTTATAATCTAAATCCAAAGATAACTCCAAATTGGTTTAGGGATTTATGGTCCAGAAAATTGTCACTTGAGTTTAACTGTAATCTTATTCAGTCAGAAAATCCCTCACAAGTGTCAGGTATATAATTATGATATTGATGCTTTTCAAAGCCACCATGATTGCGTTCTGGAAAAGTTCGTATAAAGAGTTAAAACATGTTTATGTTTTATAGATGTCATTGTAAAACCAAATAAAAGTAATTCTTCTCTTTATTCAAAGGTTAGTTAAGGCTTTGTCAAAACAGACGTTCGATAAACAATAATTCAAAGGTTCGTTGTTCTTGAAAGCCATTAAGAGCTTTACAAAACAAATAAACAAACACTAACGTAGAAGACGATTCGTATATACAAAAAATCAAATTAAATCAAAAAACAATAATTATAAGGGAAAATCAAATTAAAACGCAAGATTTCTAAAAATATACCTGGAGGTGCAGAATAAAAAATTCCTTCGTTGATGAGACGCGATAAGGCAGGATGAGAAATCGTAAGAAATTGAGATGCGATAAGGAAGTAAAGAGAATGGTAGGGGAAAAGTTGGGGATAAAAGAGTAAAAAATAAATGTGAGATTAGAATGAAAACTTGTTACCCACCCCCTTGGTGGGTTTAGTAAATTCCCAAATTTAATAGAATAAATCCATTCCCCTGGAATTAAAAACACCAAAACAAACACTATTTTTTACAATTATTTCATTCCTTCATTCCCAAACCATCAAACCAAATGCCCCCTAATAAGCAACGTGTGACCTGGACATGATGGACAATATAGTTGTTTTGTACTGAGGGCATCCAAAAAGTCTTAATTATTTGTTATCAACTAATCTCTTCACAATAACCAAACATGGTTGGTATGAGTAATTTAACACTCTCATTTTTTAATTAAAGGTCTCAAGTTCGAGCCTTAGGAATAAAAAAAACCTGTTTGACCAACACTTTATCCCTTACGGGTTAATCCGATACGAGCAAAAGTTAGTCTGAAAGTGAATGACTTAAAAGTATCTTCTTATAATTAGAACCTTTTTAAAACACCTCCTGACCTAACAAAAGAAAAACTATCCTCTTCACAATCATTAAACACCCTTTTGCCAAATTTTCAATTAATAAAAGATTCTACTTCCTATTATTGTACGGTCATGGTGGATATCCTTTTCGTCAACTTTCTCAGTTGTTTTTCCTCCGTTGATCTAATCTACTATCTAGTTTCTTGCAAAGAAAGTGACTTGGTTTTATGAATATCTAGGGAAAGGCAGTCCTTGCATAGGATTCACTTTTGCATCATAATAAGTTAGTATCAGGGATAGGATAACTAACATTTTAAATTTATTTCTCTAAAATTTTAAAATTTTAAATTGAGTAATTAATTTTTAAAACTTTAATAGTTAATTCTATTAGTAGTTTGTTGATTTAATTAACTAAAATTTTTTGTTTATGACATATAAATGTCCATTTAAAAAATAATGTTCATGATTATATTGGAGCACAGAAAATTTTTCAAGTGAACATTTATGTACTGTGAACAACAAAGATTCTTTTAATTAAATCAACAAATTATAGATGAAACTAACGTTTTGCACTAAATTATTAAGATTTTAAAATTTTAATCACTCAATTGAAAACTTTTAAAAGTTTAAATTGAAAAAACCTTTAAAAATTGGATACTTTAGGATTATTTAGCGTCTGTTTGGTGGAGCTTTTAGAGAGTAAATAAGCTTTTTTTTTCACTGCAAAAGCTATTTTTAAGAAAAATGAGTGTTTGATCATAAAATTTAAAAGTATTTTTTAATAGAAATGACTTTTTAGAAGCTAAAATACAAATTTTTAAGAAGCTCAAATTTGAAGCTGTTCAAAAAAGCTTTTTTCAGAAAAGCTCTACTGACAAAAGCTCTACTGAAATAAGCTCATTCAAACAAGGACTTATTCCTTAAAGATGAGAGTGCAATCAATCAGTCGCCTAATTTTAATTTTTATTTAAACTTAAATTTATTAATTTTGAACAATTCAAAATTTAATCGAATTGAGATTAAAAGGTTCTCATTTATCTAGACTAATTCATATTAGATCAAATTGACTGTAATGATTGTCTCAAGTTCAAATTCGATTTGAGACTTGATTAATTTAAATTTAACTCATTAATTTAAGACTAAATTGAGTTGAACAAAATTAGATCGACTCACTTTTTTTGTTATCTCTAATTAATATAATTAGAAGTAAGGTGCACCTCAAATAGGAGAACCAAAACCCAATGTTGGAGACATTTTTCCTAAGAACTACGAAGTTTTTGACTCCTACACTCAAAGAGATTTAAATGAATCAAACTTATGTAAACAATTCCTAGTAGTAAAAAGATTAGTCTTCATTATTAATGAAATTGATTATTAATGCCCTAATTCATCGGCAATGACTTATAAATTTTCCTGGTCACTTTTGCACTACAAAATATGATATAACATATTTATCAAAACAGATATGATACATCACTTAGGGTTGTTTGGTAAAATTGTGTTGACATGTTCTATGGACAAGGTATAATGTTTTATAGATGATTAGATAATACAAGTCAAGTTTGCGAGAATTTATGATGTATAGGCTAATGTTGGCTATAAAGAAGATGAATTAGAAAT
>JAOSBO010000209.1:17535056-17550404 GCA_027563915.1 Erythroxylum rotundifolium
TAATTAATTAATTAAAATATAATTAATTAAAATAATATTATTATTTATTTAATTACATTATATTTAATTAAAATATTTATTAATTAAAATATAACTATACATTAAATAAAATATTATTAATTAATTAATTGCAATTTAATTAATTAAAATATAATTCATTCATTAATTAAAATATTATAATTAATTAATTAATTGAAATATAATTAATTAAAATATAATTCATTCATTAATTAAAATATTGTAATTAATTAATAGTTATATTTTAATTATTAATAATATTTTAATTAAATATAATGTAATTAAATAAATAATAATAATAATTTAAGTAATTAATTAATTAATTACAATATTTTAATTAATGAATAATAATATTTTAATTAATGAATAGGTTAAAAAAATCCTACAAGTTAGATATTCTAGTGGAAGGAAGGCATTTATGAAATTTCCTTATGTCTTTTGTTTCCGTTCCTGGGATAAGAAATATTGTACCATAGTATTGGAAGGAACAAAAAATTTGTCCCTGTGCTTTGGAGATGAGACAAAAATAGGTGGGGACAGCAAGCAAATACTACAAAGCACAGAATTTTTTTGTCTCTATCTTCTGTCTCCACCCATGAGGACATGAACCAAATGCTACATAAGTGCTTGTGTGAGACAGAATAGAAGAACTGCCCCCCATCACCAATAAGCCTTACTTGTCTCCCTCATCTCATCCTCCATTGTTGCTTCTTTTAACCTAAAAAGGCAAAACATGAAGAAGAAGAAGGTTCATTAGCCTGAACAAGCTTGTGTTGTATTGTGTATTTTGTGATACTGTAGAGATAGTAGTAGTAGAGAATATAGTGTAGTGTTAGTGTTGGTGAGAGTGAAGAAAGAGAAATAGAAGAAGAAGTATTTCCAAATGTAATTGAAATGGGGAAAGAAGAACAACTATAGCTGTAGAAATAGAGCAATGGCGATGGAAGTGAAGGCTATTAATTTTCCTTATACAATTATGCAAGCTCTTAAACATATATGATTCTCACATATATAGTCGTCATACCTTGATCTATAGAGTTGTTTAATGTCAGTATGAAAATCAAACTCTTCAGTTCTCTTGATTCTCTTATGTGTTTCTATTATTTTATCTCATATTCTCACTTCTGTATTTTCCCCTTATTTGATGGTTATGGATAGAAGCAACTTAATAGGCAAGAATAGAACCAAAAGAGGTGATGCTTATAAGTGGTTATTGAGAAAACAACCTCTAAACTACCACACTTATCATGTCGGTATTAAGTTTTATAAACATTTATTACATGAGATACTAATAGTTTAACATTCTCCTTGGCTCATGTAACGTTGCCATCTACATAAGTCATTGAAATTTAATGCTCATTAAATACATCATTCATCATAATCAAGGATTAGAACTAACGTGAGTTATAGCAGTTATATGTGATTTAAACAACATATTCCCATCCATGTACTACAAAGTTAGTATTCTCCATGAAATAGTCAATAAATGGGAAACACGTAATTGATCTAAAAAATAATGCCTATTCAAGACAAAAAATGTTATTATCATTCCATTCAATTGAGTATACACATTCGAAAAAACAAGTAAATCATAAACAAATTCAATAATGAGCTCAGAATGACAATTACATTAAAACATAAACGTCATCATAATATGCAATAATGTGTACTCATTAATGATGCCCACGCTGTTAATATGCCCCATAAAAAATTTGCGCGGTAATCCCTTAGTCAAAAGGTTAGCAATCATAAGATTAGTGATAATGTGCTTAATTGACACTCTACATTTCTGAACCTCTTCTTTAACAACAAAGTATTTCAATTCCACATGTTTAGCACCCTTGGAATACTTGTCGTTTTTAGAAAAGAAAACTGTTGTGGAATGATCACAATAAATTTTCAGTGGCCTGGTAATATTGTTGACAATTCCAAGTCTTGAAATAAAGTTTTGTAACCATTTAGCCTGAATCATGGCCTCAAAGCACGCCACAAATTCTGCTTCTATGGTAGATGCAAAAATTATTGACTACTTCACACTCTTTCATAATATTACTCCTCTTGTTAAAAGATATACATAGTCAAATGTAGATTTTCAATTATTTACACAATCAGCAAATTCCAAATCTGAATATCCAATCACTTTAAGATGATAGGACCTCCTACAAGTAAGCATGTGATGTTTTGTCCCTTACAAATACTTAAGACTTTCTTTGCAACTTTCCAATGATCCAATCCTGGGTTACTTTGGTATCTACCAACCATACCAACTATAAAGCTAATGTCTGGCCTTGTACACATTTGAGCATACATCAAACTCCCTACAACAGATACATAAGGAATTCCTTTCATCTGTTTCTATTCCATATCATTCTTTGGACATTGCATGAGACTAAATTTGTCTCCTTTCCGAATTGGAACTAGAGATGCTGAGCATTTATCTATTTTGAATCTCTCTAAAACTTTATTAATATATGCTTTCTGAGACAAAACTAATAGTCCTTGGGATCTATCCTGGAATATTTCTGTTTCGATCACATAGTTTGCCTCTCCCATATCTTTCATTTTAAAGTTGTTAGAGAGAAACTTCTCAACCTCACTTAATAGACCAAGATTATTAGTTATGAGCAAGATGTTACCGACATACAGAATCAAAAAGATAAACTTACTTCTATTAACCTTTAGATATATAGACTGATCAACAGTGTTTTCTTTAAAACCAAAAGAAACAACAATATTATTAAACTTAAGATACCATTGGCAAGAAGCTTGCTTGAGTTTGTGTATTGAAATTTTCAGTCTACACATAATGTGTACTTCCACTTCAACTAAAAAATTCATTGGTTGATCCATATGTACATTTTCCTCTAAATTCCCATTTAGAAAGGCAGCTTTCACATCCATCTGATGTAGCTCTAAATCATAATGAGCCACTAGTGCCATGATAGTTCTGAGAGAATCTTTCTTGGAAACTGGTGAGAACGTTTCCTTATAGTCAATACCATCTTTTTGAGTAAAACCCTTAGTAACAAGTCTAGCCTTGTAACGTTCGAAGTTCCCATGAGAGTCATGCTTCATCTTAAAAACCCATTTACACCCAACTCTTTTGCATCCTTCAGGCAATTCTACAAGGTCTCAAACACTATTATGTTCCATATATTTAAGCTCATCTTTCATTGCATCTAACCATTTATTAGCATTAGCACTATTAATGGCTTGTGAAAATGAAATTGGATCATCGTTAATTCCTAAGTCATCTTCCAAACCTTGTAGATAGACTACATAATTATTCAGAATAATAGATCTCCTTTCTCTTTGGGATCTTCTTAATGCTATTTCCTGTGGTTCCTCTATTACATGTTCATGTTGAATGTCAAGAGCATTTATTTGCTGCTCTTTATGATTGTTATACGGTGCAACAATTTGAGGAACAACAATTTAAGTAGTGGGAACATAAGTCAAAAGGACTTGTATTCTAATTTCCACATTTCATGAAACGTCACTCTCACTAATTTCACCATTCTCAATAAACCTAGCATTTCTAGTTTCAATAATTCTTATACTATAGTTAGGACAATAAAATCTATACCCTTTAAATTTTTCTGGATAACCAATAAAATATCCAGTGATTGTTCTTGCATCCATTTTCTTTTCTTGTGGATTATAAATCCTTGTTTCTGTTTAGCAACCCCAGACATGCAGGTGCCTTAAACTAGGTTTCCTACCGGTCCACAGTTTAAAAGGTGTCTTTGGAATTGCCTTATTAGGAACCCTATTTAACAAATACATAACAGTTTTCAAAGTATACATCCATAATGATAAGGGTAAAGATGCATTGCTTGATATACTTCTAAACATGTCCATTAAGGTTCGATTACGCCTTTTTGATACACCATTTTATTGTGGTGTACTCAACATTGTGTATTGACCACATGTGCCATATTTTTCTAGGAATTCAGAAAAATGGACTAGGGTATTGTCCAGTTTCATCATATCTTCCGTAATACTCACCACCTCTATCGGACCTAATGATTTTCACTTTTTTGTCTAGTTGCTTTTCAATTTCAGTTATATAAATTCCTTGACATTCACTACTTGAGATTTCTCATGTAGTAAATAGACATATCCGTAACGTGAATAATCATCAATAAAGGTGATAAAGTATTTTTTTACTAAAAGAATTAACATCAAAAGGTCTACATATATTGGTGTGTACAATTTTAAGAAGCTGAGTGCTTCTCGTGACACCTTTCTTTGCATGTTTTGTTTACTTTCCTTTAATACAATCCACAAAAATATTAAGATCAGTAAAATCCAAATATGGAAGAATTCAATTCTTTACTAATCTTTCCAGTCTTTCCTTGGAGAATATGGCCTAAACATTTACGTCACAAGTAAGCAGAACAACCATTCACTAAACTAAGTTTAATTCCAACTTTATGGTGCCATGTCATAAGAGTTTCAACATAAAAATTATCAAGATTCAATTTATGTAAACCATCACAAAGTATACCAGATCTAATTATACTAGTATGCTTAAACAAATTAAAACATCCATTAACAAACTTAAAAGACTATCCAGTAATATCAAGTTTAGATAAAGAAATCAAATTCCTAAAAATACTAGGTACATAAAGAGTTTCAAACAAATCTAAATGATGCCCAATATTCAGGATTAAACGGTAAGTCCCGACTGCTTCCACTGGAACCTTTACTCTATTCCCCATGAAGATAAACTTCTCATTTAGGTTTAGATTGTATGTATATTAGAAACATGAGTTGTACATCTAGAATCAATCTACTAAGTATTGTGTGGAACTTCAGTTAAATTTGATTCAAATATACATAAGCCTTACGCTTACCTTTCTTTTTGAACCAAGCTTTACATCGTGGACAGTCCTTCTGTAAGTGTCCAAAATGTCCACAAAACTTCTAGATCTTAACGAAGGACTCATTGCTCTTTAATGGTCCTTTTCCCTCTCCATGTTTCTTATGTACTTTCTTACTAACTCCTTGATATTTCATAAAAAGGATGGAATGATTTCCTTGATTCTTAAGTCTTGTTTCCTCTTGAGCTAACATACTGTGCAATTCATGCACATTCCATTTGTCTTTCATGGTGTTATAGCTCATTTGGAATAGACCATACTCCAATGGTAAATAGTTCAAAATGAACTATACAAGGAAATTCACATCCACTTCCATTCCCAAAGACATAAGTCTTGCTGCAATATTTGTCATTTCAATGACATGCTCATGCATAGTATGAGGACCATCAAATTTTATGATGGTCAAAGTAGCCGTTAATGTCCCAACAAGAGATTTATCAGTTGTTTGGGAGCCCTCTTCCGCAAAACTTATAAATTCGTTAGCAATTTCAGTTTTGGGAAGTGCTAACTTGATGTTGTTTTCTATACTCATTCGCATAAACATCAAGCTTAATCTGTTTGATTTTCCCAAACTTTATAATAAGCCTTTTCTTCATTACTGCTAGTATCAGTAAGAGCAGGAAACTTCTCAACTTGAAGTCCCAAATTAAGATCCAATACGCCAAGGTAAAATTGGACTTGTTCACTCAAGTTAGAAAATTTTAGCCCATTAGATATTGGTATAGACAAAGCTTGTGAATATAGAGACATAGGGATAGAATTGCAATAAAAACACACCTAACATTAATGCTTTGAGTCATAAACTAACATATTATATAGATTCAGATGAAAGATTATGTTAACAACCAATGTACATTAATGTTCTCCTTTAGGTGATACATCAATGCACAGAATAATAATAATGATGCCAATAATGTTTAACTTTATTAAGCAATGATACATACGTCACTTAGAAATAAACAAATATGTCAACGGTAGGGCAAATTCGTCACATTGATGGAAACCAAAGCTCTCTAGCGTGCGCTGTGGCACGCAGGATCAGAACCCACCCTACGTTAAAAACGAAATCATAGGGGGAGGGTTCAGGTTGGGGAAAGTTGGTAATTTCTTCCTCAAGTTAATAAAAATAAAAATAAAAATATACTTGGGGAATAAGTTTAGTTTAATCATTAATGCGTGATCGGATTCTTAGTCAAGAGAGTCACTGACAGCAACAGTTCTTCAGTTCTTTTCTCCGTCTGTTGACTCCAACGTACCGGTTTTGCTTAAACCCTCTCTAAAACCAATCAAACGTGAAATCTTTCAAACGCATTGTTATTGGGTATCTCTTCAATGGTGCTAAGCCTAGACGGACAAGGCTCTTCCAAGAAAAGAAGGCGTAAATCCATCAGAAGATCCCTCTCCGTTGGCGATAAAGTTGAGGTATTGACGTTACTTTGGAATTTTGTCTTTCGATATACGTGTTATTGATGGGTTTTTGAATGTTGGTTTTAATTTTTTGATGTTCATAGTTTATATGAGCTACATTCGCTGTCCTATCTTTTTGTTTTGTTTGGCATTCATGCAAAGACGAACAAGATAATCACCATGCAAATTTGCCTTTTCTATTTAAGATTCTTTTCTTCTTTTGGTTACTCGTTTCTTTGTGTTATCTTGATTTATTATGTCGCCTTTTGGAATCATTCCGTGTAAATATGATTTGATTGTTCTCAGTTTTGTCTGTTGTCAATTTTTGAAGGTAAGGAGTGTGGAAGAAGGATTTCATGGGTCATGGCATGCAGGAACCATCACTGCATGTAGAAAACAAAACTGGAATGTGAAATATTTTGTCCAGTACGATAATCTATTAGCTGATGATGGGTCTAAACATCTTGTGGAAAGCTTATCTGTTTTCCTTCTTTGGAATGATATCAACGTTAATGGTGAAAACGGATGCAATTACAGAGGCCGAATTAGGCCATTTCCACCCCGGCTTGAGTTTAGCAAATATAACTTTGCATATGGGATGTGTGTGGATGCGAATTATAAGGATGGATGGTGGGAAGGTGTGATTTTTGACCATAAAGAAGGGTCAGAGGAGAGGAAGATTCTTTTTCCAGACCTTGGTGATGAACTGATTATTAATGTTAGTGCATTAAGGATTACTCAGGATTGGAATGAGATTGAATATACCTGGAAGCCTCGAGGGATGTGGTTGTTTCTGGAGTTGATTGAGAAATATGAGAGAAGAAATTATATTTCAGTTTCTGTGAAGCAACTTTGGTTTGATTTGAGAGATAGAAAGGGTTTCCAGAAGCTTGGAGATTGGACTTCCTCTGTAAAAGTTTTATGGGAGGAGCTGTTATTGGATACGCTCAATGATAACCTTCTAATTTTGCTTAATAATCTTTCCCGGGTAATAGGCCTTCCTGGAAGTATGCAGCAGCTGGAGATTGTTAAACCTGTTACGGATCCTAACGTGTATACTGAAACAGAGTCCCTAGAGACTTGTGCCTTAGTACCATCCAAAAATACACCAGAAAGTAATATGGCTTTGAAAGCAAATGGCTTAACTGATCAATCTATTCAACAGGAACTTAACGCAGAGCCAGTTAAGTCTCTTTTGCCCAGTGATATGTCAAATTCAGAACTGCAGTTTGAAACAATGTATGTGCAGCCTCAGTCTTTTCATCTCTTACCTTTAAATCTGGATGGAGGTTCTGTTGTAAATTCCATGACCAATGATGAAGGGATATCTGGTTCTGATTGCAATAACTTGACAAGGAGGTACTCAAGTCCTGTTTGCAGTAAAACTGCTTGGTTGCCCGCTGGCCCTGACTTAGTCCCTGGTGCAGTGTTTTGCCCTGAGGCAGTTGTCAAATACACACAACGAAGTAAAAGAATACGCAGGGAGTCCTTAAAGATAGATGTAAGGAAGCATCTTTTATATCAGAAGTGGAAAATCAGTTTCATGAGGGATAAAAGTAGTATCAGACTACGCTATACCTCACCTGATGGGAAGCATTACTTTTCTCTTCGTCAGGTATGTCTTGCTTTGACAGAATATGATGAGGAGTTTCTTTGTTCAACCTTCCTAGATAAGGAGAAAATTCCGCAGAGTGCTCCAGGTGAGCCATTGACTACTCTTACTGCATCCCTACCAGACAATCACAATTACTGTTGTTATCAAGCTAGGATTCCTTCAGATGCTGATATTCATGTTGAGCAGCCTGAATATTGCCCTGAAGCTATTGTTTTCTGGTACAATTTTGGATATGAGAAGAGATTAAGAAGCAAAAATGAAAAAGGTGCCGTTAGACACATGACATCACGAGCAAGAAAGCATCTCTCTGCGGTGGGATGGAAATTCTGGTATGCAAAACGTAATGGGAGGCATGAATTGCGTTATGTTTCTCCAAGAGGAAAGTGCTATAATTCACTACGAGTTGCCTGCAAAGACGCAATTGACCAAAAAGCATCTGAGGATATGGCTTCTTGCAGCATGCCTAAGGAAGATTTTGCTATTCAAAGACAATCTTCTCCACCTTGTAAAATAGATATCCAAATGTCAAAGGATTTGTGTCTAGACTGTTCTTTTGCATTACCATTAAGAAAATCTACAGAACTACATAAAAGCAGAGCTGAGAGAATTGTCAAGGTTGGAAAGAAAAGGAAGGGATCTAGCTCATTTGAATCTGAAACCAGTTCCCATTTGCCAAATGGCAGGATTCAAGAGCTAGAAAGGGGAAGAAGAAGAAGTAGAAAGACATCTAAAATGCTCATTGGGCCCCAAAATCATAAAAAGTTTCCTCAATCGACTCATATGTTGAGATCGAGTAAAAGAGTGCAACAGATTGTAGTTCCTAATGCCTCACATCGTTGCCCACGAACTGTGCTATCATGGTTGATAGACAATAATATTCTATTGCCAAGAGCAAAAGTACACTATAGCATGCGAAAGGGTGGACTTCCAATTGCAGAAGGGCGTGTAACTCTTGATGGGATTAAGTGTACTTGCTGTAGGAAGGTTTATACTCTCAGTGGTTTTGAAGCTCATGCTGGCAGCAAAAAACACAGGCCAGCTGCCAACATCTTTCTGGAAGATGGAAGGTCTCTTTTGGATTGTCAAAAGCAAATGATGAGCAATTTCACCATAAAACATCCTAAAACAGTGAAGGGCAGTTGGCTTCAAGGTGAGAATGATTATATATGCTCTGTCTGTCATTATGGTGGTGAACTAATATTATGCGATCAGTGTCCTTCATCATTTCATAAAAGCTGTCTTGGCCTGGAGGTAAGTCTTTTGTTTAGAGATATGTACTTCCCGTCATTGCAACTTTCCACCTTACGAGCCCATCAAGAAACAAAGAAGTTATGTTCTGATTCTTTTTGTTATATGTTGTACTTCTTTGGGATCCCACAGGACGTTCCAGATGGAGACTGGTTCTGCCCCTCATGCTGTTGTAAAGTTTGTGGACAGAACAAATTGAAAAAAGATACTAAATCGTTCATGGATGAATATGTGCTTATTTGTGCGCAGTGTGAGCATAAATGTAGGTCAAATATGATTGTTTCTTGCTCTATGTGATTATACATTTGAAATGTCTCTGATATGCTTTCTTTGATGTAGATCACATGGCATGCACTGGGAATGAAGGTTCAGATAATTGGGATAACTATCGCAAAGAAAATTGGTTTTGCAGCAAAAAGTGTAAAGAGGTACAGCTAACCCTTTCCAAACTTTGAAACTCTCAATCCCCCTTATGGCACATTCGATATGTACTGTGGGTTTCTTCGTATATAATGATTGTTATCAGTTAAGTACTGTTACTATTTATATGTGGTCTGTCTTTCCTAATATAGAGTATAAATAAGGGAATTGTTCTTGACTTACAGGAATCTTCTAGTTGGCCTTTTGTTCAAATTTTCAGGGATACAGTGGCGCTAATAGCTTTTTGAGCCTTATCACTATTTTTCTGAATCTACTCTAGTTATTCCCTTGGTTTCTTTTGTGCTAGCAAAATCAAGTATATGGATCAGGAGTAATGTACATATTTAAGCTCCATTTATTGTGAACAGAAGCACAGGTTTTTCTGTTGATGATTTGCAAGTTTATGAGACTGATACTACTGGAACCAAATAAGATGCTTCAATATCTAACCTTTGAGAGATCTGAATCAAATAAAAGATTAAGATATAGTTGAAAGAAGTTACTTTGGTTTCTTCTGGATTCTAGCCATCTTTGCAATCAAGATGTCACTTAATTGATAGTTCTGAACTTCCCTTGTCCATTATTTTATTGTGTTTTCATGCGTGCCTCTATATCGATTTAGTACTTTGACAGTCATTGTAGCAAATGCAATCATTCTTTTGTAAATTTCTACCTTGGTTCATGTACATGGAACTGGATTCAATATAATTTTCTCTTTCTACATTTTTCTTTCAGCTCGTAATGATTCACTTGGTTCAGGACTATGTTAACCGCCTATTAGCCTTATCGGTATAAATCATATGCCATAAATTATATAGTGCACTCTGTGTCAGGAACCTCTGGGGAATAGAAGGTCCTGGTTTCCAGCATAAGATATGTAGTGCAACTGTAGTTGCTCCCATATAGCTTTTATCAAAGTTTCATTAATTTGATTAATATGGTCTAGGTTTGTAGAAAAGTTATTCCTGATGGGTATTAGGAGTCCTATAGATAGCATGGATGAATGCTGAGAGGACTGTTTATTGATGAGTGGACACAAACATTCAGCTCTAGAAGTGTTTACTTCTATGCATATGGCATGGTAACCCACTATTTAACATCTTTCCCAGTTTTTGATACATTTGATATAGCATTTGCCATGAACTCTATCAGTGCTCTTTACCATCTTGTGCATGCTGATTTTAGATTTCCATTGCAGATATTCTTGGGCCTCCAGGAGCTACTAGGAAAACCAATTGCAGTGGGTGTGGACAATCTTACCTGGACGTTACTAAAGTCCATCCAGGCTGATGGTAATAACCGTGATGCTTCTGATGCTGAGGCCCTGACTGAGATGCACAGCAAGCTGAATGTTGCTCTTGATGTGATGCACGAGTGTTTTGAACCTGTTGAAGAACCTCAGACAGGGAGAGACATAGTTAAAGATATTATTTTCTGTAAAGGGTGAGGAATTACAGCAATTTGCTTCAACACTAGATTTAATTTGTTGACGTACACTATGGGTTTTTCTATTGCATACCTTTAACCACACTACAAACTTAGATTGGTGAGCAAGGGCTCCTATACCATATTGCTATGTTTCTTTTGTCATGAAGACAAAAGAAAAAGGCATTTTAGGCAGATTTGTGCAATGTCTATCCATTCCCTTTTCTAGTAGAAGTGTGAAAAGATTGGAAAGTGTTGAAGATCTAAAAAGTAGATCTAATTTGAAAAGAAACAAGTGTGAGAAACAAAAAAATTTTCTGACTTCGTAAACCACTTTAAATTAGTCTTTTCCTGTAAAATATAGAATATTGTAAAGAGTAGTTAGTTGGTGCTAAAGTTACCGAAATTTGAATGAAAACTTTGAATCTTTTGGTTTATTTCTCACTTTCTTTTCCATGTATTACACCAAGCATGCCTAGTTTGAGCCTGATCCTTGACATTTCAACCTTTTTAGATCAAAACTAAACCGTTTGAACTTTCGGGGGTTCTACACAGTACTTTTGGAGAAACATGATGAACTAATAACTGTGGCTACAGTAAGGTAAGATTTGTATTCTTTTTACTGAAAATATTAAGCTGCATATTTCTGGAGATGTTTCCTGATTTCATGGCATTTGATTTATTGAGACATGTTTAAATTGTGAATTTTGTTGCAGAATTTATGGAGAGAAGGTGGCTGAAATTCCACTTATTGGTACTCGATTTCAATACCGTCGAATGGGAATGTGTCGAATGCTAATGAATGTGCTTGAAAAGGTAACTCATGTATTTTTGAAGGCATTGTATAATTGCATTTAAGATACCCATGTTATTATTTGGTTTTATATCTTCCTTCTTTAGAAACATTTTGCCTTCAATCTCCTTTCTTTTATTTGTTATGTTTCATTCACTAGCGCAGTTTTATATTTTACATCTCATCAGCCTATTCCAGTGAATTGAATGAAAAGAGATTAATGACCTACTAACAGAAACTTGATGCTCCTTCCTTTTTCCATTGCCATTTTTACGAATTAAAAATGCAAAGAGGTATCATGCCCTCCTTTCCCTTGTATTTTTTACTTCCTAAATCCACAGCACAATTTCCAAAATACAGCAACCTCTTATTGCTTATGTTTTTGCAATTTTTGGCACTCTTTAGATCAGCATTTCATTGTTGTTCATGGTCATCTTCTGCAGAAGCTAATGGAATTAGGAGTCCATAGATTAGTCTTGCCTGCAGTTCATAGTGTCTTAAACACATGGACGGGCTCATTTGGGTTTAGAAAGATGACCGACTGTGAGAGATTGCAGTTCGTGGATTGCACTTTCTTGGATTTTCAGGAGACTGTCATGTGCCACAAGGAGCTAATGAAGTCCCCTCCTTCTGAATCAAGTCTTACAAGAGGTTTTTAAAATAGTTGATCATTTTCCTTTTCCCAGTGTAGCTAAGGCGTATCATTGTAAGAATATTCTTTTATTCTCTTTTACAGATTTGCAACCTGCACGTGATGATGGTGCTTACAGAAGCAGGGAAAGTGTTGATATGGATAGATCTAGTGTTGTATCTGAAGTATTCCAAGTAGATCAAATTGAGGAGATTGGAATTGTAGAGCAAGGATTGGTGGAGTATGTCTCACTTATCACTCACTTTACCTAACTTCTGTAAATTCCAAGGAAAATAAGTCATCAAAATAAATCATCTAGGACTTAAATGTGAAAAGTGGTAATAAGCTGATTATTGCGGCTTGATGTGAAACTAGATTTAAGAGTTGCCTCACAGGAAGGAGTTCCTCTGTCAATCTATATGTTACAAGGTGTGGTTTGTGCGAGATTTAGTGAAGAGAACAACAGGCTGTTTTGCTATAATAACTTAGATGTACAATGTCAATTAATGCAGTCGGTTCTCAAATTGAAGCAAGGTTTTACAAGTCTGGTTACTTTACTAATTCGTTGAAAAGGTTTTCCGTCTATTAAATTTCTGTAGATGCCACAAAATGCAATAAAAAGCTAAGCTCAAGGATCAGGGTGAGTTTAATGGACATTTCAAGGAAGATGAAGCAGCTATTTCACTTTGCTGCTTTATGAATAGGTAGCAAACAAGATAATATTTACAAGACCATTTACACAAGCTTATTAGAACACACCTTTCGTGAACGAAACAATTGTAAATAAGTTTTCAAAGATAGTCAAATCATATAGTATAACTTCCAATTTCCCTTTAAGAGATGAATGCAGATTCCCTTTGTACTAGAACATTTACAAATATTCTTTTAAGTGCTAAAAGGGCCTATACGCTAATTACTTATGCTATTAGTGCTGATTATTCATTGTTTCTTGCCAGCATTTCTGCAGGGTATGGAAGTAGTAATAATAAAAGCCATCAGGTGATTACTGTGGCTCTTATTTATTTTTGTCTTTTTTTGTTTTGAGCAAATTATTCATTTTTTCTTCTTTTTTTGGCTCAAACAGATGAACCACCCAATCCATCCTGCAAATGAACCTTCCGGAAGCAAAGTCAATCTGGACTTCTTGATTGAGCATTCTGATTTTCAGAATAGACGAATTGGTGATAATAACGATACAAGCACTTTCAACAAGGGGAGTAGTGGTCGTAGTAATGATATTTTGAAATGCTACCAGCGACGAAAGATATTAGTGTGTCAGCACTGAGTTTTGGTTTATTTGCATGGGCTACAACTGACTGATCTAGAACTTATGTTCCTGATAACAACCATTCCAGTCAGACCCAGTTCTAGCTGTCATTTTTGAGGATATGTTCTGTCATGCATTCCACCTCAATCTTTTGTAAATAACTTCTTGCACAAATGTGAAGGAAGGAGAGTCTCAGTCAACATCAATAAGAGTATGTCTACATATGCAGACAGAAGCTCATTTCTGATAAATGAATCATTTGCTCCCGTTGGTTCTTACGTTGTAACTCCCGCTTGGCGCTTGGTGAATTTGATAAGCTTTCATTCTACGACACCACTCTTCCCTTCTTAAGAAAGAAATAGTTAATTCAAAGAGATTGCATTGGTTTCTTGCTGATAAAATAGCTTGTAACCAAGAAAAACAAGTCTTAAGAAGGGAATGTTTCTAGTTTCTCTTGTTTCCTTTTTCTTTTTTCACCCCTCTGTAAGTAAAATACACAAACATTTTCTAGTCATTTATTAACTCTGCTTCAATCTTTCCTCTCTAGTCACGTCTTCTCCGCCTCCGGTCGTTTTAGTGACGGCCTATTCGTTTAATGTTAAAATTTCCATTTATCTTCAATTTTGATGCGGAGATTGTAGGTTTTTTAAAGGAGTTGATCCTCCCATATGCTAAAGAGTTTTGTTAAAGAAGAAAAACAAGTAAGAAAGAAAAAACTATAATGCTGAAGTTGATAATAATGGTATGTTTGGTTCAATGGAATAGAAATTCTATTCCTAACCTTTACCTATTTTTGTGTTTGGTTAGACAAAAATAAGTAGAATAGAAATTCTTAGGTTTTATTATTCCCTGACTATGAGGAATAGCTAAAGAACACCATATGATGTCTTCAGCTATTCCAAGGTAACTGGGAATAAAGATATCCAACTCTCTGACCATTCTATCCTCGTCAAATAATAATAATAATAATAATAATAATATAAACAAATAATAATAATAATAATAATTTGAGTTTGCGCGGATTCTATGGATCTTGAGAAACACTATCTAGTAGTGCGGAGTATCTCAGATGAGTAACAAAGAGAAAACTTTATTTATCAGAGTATGAACTTTTGTTTACAAGGAGAGAAAGAGGAGAGATTCGGAGTTTATTATTACTTCCGATGTACTCTCTTAGATACACACTTATGACTTTATATAAAGGTCTGAGCTATCAAAAAGAAGCTTAATAATTTAGGCATGACTCATCAATCCGGGAGCTCTGTGAGCTCTTATAGTCAATTGATGCAAGTCATCTAAATTATTTTCTCCTTTTCATGAGTGGAACTAATAATGCATCTAATAATACAAACTAATGTATGTCAGATGACCATACTTTTATTAAAGTGGTAAGGTGCTGTCTTCCACTTATTTTTCTTTTGACAACTAAAGCTAGCTGTCTTCTTCTGTCAATTATTCATCTTTGACAGGCCATTTACCCCATCCTTTTCGTCTTGATGATCTGATGCCAGCTGCCCAATCCTTTGTTCGCTGATGTCTAGGATGACGTCTTTCCTCTTCTTCTTCACTGGATTCTTTCTGTTGATATGCTGAATATATCCCTTCTTTTCTTTGACTATGACTATGAGTGGTAGCCAT
>JAOSBO010000209.1:17563538-17579469 GCA_027563915.1 Erythroxylum rotundifolium
GGCCACTTGTTGTTGAATTCCTAGAGGATTTCCCTTATGCAATTATCCTTTATCTGTATTATAGTTATCATGTTCTTCCTTTCCCCCTATCTTGTGTTGTGCTACCATATTCCTTGCTAGCATTTGTATTTGCTGTTGATCCTCTAGAATGTGTTCAATTTGGTCCCCCTTAGCCTCGTAGGATATAATTCTATCTACTTGAATAACTAATCCTTGATCCTTTGGTATCCTTTTCTACATTTCAAGTTCATCAATTTCAGGTTTCCCTTCTGTTTTATTCTCATCTAGCCCCATCAATTCGCTATAATCTCACTTAATAAAAACTTTCCCTATTGGCTACCATGTTTTGCCTTGAACTTTTAGGGATGGTTTCCAATGGTAAATAACCATGACTTTATCCTTCTTGAGGGAATTTCCATCTACCAACCTTAAAATGGGAATATAATCTTTCATCTCCTTCGAAATATCCATACTCACGCATAATCTAGCATAGCCAACTTGTTTTCTCAATTTTGTATTCTTATCCATTTATATTGGTTTTCCCATGTAGCTTGCTAACAAGTTTAGGCCTTTGGTGGTCCAATATTTCGGTGGAATATTTTGGATGTTCACCTATAATAGTATGTTCTTTACTTTAATTTTTTCTAACTCTATACAGGGTGCTAATTATGGAGGAATAATGAAAGTTATGATATATGTCATGGTCCTTCTTCTATCATCATTATTTAAGCCTCTGATTTTGCCCTAAAGGTAAAAAATAAAGTTGCCATTTTCTGTTAACATTACCTCTTGTATGCCTCTTCCTTTCCAGTTTCTTTAAACCCATGCTTTTATAACAAGAAAAGATGGGCGTTTATCTATTAAGAAGCCTATGATCCTTGCTTCCTAAGTTTTTGCACCCTCCTGCAAGATGTCAAGACTTGAGGCCACCATCAACTTCCATCGAGGGACTATAGAAAAAAGAAGATTCAAAGCTCTCCCATACCACCTGCTTCCAGGTTTTCTTGGTTTTCACAAAGTTCTAGACCACATTAGCTATTGTGATTGGCTTGGGAGGGTTTGAATGTGAAACTGAGGGAGGTGTTTGCCTCCATATGTTGGGAGAAAGGAGGGAAGGGTCTTAGATTACAGAGGACTTGATAGAGGAGGAGGATGAAGGGAAATGGACGTTAGGAAGGTTTGGGTTTATGTTAGTTAATGGCGAAGCAGGGGGAAATTTAGCAGAGGAGGATGGTGAAATGCATGTGGGTAAAGGGGGGAATTCAGAATGGTTGGGAGGTGTGAGGTTAGTCATTATAAGGAAGAAGACTAATTTAGGTGAGGTAGCAGCAATGCATAAGATGGAGCAGGAAATGTTGGTTTAGAAACGGTAAGGAGAATAGGGCAGGAAAAGGGTTTATGGAGGAAAAGACGGCATTGCCCCTAGACTAATTGCGGGAGGAGCAGGAAGGAGGATGGAGGAAATAGGATGGCAGGTTTGTAGAGGGACAAGGGTAAAAAGGAAGAAAAGAGAGTTTCAGTTGGAGCAAAATAGATAGAGGAGGAGAAGGAAGGTGGAAGCTCAATCTGCTCGTAGAGCTTTACATCCCAATAGAGAGCAGCTTCCCTTGTTGTAGGAACTTTTTACATGTATGAAAGTTGCAATCCCACTTGTAATTACTATGTTGAGGTTACAATTATCAGTCAGATATAATTTAAAGCAAATCTCCACTCCAAAGGTAATTAGGAATACAAGCATACTACACAGGTGACATTAATTTATAAGCCATTTGATGCATAATTAATATATTTAGGGTGGGAAGAGATAACTATTGAATATAAGAATGAATAAATAAAGCACAATTTTGAAGTTGAGTTTCTCAAGATAAAGAGTTATACATTAACTCATCATTCCCTTCCTTAGAAAAAATGATTAAGCTAAGTTATTATTGAAGTTAATATAACTTTGACTAAACTAAAATCAAATAATTTGTTCAGAAAAAAGTCATTAACCAATTAGTTTTATCACCAACTCAACTATATCTAGACGATCCATGGAATAAAATTGCTAATACTCTATTATACTCACGTGAATCCACACCCACACACACATACAGAAAAACACTCTTTATGCGACTTAGATTTGTATTTGAAATATTTTCATTAATAATGGACAACTGTTATATTATGTTTCTTTCTTCAGTAAGTCTCTTGCTATTAAGTTTTCTTGCTTTTTGGTAGGTTCAATGGGGTTGAATTTCTGTTAAAATTGAGAGGGAAAACTTTAATGCTTGGAAGGACTCAATGGGACTCTCTGATTTGCATGATTTTAGTAACAACACCTTAAACATCCACAAAAATGAGCAGAGGAGATCCTCTCTCCTTCTTCAGATTTATCGTAAGTTGCATAGCACATTTAGCATTATCGGCTTCTTTGTTTTACAACACTCTTGTATAGGACAGGATTATGATATGTGAAATTCCCAGTTTATGGTGGTAAAGGTGTTGTCGTCGCTTTGGTTTGTCCTATACCTTTAAGTAAGAAAAATAATGCATTTTTTTTGTTTTCCTTAGCAATAAAAATTGGATGACTGCATGAGAAGTAGCGTTGATGATTGTTACAATCTCTATTTGTAAGGAAATTTTACCCTTAGGGGCAATTTTGTAATTTTCCTTTTACGTGGACAATTATTAATTGTAATTTTGGTTTTCAAATAAATTATCAGTTAAGTTACGTAATTTAATCTAGATAAGAGTAATAAAGTGTCCCAATAAATGATCTAAATTAATGGGTTGAAGTGTGGGTGAAAAATAAATCCCTTTTAGTGTAGACCTTGTCTATATCAGCCTTATGATGGGGAAACCCTATATGGAAGCTATATATATAGGTTCAGGTCTCCTGCAATTGCTCATATATCAATCATGAGCATAAGCAATCTTTGACCCGTTAAGAGAGCTTGTGTTTTCAGAAAACTGTAGAAAGAACTAGCCCGCATATCGATGATGGATTCTCGTCAAGGCGATTGTAGATTTGGGATCATTTTGGCATCAGAAAGCTCGTTTGAAATTTCAAGACTGAAATTAGGTACATTTCGCATTTCTCTGCTCTTTTCCCTTTCACATTCAATCTAGGGTACTAACTAAGGTACCTTTACATATTACACGTGATATCAGAATAGGGACATGATCAGGTGGTTAAAAACGAAGATTTTTTTTATTTTTCTCTCCATAAGGTTTCATAGATTTTACTTCTGTTTCTCGATTTTTTCTTGCTTTTATTGCATGAAAGTAGTGTATATATGATTAGCCTTGAGAAACGGGTTAAAAACGAGCCCAGAAAGTTAAAAAATGACCCAAAACTCGCTAAAAATCATCTTTTTTTGGGCGACAGTGAACAATGTCACGGGCACGCGATAGTGTAAGGCGCATGCATGGCAAGCGTGACACGTGGCCCAATTTCAGCCAGATGCGTTTCTGACATGTGCGACACACTTGCCAGTGTCAGTGAGTGCATCTCTCGATCGTGTTCGACATGTCATTTGCGCAGAATTGTGGCTGATGTGGTGCCAACGTCAATGTACAGGCAAGTCAACTACAGTAAGAAAAATACAAAATTTTCAAATTTCCTATAAGGGTGCCCTGGGGTGTTTTGGGTCAATTTCCGAGTCCTCAAAAATTTATAAAGTGAAAATTTCCATTATTCTGGATTTATTACAATAGTAATAAATTAAAGTTTAACCCTAGAAAGAGAAATTAAGGCCTTTTGAATTTGATTTTGAGTGAATTTTTATGCTCCGAAAATCACATGTGAGAGATACTTCAAATTTTCGAGTCTCGAGTCTCATATTTAGTGTTCAGGATCACACGGTAGTTAATCAGAGAAGGAACAAAGGCATTCTGAAGCCAATTTTGAGTGAATTTTCGTGCAACAAACTTGCTATAAAGGAGATACATGAGGTTCTCATGTCTCAAGTGATTGATTCAGTATCTGGTAATGCACGATAGAGAATGTCTTCAACACGGGTGTGTGACAATGAGGCTGTACATTCAGGTTTTGCATTTATTGAAATTATATTGTCATGTACCATATGCCTATAAAGAATGTGAAAATAACATAAAGTTGTATCCCTTGTGTTAGTGGACTTTTTGGGATACTGAGGAGAATGTAGTGACCACATTGACCTTTCGAGTTGTTATTTTGAATTGTTTTGCTTACACATTAGGGGATGTCTCTGGTCTCATGTTTGGTTATTTTGCCCACAAGTGTTGGCCTTACATGATATTTTGAGGTGTGCATAAAGGCATTGGATAGAGGAAAGCTATTGCTTGAATGATCTATTTTCCCACAGGTGGTAGTGTCATGAGATCTGATGGTTTGTACTCTGATCGCTTTTTTGTGTGGAAGTCTAGTTGCATATATTATGCATTCATCCCATAGGTGTTTCATAATATGTGTAACTAGATTTTCAGGAAAAATACTGTCTAATGGCTTTCAGTATCATTGTTATCCTATATTAGTGCTGATTTAATCAAAGTTACTATAGAGTCACCTTTTCGATAAATAAAATCAGTGTCGCCATTGAAAGTTTGATGGGTTTCAATACAAAGAAAAGAACTGAGGTTAATATGGCCATACGAACAGACAAGCCATCTCCACCTACCCATGAGCTCAAAAGCTCATAAAGCAACCTCTAAAGCCCAGGATCGATCTGACAGAATATGTCTTATGACTATTAAGAAATCCATACCTGACCATCCACTTAGTGAACTTCCGAACATAGACATAGCGAAATAATTTCTTGGTAATGCCTCCCAAAGGCACATAGTCTCATTTAGTATTAAGACAAGTGCCTTGATTAAAGAATCATTCTCTATAAAGTATACAGGAGAAAAGGGGGAGTAAGGAGTACACATCAAGAATGATCTATCTTCACAGTATATTGAAGATGTTACACGTTCCTCTTCCTAATGTCTTTATAGTTCATCAGACTCTAAATACACTCCTTTTAGAGTTAAGTAATCTAGTGATGACATATTATTCACAGGATGAGGAATGAGACTTTTTTGCTTTGATTGCCCATTGCATTACTGAGGAAGAGAAACTCAAGCTTACTACTCTGACAGCCCTCGATGCAACTAAATGGAAGGCAAAGATAAAACTCACTAAGATCAAAGGTAGAAAGATTGAATTTTCTCCACATACTAATGCTAGTTAATCCAGTACTGGTAAAGATCCTAGGGACATAAAGCAGCCAACAGTATAAGGCCTAGAAGGGAAGACTGTAATCATCAGATAACTTCTAGCTTATCAATTTATAAGTCTGATTATGATAGTTGCATTAAGTATTTGGTCACTATATAGTGGAGTATCTGATCACAGTGCTTCCACAATGCAGGGTTTATATCTAGGATAAAGCCAAATAAAGGAAGGAGAGAAACTGATGGTTCACAATAATGAGGAAGTAGAAGTAATATCTAGAGGGTGTATGTATCACTATGTTGCAATGTTCATTTAGGTTTTACATGATACATCTTATATATGATCTTTGAATCAATTTTAGACAAAGAAAGTTGACGTTTTGTATTTAATACTTCTGTTACACAATTGTTATTAATGCAAAATATAAAGGTACAACTTTCTTATCATACAATTTGTATAGAATGTGTGTTACCCCAAATTAGATATATGCTCCCTAGTATCTTGCTGAACAAGTCATGAAATGAAGGATCCTGATGAATGAAAAGTCATACATGGTGTGGCATAAAAGTTTAAGCTACATTTCTAGTGCTGGGGTTAAGAGATTGATTAAGGAAACCATTCTTTCAATTCTAGCTTATGATGATCTGGAAACTTGTGTTAACTATTGCAGGGGTAAGTTAACTAATAAGGATATTGAGGTCAACTCATACTTCTGACTTGTTGACTCTGATACATACAGATATTAATAGACCTTATACAATTGCATTGTGCAATTCTAAATGTATTCTAACATTTTTTTATGATTATTACCACTACAGTTATGAGTTCTTGCTTACAATTTAAAGGTTGATAACCAATTAGGAAAATTCATCAAGATAGTCAGATTTGATCATGGAGGAGAATATCATGGCAAACATGGTGTTTCAGGACTTGAAAAGGTCCGTTTATCAAATATATGAAATTGATTAAGATAGTGACTTGGTTCACTATACCAGATAGTCTTGGGCAAAATGGTGTGTTGCCGAAAAGCATAAACGCACCATAAGGGACTTAAAAAAGTCAATGTAGAATAACACTAATCTACTTGATTATCTAGAAGTGTGGAAACTTAGTCTTACACACATTTATGTGTAGGACTACCCTACCAAGGTGGTATAATCCTTATAAAGAAAAGACTGCATGCTCATTATAATCATTGCTATTTAGTAAGACATCCTAACCACCCTAAATACTACAGATTTTATTATAGAGAAGGGGGGACCAGAATAATGGAATCAAAAATAGCTAGGTTTTTAGAATACCATGTCTATGATGGTGGTAGGTCCTTTGACCCTTAGGATGATAACAGGGTAGATTCTACAGTTATTATGTATCTGTCACTCATACAGATAGATCCGGTAGATCTAGGTCTAAGTACCCTGCCTATATAGGAACAGGAACCCATAACTGTACACATAGAGGTTCCTGAGGGTACAAGATCTAATGCAGTTATGAAGATCCACCAGAGTGAGATAACTTGTTATGCTATCTAATATCATAGTCTATTAGGTGAATATAACTATGATATTAGATATGTTATGAATCTAATAACTTTTACATAAGCTGTTTTTGAACCCAATGAGGACGTGTGGAGGGTTGCAATGATTGATGAGATGTAAATCATGAAGCATTGTAAGGTCTAGGAGTTAGTTGATTTTGCAGCGAAATTACAAACCCGTCAGTTATAAATGAAGTTTAAGCCCTAAAGGATTTTAGGATAAGATTCAGTGGTTTATGGAGTCGCTCAATTGCCTGATGGTTCACTTAGGGAGAAATACTGCCTTTAGTGTCACTTTTCTCTCGTATCCTAAATAGATACATTTTGAGTGATTAAGGCAATTGGAGCTCATGATGATAAAGAGTTACATCAGATGATTGTCAAAACCGTTTTCCTAAATAAAGACCTTTATAAAGTGGTCTATATGATATGGCATGAAGGATTTCAGGCACCAGATGGAGCTGACATGGTTTGCATGTTATACAAATCAATATATGATTTACATCAAACCTCCTAAAAGTGATACCTTACAATTGATGAAGTTGTTACCTCTTTCAGCTTCATGGAAGATAAAGTTAAAAAGATGCTTGTACTATGAGGTTAGGGGAGCAAATTTATCTTCCTATTACTGCATATGGATGTTATATTGCTTACGTCAAATTACTTGACCATGCTATATAAGTTTAGGCAACGTTTGGTCAAGAATTTGACGTAAAGAACTTTGGTGTAGCATCTTTTGTCCTAGTGAATTTGTCCTAGGTATTCAAACTCACTAGGACATATCTCAACACTCATCATACCTCTCACAGAAAGCATACATTGAGTATATGTTACAAAGGTTTAATATGGTTAGTTGTAAACTTGTTGTAACATTTATCTCTCATAGTGAGTGATAATCTTTGGCTCAGTATCCAAAAAATAAAGTAAAGAGAGAGGTGGTGAGGAATGTTTTGTATTCTAATACGGTTGATAGCCTGATGTATGCTCAGCTATATGCTAGGTAGGACATTGCGTTTATTGTTTGACTATTTGGTCGGTAGCTGGTTAACTCAAATGTAGACCATTGAAATACAATCAAGCAAGTGTTAAGATAATTAAAGGGAATCAAGGATTATGTGTTGACATATAGAAAAGTCAACAGACTAAACCTTATAGGGAATTCAAATTCAAATTAAGTTATATATCCAGATGATTGAAAATTCACTTAAGATTATAGTTTAAGGTTGCAAAAGGTACAATATCATGAAAGAGTATCAAGTAGACATGGATAACTTCCTTGACCATGCATGTGAGTGCACGCTGTAGGGTTGCTTCACAGACGATTTAGCTCAGAAATTTGATTTTTGAGTTAGTTATGGTTGATTCAGTGGCTAGACCCATTCAGTTATATAGTGATAATCAAGCTTCTGTGTTATTTAATAACAACAATGAATATCACAAGGTCTTAGCATTTTGAGGTCAAATATTTGATCATAAAGTAGTTAACACAAAAAGGTGACATTGAAGTTTGGAGCATTTAAAGACTGAGGAATGATAAGTCGATTCTTTAACTAAAGGACCTTGCCTAATTGTGTTTGTAATAAAAGTATACAGTGTGGGTGTTTTGAAATCCTTAGATACTGTCAGTTAGAGGATCATTGTGTTTGCTCCATAGACATTTGTATGTTTTAATGTATTATGACAGTATGATTGTTCATCAATTAATGATGATCATAGTTTATGCTCAGTAATACGTGATATCATACGTTGTCATAATAAGTATGAAAGCCTTAAAATTTGTGTTGATCTTAAGCATTTTAATGGTCATTGGGCATTTACAAAGATTGACCGTGAGCCTAATTCATTAGACACCTACAGTTTTATATGGATATATCCTTAAAATTTTACATGACATAGGGGGATATAAGTTTCTTAATTCCATAAAGGTTCTCTAATGCAGTTTAGCATTCAGTTGGAGAACATAAAAGTTTTCTCTAACGTTGTTTAGCATATAGTGAGAGGAAACAAGTTTTCTCTAATGTTGTTTGGCATTTGGTAAGAGAAAACAAGATTTCTCTTATGCAGTTTAGCATAAAGTTGGAGAAATCGAGACCTACAGATAAAGATGGTATGTATTAGATCATAAAGGTATCATCATAGTTTGCTACACTCCATTTTCCCATTCATGTTAGTAAGGTATTAGATATTTGTGATTGTATTAGATCTGTATCACACATGACACATGTATCTGATAATTTTCGTATCCAAAGCCTTCCAGGATGAAATGTTGGACTTTCATTACCTTTAGATCAAATGTTTTGTTTTTAAACTCAGTTGATTAATACAGTAGCGTAGCTTAACCAAGTTTTTAAACTGTTTTTAAACTTGAGTAAAGCTGCAATTATTAATTGTCCAATGGGTAAATTATAAGACAATTTGCCCTTAGGGACAATTTTGTAATTTTCCCTTTAACTGGACAATTATTAATTGTAAATTTGCTCGGTTTGGTTATGTAATTTGATCTAGATAAGGGTGATAAAGTAGCTCAATAAATGATCTAAATTAATGGGTCGAAGTTGAGGTGAAAAATGGATCTCATTTAGTGTGAACCTGGTCTATATCGACCTTGTGATAGGAAAGCTCGATATAGAAGCTATATATATAGGTTAAGGTCTCCTGCAGTTGCTTATATATCAATCACAAGCATAAGGAATCTCTGACCTATTAAGAGAGCTCGTGTTTAAGAAAACTATAGAAAGATCTAGCCTGCATCTCGATGATAGATTCCCATAAAGATGACAGTAAATTTAGGATCATTTCGGCATCGAAAAGCTTATTTGAAGTTTCAGAACTAAAATCAGGTATATTCTATATTTTTTCGTTTTTTTCCCTTTCACATTCGATCTAGGGTATGTAACTAAGGTATTGTTACATATTACACTATTAACAAAAATTACAACATCATGGTGCTGCCTCGATGATCAAACTCAGAATGCCATTATTTTTGTTGTTTTGGTGTTATAGTGATGAAAAATCTTTACATGTGGGTCCAGGAAATTGCTGATAGTAGGTTGTTTCTACAGGTGCCACCTGCAATACATTTCCTGATTATTGGCCCTAGTCCATATTGACAGTGTAAAGAATAGCTTATACATATATGAAGTCCCAACCTCAAATTATGTAATTGATTAGAGACAGTTGTATGCAATAAAATGTTCGCAGGACTATGACATGAGCATTTCATATTTTCAAGCTCCTTATTTGGCAAACGTAGATGTGATTCACAGGAAGAGAGTTCTAGGGTTGGAGGAAGTCTTCGGCAATGATAACGCGTGCGAAACCCATATGTTATGTCGTTTAACACTGATCACTAGTAGAGTCACAAAGGGTAAGCATTCTGAGTGTAGTTGGATTGTTATTATTATTTTTTAACATTTAAAAGTCTTGGTGATGAGCAAGTGGGATTATATGGAAAGAGGAGGCAAGTATTACCAAGACATGGATCAACTAGTTGCTTTGAAGAAACGATTGAGAACATGGACCAGCTGGGTTGAATCCAACATTGACACTACTAGAACAAGAGTTTTCTTCATCTCAATCTCTCCTACACATTACAAGTACGTCTGTCTCTCTCTTTGTTAGAGTATTATAAATACACTTGTGGCTCTAAGCACTAAAAGTTGTTAACAGTTCCAAAGAGAGTAGTGGGGCCTGTGTGTGAGTCTTTCATCATATAAGTTGGCAATTTTATGAGAGTTTGAAACTTAAAAGAGCATCCAATCTATCTTTTAATTTTAGGAGTTAGGTATCGATAGTTTCAACTTGAGCTTCACTATATCTAGAAACATTTTATATCAGTTGCAAAGTACAACTCAAATGAAAGAGACATTCAGTAAGGCTAGACTTGCCAAGGAACTTGAATACGAGCCTAATGCATATGGCAAGTTGTGTGCATTGTGTACTTAAAACAACAGAAGTACAATAATTCGCATTTATTTCAACAAACAACTTAAAGAGAAAACTTCTCATGATATTAGTAGAATATCACTGTAGGATAGCCATAAATTGGTAACGAACTCGTTACACTTGAATGGGAAATAAATGGTCTCAATATGTTCGATTTATGGCTAAAGGCCTTGACAATGAAACTTATCCATGAAATAAAACTAATATCAATGCATGGAAACATTGAGCTCTACCAGTATTAAAGAAGTGGAAGCAAACACCAAGTTCAGCTATCATTTGCGCTCCAAGAAGGTTAGCTTGACTGAGCTCTCTTTTGCTAATGATCTTCTGCTTTTTTTATGGAGCAAAGTTAGACTCATCAGAACATTTATCGTAGCATTAAAGAGGTTCACCAATATATCAAGCTTAGAGATGAACTTCCACAAAAGCCAATTCATTTTATCCCGAAAAGCCCTTCACTTGGAAGAGGCTATAACTAAGGCCACTGGTATGGCTATGCAATCCCTCCCACTGCTTTATTTAGGTTTACCCATCTTAACCAAGAGGCTATGCCATTCAAAATGTCTCGCCCTCATTGAAAAAATTTGGAAAAGATTACATTATCGGGTCAACAAGTTATTCACATATGCTAGAAAACTTCAACTCCTAAAGACAATTCTCAACTCTCTCCACATATATTGGAGCTTCCATGTCTTTTTATCCAAGAACATAATCAAAATGGTTGAGTGATTCAAAAAGTTTCTATGGAACCCCTTTAATGGCACAAAAGGGATTGCTAAGGTTAAATGGTTCGATATATGTGCTCCTAAAGTAGAAGGTGGCTTAAATATCACCCCATTAAAGCTCACGAACCAAGCTCTTATTCTCAAGAGGTTATGGTGGATCCTAGAGGGCAAACAATCGATATGGGATTCGTTGACTCCATTCATACTTCCTCAAAGAAAGGAGCATATGGGTAATCAAAGTACATCCTTCTCAACCCTACTTTCTGAACCAGGTGGTCCTCCTCAAGAACTCAGGACAACATGATGTGGTCTGCAAGTAGGGAATAGGAATAGAATCTCCTTTTGGTTTAATAATTGGATAGGACATGGGTCTATTTTTCAACTCCAAAACTTTAATACATGCCTCTTATCATTTCCTACTACCACTAAGATGAGCTTCTTCACTAGGGAGAACTCTTGGTATTTTCCAGAATATATTCAATACCTACAACCCCATTATTCCCCTTCAACCTGCTCCGATTTATTCTTCTGGAAGAATTAGCCTATAAACCAGTTGAAGAGCAAATGCATAGTTAAGCTTCTTCGAGTGAGATTGCCTCAAGTAGCCTGGAGCAACATTGTTTGGCACAGAAAACTCCCTCCAAAGGTTTCCTTCCTCCTCTAGCTAACCATGAAGAATAAGCTCAATACCGCGGATCGTCTTTCCTACATTGATATTAATAGATCCCTTCCCCTATGTTTAACGCATGCAGAATCAAGAGACCACCTTTTCTTTTTGCCCCACTGCTATATTGGTTTGGAAGTAGGTAAAGTCCTATTGTTGATGGAATCTTTCGAAAAATTCACTCAATAGTATCATCCATTGTTTGACCACCCATCCATCTATCCCAAGAAATGAATGAGGGACCTTCACCATTGACATGGCTATGAGAGTTCAAGCCATACAGAAGGAAAGAAACACAAGACAGTTTTAGGCCATAAGTAAAACAGGGGAAACGCTCACTAAAGAAGTAATAAGAGGAGCCTGAGAGCTGGTTTTACAGTGCCATTTCTTGCCTATTTAAGATCCACCATCCGAATGTCTATATATAGGTCCCTTTATCTTTGAATCTGATGTGGTAGTTATAGTTGATCATGTTGTGTGTTAAAGGTTCTCCCTTGGAAATCTTAGTTTTTGTAACCTTATTTTTTCATTGATAGAAAGTTTCTATTTTCAAAAAGAAAGATATGTAATTTGGGGTTAGTTAGTCCATCTAGCTGCTTCAATAGGCTTGTAATAAGGTAAAGAGCTACCAACAATTTTTTTAATCAGCAGTTCCTTATTGGTGGCCTTTCCAACCAAGCAGCATATATTTTGTAATGCTTTCCTGATGTCAATCCAAAGGATTGGAGTTCTGGGTCAACGAAAAATGGCTATGGTGAGACAACTCTAATAATAAGTTGTATCACTCTCACCAAGAGCTTACCCTGAGCAAACTAAAGTTGTGGTTGATGTTATTAGGAGCATGCACAACCATCCACACTTGATGAACATTATAATGCTTTCTAATCTTAGAAAGACGCCTATCCATCAATTTATAGCGGCGATTTGAGCTCTCAACACTCTGTCGATTGTAGCCTTTGGTGTCTTCCTAGAACCAACTATTCTATACAAACCTAAGTAATGCTTCTTAATACGAACATAAGTGTTATGTGATTACTAGTGAATGATTAATTACATACCTTCCTAAGCCTCCCCCTGTTATGGCTCTAAATGTTAGTCATTTTTCATAAAGTTGGACTATAATTAATTACATTTTATTGGTTGTCAACAACTTATCGATTAAGTTATGTAATTTGATTTGGATAAAGATAATAAAGTGATCTAAAAAAAATTTAATCAATAGATTGAAGCTCAGGAAGAAAATGGACCCCGATTAATATGGACTAGACCATATATCAGGTTTGTGATGGGAAAGCTCGATATGAAACCAATAAAGAGGTTAATATCTCCTACAGTTGCTCATGTCATTTGTAAACATAAAGATTCTCTGACCCGTTAAGAGAGCTTGCACTATGAGAAAATTTTAGAAAAACATTAAACATATGCCAATGAGAAGTTCTCATGAAGTTCTCAATTGATTCGAGCTTGTTATGTCCTCAAAAAGCTCCTCCGAAGTTTAATGGAAACAAAAACAGGTACTTCCACACTTTCCTCGTTTATTTCCCTTTCATGTATGATCCAAGGCACATAATTAAATTCATGTTACATGTTACACGTGCTATTAGAGAGGTTACATGACTAGGTGACTAAAAATGAAAAATTTTCAATTTTATCCATAAGGGTTTTAGATGGTTTTGATTTGTTTTTCAATTTTTTCACTTGTATGGATGCTTGAAAGTGGACTACATGTTGTAGCATTAAAAAATAGGTCAGAAACGAGCCATAGAGAGCAAAAATTAGCTTGAATCTTGTCAGAAATTGCCTGTCGTGAGAAAGGGGGGAGGCTGTCGAGATACAACTATAGCACCACTCTTAAGACGATTGGCCTAATGTATACATCGTAAGCGCCAGCTAGACACCAACACGTGAGTCTACCATCGAGTGGCGCACCACACACAGTGTAAACTCTGAGTGGTAGCAACGAGACCCATACAACGCACGCACCTACCACATATCTCGACGTGTGGTGCACGCGGGTGATGCACATGGCAGAGTGACAAGTGCATCGGTGCTCATAAGAAGCTTTCACTACAAGGGCTACATAGTGGTTAACATGTCGGTGCACAGAGGTGTGTTGGGAGTGCCCACTTGTAGTGCATGCTCCACAGGCGAACACGCACCCTGAAGTCAGCACATAGTGATTGCTGATATCAGCACCAAAGAAAAATAAAAATTCAAAATTCCCACAAGGGTGCCTGGGATCCTTTTGGGTTAGTTTTTGAGTTAGGGAAATCTTTTAAGTAATTTTAAAAAATTTTCTGGATTAATTACATAATTAATTTCATTCTAGAAAAAGGAATTAAGACATTCTGAAGTCATTTTTGAGTGAATTTTTGTGCTTCGAATTTCACATGAGTGAGACATTTAAGGTTTTTGTGTCTTGTGTGATAGGTTAAGTGTTTGGTAATGCACGATAGTCACTCAGATTGAGTTTTTTGCTACGAAGGTCTCAAATAAAGTTTAATGACAATGTTTTTAGCACTAATATGTGATAATTTGACTGTGCATTCAGTTTTTGGCATTTATTAATTTTACATTTTCATATACTGTATGCCCAGATAGACTATGAGGATAACATAAAGATGTATCCTTATGTTTGTGGACCTTTTGGGTATTGATGAAAATGTAGTCACAAAAAGATGTTTCGAGTTGGTATTTTAAATTTTCCTGCTTGCATATTGCGGAACGTCTTTGGTCTTATGTTTAGATATTTTGCCGAAAAGTATTGACCTTACATAGGATTTTGATATGTGCATAAAGGCATTAGAATAAAGGCATTACATGTAGGAAAGTTGTTGCTTAAATGATCTATTTACCTAAAGGTGGTAATGTCATGAGAGTTGATGATTTACACTCTGATTGCTTTTATATAGAGGTCTAATTGGATATATTATGCATTCAGCTCAAAGGTGTTCGACAACATATGTGATTGGATTCTCAGTATAGATACTATTTTAACACTTTGAGTATCGTTGTTATTCTACATTTGTGCTGATCTTTGCGTTGTCTTTTTCCAGTCACATTTTCTATCAACAACATTGCTATTATCATTGAAACCTTGACCGGTTTCAATTTCAAGAAGTGGAAGAAGAATGTCGAGTTTGTCCTGGAAATAATAGACATCAGCATAGCTATGCTAACAAAAAGACCCTCTCCACTTACAGACATTTTCTCGGACGATGATAAGGATGCCTTTGCAATTAGCAAGCGACCAAACATGATTTGTTATTTGACCATTAAGAGGTCAATCCCAGATAATCTACTAAGCAGACTATCGGACACTACCATAGTGAAGGAATTTAAGGACAATATTTTCCAAAGGTATAAGATCTCACCCAATGCTAAGCTGAGTACCTTGATTAAGAATCTGTTCTCCATGAGGTATACTAGAGAAGCAGGTGGAAGGGAATATATTATAAGGATGGTCTACCTTTAGAGTAAACTGAAGGCACTGGATATTCCCATTCCTGATATATTGATAGCGCACTAGGCATTTAATACGCTCCTGTGAGAGTTTGAAATGTTGGTCACTTCAAACATTTCCTAGGATAAGGTTTCAGATATCAATGCCTTGATTTCTCGATGTGTTGCAATAAAGGAGAAGTTGAAGAGCACTCCTTATACAGCCTTGTATGCAGCCAAAGGCAAAGGGAAGGCTGAGCCCCAAAAGTTTAAGGGTACAAAATCCAATCCCTCTCTACATATACAGATTATGGGACACATTTTATATATTATCTCTGTTAGCCCCAAAATTTTTTATTTATTTATTAAGCATCATTAGCTTAAATTGAGTAAATTAGATTAACATTAATTAAGTTGAAATCAATTAGTATGAGTTAGCA
>JAOSBO010000209.1:17589615-17609155 GCA_027563915.1 Erythroxylum rotundifolium
TCAGCTTACCCTTCTTTCCAAATCTCAGAATCCCTTTCCAAGGAGAAGTCTTAAGAAAAACTTTGTCGCCTACCTCAAGCCATTGGTGCCCCACCCTTTCGATAACAAAATATGTGGTTAGCCCATCCTGAGTTTGACCAAGTGGTAACGGATCATTGGCTTCCGAATGGGGAGTCGATTTGCCAAGCGCTTACCAACCTGTCTCACCATCTTAGCCGTTGGAATCAGTTAGACTTTGGCAATATTTTCCACTGAAAGAATTGGCTGCTAGCCCGTTTGAAGGGCATCCAATGGGCCATGACTGATGACAACATGGACTACCTGATAGCTTTGCAAGAACAGTTGAGTGGGGAGCTGATGCAAGTCCTAAGTGAAGAAGAAATCTATTGGCACCAGAAAGAACGGTGTGATTAGATTTCGAAGGGGGACAGGAATACCAAATATTATCACACTGTAACCCTCTCCAAACGTCATAAACTGTGGTTGGAGTGCCTTAAGGACGATCAAGGGAATCTAATAACAGGGCAAGAGCCGTTACGAAGGTTAGCCCACGACTATTTTGTGCACCTCTACTCTCACAAACCATACCCTTTTTTCTATTTTCCACTAACCGGCACCTTCCCCGCTCTTATTAAGGACAATTTGCGAGATTTAACTCAACCAATTCATACCCATGAACTACATACCTCCGTTTTCGATATGAACCCAAATAAAGCTCTAGGGGTTTATGGCTTCAATGCCAGGTTCTTTCAAACCCAATGGGGTTGTGTACGACCCAACGTGACTAAGACAATCAAGGCTGCTTTCCAATAGGATCGATGGGATCCGGAGCTTAATAAGATCATTCTAGTCCTTATTCCCAAAAACCCCTCTCCGACTCATATCAACAAATTCCGCCCAATTAGTCTCTGCAACGTGACCTATAAAATTCTTTCCAAAGTCATCATTAACAGGTTGAAGCCCCTCCTACCCGACTTAGTCGATGAAACGCAATGTCGCTTCATTCCGGGCCGACACATAACAGACAATATCATCATTGCCCAGGAAGCCATCCATTCTATGCGAAAGAAGATAGGCCGAAAAGGGTACTTCGCGATCAAAGTTGATCTCGAAAAAGCTTACAACCGACTTTGGTGGGAATTTATCTACAATACCTTAACCGATATCAGACTCCCCGACCACCTCATCTGGCTAATCATGAAGTGTGTTACCAAGGTGTCCATGCAGGTGGATTGGCAAGGCTCTTTGCTGGAACCTTTTACACCCTCCAGAGGAATACAGCAAGGCAATCAACTATCACCATACCTGTTTGTGTTGTGTATGGAATGCTTAGGCCATCTGATCTCAAGCGCAGTGGGGCAAGGCCGATGACATCCCCTCAAACTACACTCTACTAGTCCACCCATCTCCCACCTTTTCTTTGCTGATGACTTGGTTTTGTTTGCGGAGGCTACGGATTCTCAGACACAAGTAGTTGCCCAGACGTTAGAGACTTTCTGTAAGGCCTCGGGGCAGAAGGTCCAGGACAAGACAAAAATCTTTTTCTCCCAAAACATGACGCCGACCATGGCTCGCCGGCTTAGTCATACCTTACAACTATCCAGAACGACCAACCTGGGGAAATGCCTCAAGATGTCGTTAATCCATGCACGTTCCACGCGACACACCTATCAGCATATTGTTGATAATGAGCAGCATAGATTATCTGGCTGGAAGGCAAAAAACCTGTCATTAGCAGGAAGAGTCACATTAGCCCAATCGGTGATCTCCGCTCTCCCTATTTTCACAATGCAAACAGTTCGCCTTCCAACACAACTGTGTAACGATTTGGAGCGTATCATGCAGAACTTCATATGGGGGTCTTCAAGCAAGCATAGGTGTATCTCTCTAGTAAACTAGGACTCTCTGTGTACACCCAAAAAGGGAGGGGGACTAGGCCTCAGACAACTCCGAACGACCAACGACCCTTTACTCACTAAAATGGGATGGACCCTACTTATCAATCCAAACTCGTTATGGGTCAGAATCTTAAGGGCTAAATACCGAATGGATTCATACCACCTTTCCCCCTCGATACATAGGCACAAGGCCTCAAGTTTCTGGAGGGGCATCTCGGTAATTTAACCTTATGTCTACAACGGTATACGATGGAACTTGGGCAATGGCCGACACATCTCATTATGGCTCGATAATTAGGTCCCCACGTGGGGGCCCCTCTTAGAGGTGGCTACCTCTCCCATTCCAGAAAATATTCTACACGCTAAAGTTGCGAAACTAATGAATGCGAATGGAAGCTGGAAGTGGACTCACTTCCAGCACTATCTCCCTTCCTCAGTTTGTTTGGACATTGCGGCAATTACCTTAAACATAACCGGTTTTGAGAATGATACAATGACTTGGGTGCATACTGTTAATGGACACTTTACAGTGGCTTCAGCCTATGAGTACATCGACGGTCGATCCGTAGATCGCTTGGGGACCGTTTGGGAGTTAATTTGGAAATGGGCGGGCCTGCAGAGGATCCGCTCTTTCCTCTGGTTAATGACCAAGAACAAGCTCCTGACTAATCAACAGTGTGTGATGTGTCACCTCACAACGGACAGCAGTTGCCACATGTGTGGCCAGGAGGAGTCCATCCTCCACGCCATTCGTGACTGTCCGAGAGTACGAGAATTCTGGAGTCACTTCCCCTTAGAAGTGGTCAACGAATCCTTTTTTCACATGGAAGTGGAGAGCTGGGTGTATTCCAACCTCACGACCCACTCTCGGACTCAGTCCAAGGATTGGGCCACGTGCTTCGGAGTCGCTTCTTGGATGCTTTGGACCTGGCATAATAAAAGAATTTTTGAAGCAACCTTTACCTGACCAGAGGATGGACCGAGAGTCGTTCACGGATTTGTGGACTGGATTGATAGGACGAGGGCAATGGAAAGTCAGGTTTTTTCATTTCAGGGCCTCCCGGATAGGAGTCTGGTAAGGTGGTCCCCACCTCGAGCGGGCTGGGTAATGCTAAATATGGATGGAGCGGTCAAACCAGGATCGACGATAGCTTCAGCGGGGGGATTATTGCGAGACTGTAATGGCCAGTGGTGTGGCGGCTTCCTCCATCATCTAGGTTGGTGCTCCCCCCTGACGACAGAACTTTGGGGTGTCCATTCAGGCCTCACCCTGGCCTGGTCCCTGGGATTTTGTCGTATCATGCTTGAAGTGGACTCTTTAGAAGCTCTATCTCTACTATCATCCTCTACTATAGAGTCTGACGATAATCACTTTTTGTTGACAGGTATCCGCCGCCTTATCCACCGAGATTGGGAGACTCAACTACAGCACGTGTATCGAGAAGGGAGCCAATGCACTGATACTCTGGCTGCTCTAGCAAGCACAGCCAACTTCGTACTTCAAATCCTCCAAGGACCACCAAGGCCAGTGTGGGGGCTGCAAAATCAGACAGACAAGGCTCAGTGTACCACCGAGCTATGGTCTAGGGGGTTTTAGGTTTTGCATAATCCATTGTATTCAGAAAAAAGAAACAACGTACACCTAAGAGAAGAGTGTTATTATTCTGTATAAATACATCTAAACCTACCCATGCCCATGCATTTATAAAATGAAGTAACCTCCACGCTCAGAATCCCTATAGTAAAACCAACACAGTGGACTTCTTTTTTAATTTATTTCTGGATATTATCTTGTCCTATGCATGTATCTGTAGGGGTCTAGTCTGATTGCGACACGTGGCGAGTTTCTGCATTGGGTACAATTCGATGTTGTTTTTCCCTGGTAATGTCATTATACAAGGCTAGTGTGACAAATGACGTGGACTTGACGAGTAGTGACGAAGTCAGGAATTTAAGATAGAAGGATCCAAATAAAATATGGATTTCACAAAAATTTTTATATCAAAACTAAATAAAAAAATAAAGTTTTATTAAGAATATAAAATAGTTAAAATTATAATGATCCTCGCCTACTTTTCATAGATTGAAATTTTTTCATAACAAGATCATTGTCAATATTTGCAAATACATCTCTTTCAATGTAACATACTAAACAATCATTTAATAGGTCATCTCCCATTTTATTACGAAGTGAACTCTTGATAATTTTCATTGCGGAGAAAGCTCTTTCCACTATGGCTGTAGCAACGGGTAAAAGTAATGACAATTTAACTAAAAAATAAACCAAAGGGAATAAATGATGCTTTCTTACATGTTCTCTTAATCTTGTTTTCTTTTGCCAAGCACTAAAACCCTCAGATACAAAATTTGTATGCTTTCTTTCACGATCAGCTGAAAAAAGATAACAATATAAGCAATATGCATCATCTTTTTCAACACTATATTCCAACCAATCCTTGAAATCATCAAACCATGATACAATAAATCTTCGCTTACGATCTCCATCTATGGTTTGAGGAAAGTTATGATTTCTAGGTTAACAAGGACCTTTTAATAAATAAGCTCTACATATCTGAACTCATTTTTCGAGAGGATACTCCATTATATTAGGTCTCAATCCTAAATTAGAAGGAAGATTTTATAAGTCAATCACAAGTTCTTCAATAATAACCTCCTCGATGCTAGAGGTGCTTTATTAACATTCTGATTTAAATCAAACGATGATGATTGAACAGTTGGTCTTAATTTTTTAAAGTATTTTTTCATAACTGCAAAATAAAAAAATTAGTTAGAACCAAAATGTACTAATTCCATAAAAGAGGTAGCAGTTGTCAAATATACTAAAAAATAATTGGACCTCCTTTGTTTATATATATATATATATTCCCTACTGTTCATAAACCTCAAAAACTTATTCCCTACTGCAACAACTTAGTTAAATTATTGATCAAACGGTCATTCATGCATTCGCTGAAACACCCCTAAATCTTGTCGTAGAATAAATATTATAAAACTTGTCGATATATAAAAGCAAACATGACGGAAGAATAAAAAACGCCTTCACCAACAGAAATCTAAATGGTGATCAAGTTTATGAGAGAAAAATCTAAAAAAGCACAACAATTAACTTAAGGTTTGTTTACTATTTGGTTTGTTTATCTCTTCAAGAGTTGTTTCCTCCTTTTTCACGGTGGTTATTAGGACGTCAAATTGAAGGAGAAAATACCAACATGCAATGTCGCATTCTTCTAATGATTTAGCAGTTGCCAACTTTCCATTGTTAGGGTTATATATATATATATATATTAAAAATAAAAAATATTTATTTTTTTAAATATTGGGGGGCCCAGTCTCCGTCCCTGTTGACGAGGGATGGGTTTTGCTTTCAGATTATCCAATTCTCGTTGATTGATTTAATTCAATGCTGTGAAAACATATTTTTTTGAACAAATTCCTAAACACTTTATAGTTGCACTACATTATTTAGAGGCCTAAAAATCGTTCAAATTTATTATAACCTACTACTATCATTGCATTTTTATTACCTAAACATTCCCACAGTTTCTTCCTCCCATTTTTATCTTTTCCATCTAAAACAGTTCTACGTGTTGTCAATATTGACTTAATTCATACGTAAATGTATAGGTCAAATTGTTAAGACAAAAGAAAATAATTGTGAAAACATAAGAGAAATGATAGAAATAATGTTGCAGTTATACCTCTCAACTCTAAATAAAATGACAAGACAAGGTTGAGACATGACATGGATTGAGTTAGACATCTACATGGTGACTATAATATGAATATGACGCTAACAATTATGAATTATAACCATACTCCACAGTCATTTAGATTTGATTGTGTTTGACGAAAAGAGAATAAATGACTCTTGATTATTTGTTTACTTTCACGTATAGTTCCTGGGTTAATTTGTTACCTCAAAATTATTTGTATTAATGGATGTGTTTGTGCTTTTCCTTTACAAGAAAGGCCTTAAGTGTTGGATTGAGGTGCCAAATGATTAGAATGCAATTTTTGTTCAATATCTAGCCTTATTTTGAGACTGTTGGTGATCGTACACAACTTTATGGTTTGTGAAAATGACGAACAAGTGAAAACAAGATGGAAAAATCCCTCCCGAAGAGAAACACAACCGCACAAAATGCTACATACCCGTATCTTGACTTACACAACCCTGTGGATCAATCGTGAAGTCTCTGTAAAAGTGTAAAGGATCGTGTGAATATCGAATACATACACAGTCATGTGCACGCCTGTACTCTTTGTAACATGTATAATTGCGAGTGAGACAGTGCTAAAAATACGCGGTCATTTACACGACTGTGTACAGTGTAGAAAAACTTATTTCTTAATATAAAAGAGAAAAGGATGTAGTTTCTTATTGAGAGTGCGGCCATGACATCCAAAAGTGAGGAAACACAGAGAGAGGCAAATAGTCATCCTTGTTTGATTAGTTTTGGGATTGGATTAAGTAATTATTGATTACGATATCAACTTCAGTTCTAATCTTGAAACTTTGTGAGTTAATTTGTTGTTGTGGGATGAGAGATCAACTTTTCTTTATAAATCCTTATTGAGTATAACATATTTGTTTATCTATTTGTCCCTTCATTTTTTCCTCTACATTAGAGTGTTTTTAAGCAAATCTTGGTGTTTATTTCATCGTTAAGGCTCTTATTCTCATATTGATTGTTGCTATAAGTTGAAGAGTTCTTTATTATTGTTGATTTTTTAGAGAGTTATGTTATTGTCTTCCTATAAGTGGTATCAGAGTCATCATAATTGAAGGTAGAAACAACTCTATAGTCAAATTAACATCATCAAATTACTTTATTTGGAGGCTTATAATGGAAGACCTTTTGTCTTACAAAGATCTTTTGATCCTATTGATGAGAACAAAGTTGTGAAAGATGATGTTCCTTCAAACTTGAAAAGATGTCAAATAGAGAATGCGAAAAGATGAAGCAGAAAACTCTGGGCACTATTAGACAATGGATTGATATCAACATATTCAACCATGTTTTTCAAGAAACAGATCCTTTTGAGCTATGGAAGAAGTTGGAAGGTTTGTATGAAAGGAAGATAACTAGAAACAAGGCCTCTCTAATTAAGAGGCTCATGAACTTGAAGTTGAAGGCTGAGAAATCAGTTCCAGAGTATCTAAGTGATTTTCAAGATATAATCAACAAGCTTACTACAATGAAAATCATTCTTGATGATGAACTTCAAGATTTATTTCTATTGAGTTCATCACCAGATAGCTAGGAGACACCAGTGGCGACGATGAACAAGTCAACTCCTAAAGGTGCTCTCTTTGAATGCAATCAAAAAGAGTATGTTTAATGAAGAAATTAGAAGAAGGGAGATCAAAGATGACAACGTGCAGGCCTTCATGACATAAAGCAAAGGAAGGAACAAGAGTAGGGGTCCCAAAGATTGTGCCAAGTCTAAGAATTGTTCAAAGTCCAAAAGTGACAAAGACGTGGAGCATGTCACTATTGCGATAAGCCAAAACACATCAAGATGTTTTTCTATAAGTGGAAGAGGGATAAAAAACGCAAGACCATTAGAATGATGGTGATGATAAAAATACAATAGTATCAACTTCAAGGACGAATCATGAGTTGTCCTAGTTTATGCAGCTATTGAATGCTTCCACGTCCTCAATTTTAGTTCTGAATGGCTGATTGACACTAGAGCATCTTATCATTGTGTTCCAAAGGTGGAGGACTTCTCAAACTACAAGAGCAAAGATTTTAGGAGTGTAAAGATTGTAAACCAAGTTTCTCCAAGATAGTTGGCATCGGTGAAATACGAGTTCAGAAAATGTCAAATGCTTACTGAACTATAACATATCCCTTATCTAAGGATAAATTTTTTATTAAATAATGTCTTAGATCAAGAAGAATTTCAGCACACTTTCAAGGATAGGAAGTGGAAAATGTCAAAGGCACAATGATGGTTACCTAAGGAGAGTTATGTTGCTCACTATATAAGACATACTTAAAGGCATTTGGTGGTGGAGAAGTATATACAATTAAAAAACAAACTTTACCAAATCTGTAACATCAATGGTTGGGACACGTGGGTGAGCAGGGATTAAAGTTGCTAGCTGGACAAATCATTATCCTAGTTGAGAACTCACATTCACTTAATCCTTGCAATCATTACTTGGTTGGAGAGCAACATAGAGTCTCTTTCACAAGAAGATCTATAAGAAAGTCAGAGTTATTGGAGTTGGTCATTCAGATGTTTGTGGCCCTATTCAGGAGGAGCCATTAGGAGATAACAAATATTTTGTTACATTTATTGATGATGCTTTAAGGAAGACTTTGGTGTGTACGTTGAACTCTTAAAGTCAAGTATCTAAAACTTTCCAGAAATTTCATGTTATGGTAGAAAGTAAAGCTGAGAAGAAGTTGAAGTGCCTACAAACAGACAATGAAGGGGAGTATCCTTTTAAGGTGTTTGAAAAATACTATACATCACATAGCATTAGACATGAGAAAATTAAACCATGGACTCCACAATATAATGGGGTTCTGAGAGGATAGACAAAATCGTTGTGGAGAAGGTTCATTGTATACTCAAAATGTTTGTGTTGTTAAAGACATTTTAGGGAGAAACAATCTAAACTACGATCTAACTAATTAATCGAGCTCCCTAAATTTTGTTAGTTTTTGAGATTCCTGAGAGAGTGTGGACTAGAAAGGATCCCACATATCATCCCACAATCCTTACCGTGCCTCTACTCCTTCTCCTCCTTGGCTTCGTCTGCTGCTATCGCCTCCACCATCTTTGCTTACTCCTGCCACCTGCTCGGTTGCTTGTCTTCTACCAAAACAAGATTTAGCTTTCATCTTTAATTTTTACCCCACCCGAGTCTAACCCACCAAAAACCCAACTCAACCACTAAATTTGTGATATTTTTGAGTGTGTTTTAGATTTTTCTGCTCTTGAAATCGAATTGTTTTTATGAATTTTGATTGTTGAGGTTGTGCATGGTTGGAAGTTGGTGAATTTTATGAAGGAAATTGGAATTGAATTGTTATGAATGGTTGGATTTGGATTTAAATGAAATGGATGAACTGACGAAGTGTGTTATTTATTTGTTGATTGATTTTTTTTCATTTATTTGTTTGGTTTGGAATTGGAAGTTCACAATAAGTCATAACTCAATATTTGGAATTTGAATGGATTGAATTATTACAATTTAAAAGTGCAAACTAAATTAAATAAATTAGATAACAAATTAAATCAAATTAAGCCTATCTATATAATTTCTCTTTGATTTGAATTTCAAGTTTTCAACTATATAGAAACAAAATTATTGGAATTTGGAAATAAAAATTGTTTATGTATGTTTTGTAATGCTTGAAACTTTGAATTGAAATTGGAGAAAGTTAGAGACATAAACTACCATTTCTTTCCATTTAATCAATATGTAAACTATGTTGAATTATTTGGTAATATATATGTATGGGCTATCATAAATATTTATAGTAGATAGTGTGTGAAAGTAGTGATGTATATATGTCCAAAAGGAGCTTCTTCTTTTTTTCTAAATTGTGAAAATGTTGTAAGCTAAACTCCAACCACTTATACTAAGAAATTAATGTCTATTAAAAATCCTAGAAGCAACTTATATATTTATGAACCAAATATAGAATGGTAGATATAATATTATGGTTTGTTAGCAATGAAAAGAAGATTCAAAGATTTGAATAAGTATTACAGAATAAGTATAATTCCTTTTTTGGACTTCTTGAGTTACACATTGCATTGACCTAATGCTGGAGAATATATGAGATCCTAAGTATTTTCCTAGTATTGATGGGACTATACATAAAACTAAAAATGTGACCAAGTTCATTTATAATCGTGCATGAGTATTGAATTTAATGAAAAAGGAATTTACCAATGATAGGAATTTGTGTTGTCCTGCTGTAATAAGATTTGCAACAAATTTGTTATCACTTCAATCTTTTGTTACGATGAAAAAGAATTAAGACAAATATTTATAAGTGATAAGTGGGTTGCAGCTCAGCATGTTAGGTCTAATGCTGGAGTGGAGGTTTTCAGAATTGTACTGGAAGATAAAGAAATTTGATCTCAGTACCAATTTGTTATCTGAGTTTGTGAGCCTTGGGTAAGGGTATTTTGCTTGACTAATAGTAAAGAAAAGCCAACAATGTTTTTTTTTAAAATGTTATGGCGAGAGCGAATGAAGCAATCAAGGTCAACATACAACATAAGTCTTCTTTGTGCTCACCATATCTTACAATCATCAATGAGAGATGGGAAAGACATCTTTATTCTTTATTTTTTGCAGCCAGGCCATTTGAATCCTAGTGTCTATTTCATATTGAATTTTACTAAGAAAGTTGAAGTTAATATAGGAATGTTATTAACCATTACAATAGTTGTTGGGCATGATATGATGCAAGATCTCTTAAGCTCACAAATGGAACTTTATAAGGCATCTTCTAGGGATTTTCGAATGTTGAGTGCTATTCGACAAAAAGGAAAACTTTCTCTAGGTATTAAATGTTTTTTTCTTATTTGTTGAAAATTAATTATCACTTTATTTTGTTTATAACGCTTTGTTATCTTACGACTCACAGTTTCTTGGTGGAATCAATTTGGAAATGATGTTCCAGAATTGCGAAGGTTTGCAATCAGATTTTAAGTCAATGTCTGACTATAATAGGCTGTAAACAAAACAGGATAACATTTAAATTTATCCATTCTAAAAAAAGAAATATATTGGAGCATAATAGGTTGAATGACTTGGTTTTTATTCGTTACCATTTAAAGCTTTGGGAAAGATATGTTATTATCATATTATCATTGTTAATTTTGATATAATTTCTTATAATTTTCTAATAATTAAATTTTATTATTTACTAGGAGTCTTAATAATATAAGTAGTTCAATTGATCCAATTTTCATTAATAATATCGATCTTTTGACGGATTGGGTTTTTGAGGAACCGTATTTGATAGATGTGAATGACTTAGAAGATAAACTTAAATGAGAAAGCATTGACATGTCATTTGGTACACTAGATTTGAATGATGATGATGATGAAACTCCTCTCAATGATAAGAATTTTGTATCAAATGATAAAGGAGGTCAATGCAGATATAGTAGGTATCCTCCCATAGATAATTTAATTTTGTTCTAGGTTTTTGTTTTTTCTCTTCTTTTAATTTTACTTATATTTGATGTATATGTTAAATTCTATATATGTAATATAACTGTAAATATTTTTGTTTCAAATTTGACTTTTACTTGGTTGTTTCCTTATCATGAACTCTTGTTGTATATGTTAAATTCTATATATGTAATATAACTGTAAATATTTTTGTTTCAAATTTGACTTTTACTTGGTTGTTTCCTTATCATGAACTCTTGTTGTAAATTATAATAGTTTGAGAGTAAAGGATATTTATTATACTTTTTATTGGATATTTTGATGTAATTATTACTTATTATATGATGAAAATTGAAATTGTAATATTTTAAATACTTTGTATTGTTCTTAATTTTATATTTGTATGATGATGATTGTTTTTCATATTAATTGTAGTTATTATTTATACGTGAAATATCTTAAAATTATTGTTTTTAATATTAATTGTTATTATTATTTATTTTGGAGAAATGGTTGATATAAACTTTTAAAGTATAATAACCGTACAATATGACAATGCACTATGTTACAATTTTTTAAAAATTCAAGGACTATTTCATAAATATAAAAATTACTCGAAACGATACTTAGTATTGACCGGTATCAATATAGTACCGTATTAGAACTTAGTCTGATACCAAATTTGGTATGATAGTTGCAATATTGAGTATTATACATGAGAAGCGTGTTCCATTTTTATTATTATTATAAAGAAAATTGATTTATCAATTCTTATTTGACACGCCTACTTATCAAAAACTAGACTTGGTTGTTTGACGCACCAAGCGCCCATCTTTAAAGGAAAAATTAAGACAACACAGCAAAATCAGAATATCTTATTAGATTCTTAAGTCGAAATATCTCTATTCAAAGACGGTGGGTGCATAACACTTTTTTAAAAGAATTATGGAAAATCATTACAATGCGAATCCTCTCTAATATTAGTAAAGTAAGCCATAAGCATGTTGACATCACCTAACAGCAATCAGTGATTAATCTCCATCAGTTTGAGATCTCAGAGCTAACTTTAAATCTCATTCCAATATTTCAGAGTTGAAAATTTTGGAAGGAGCAAATGTTTATGTAAATTTTTTAAATAAGTTATTAATATATTAATTAAATGTGCAATTTCTGTCTTGAAATAATTTTCAGAAATAACATTTTAACATTAATAAAGCGTGAAGTAGCTAGAAATTTTTATAAAATGACACCAACCAATTTATGTAACAAATAATGGAGACCTGCCTACCCAATGCAGGATGCATAACTTTAACTTACAACCCCGGGAAATGACCAATAAACTTCCAAAAATTTAGGGCACGCATCTTTATGAAGAGCCCGTGGAGTTGGACTTGATCCTCTGTCCTAATAATCCTTGGAGGGGCGTGGAGTTATCTTGTGAGGAAATGAGGACAAAATTTAAAAGCCAGATGGCATCGAGCAAGAGTATAATCTGGACAGGCTGCACCAATCAACCATGTCGTACCATGATTTGTCGTTTGGCTCCACAGAAACCCGAACCTTTCAAACTGTTAATTTATTTTATTTAAATAATACAAAACTAAAACACCTTAATAAAACCAGATGCTCCAACTCGAAAATTCACCAGTCTTTTATCTTCTTTCATTTAAGCTTACAACGCAATGTGGTTCTCCCTCTCTCTTTCCCTTTTTAATAAAATTGATAAGTTAAATATTTATTAAATAAATATTATATATAATAGTTTATTTTAAATAAATAATTTAATCACACAATAAATTCCATGTATCAGTGGTATACTATCAATGACTTTTTATCTCGAAGAGCTTCGCGGAGTCTAACCTAAGATGACAGAGACTTTCTTCGAAATTTGAACCACCCCTGGCCCTGAGAGTAAATGTGTTTGTCTCTCTCCTTTCTTGTTTTTGGTACCATCGAACACACCTTTCAAAAGTAGACCACAAACTCAAACAATGAGAGTACTGCGTAAGACTCTTACTGCATTCAAAGAATCAAAATTTTCTAGTTAGTGTATATTTTAATTTAAAACATTCATAAATTTTATAGTTATAGCCATTATAAAATAAAAATATTATTGTTATATAAAAACATATAATTAATTAATTAAATCTATAAAGTTTTAATTTGTTTCCGATATATTATATTAAATTTTACCGTATAGCAATGAATTGACTCACCCACTATGCAATCTTAAACAATCTTACTCAAAGAAGTTACTTCACAAAACTACCCAATACGCTGTTGTGCCTGTATTCACACATTTCGACTAACTTGCATCGGATAGACACACTTAACCCTTTGTAACTAATCTTCCGGATACTTCTTACATAAAACACTTTAGTGGTTTTATCAGCTAAGAGCTTCTTTAACTCTTGCGGGTGGGTATCTTACATGCAGGGCTTCGTCTAGATTCTCCATACCCATTTGATAGGGCGATTGTAGGAGCTAGCATCCATGTTTAAAGTGAGTTGAAATGTTATCCACTCAGAGGCCTCTTTCTTGATTTGTGACGGATTCTTTTCCAGATTTTAAAAGCACCTTCTTTCCACAGGAAGCTTGTGGTAGACCCAAGGACAATCTCAATTACAACTCGATCCCCCTCGTAACCTATTGTGTTTGCTTAAGATATCTCTGAAGTTAGGTTAGGACCATCAATTAGGGTTCCAAAACTCCTCGGAGACTCTGCAACTAAAGAAGATGTGAACAATTGAATGAGGAACTCTTTTGTACATTGCACATTTACTATTGATGTTTTAAGTAATTCGACCTCTCTAGTGTAAGCGTTCTATTCCTGATTAGGAGCCACGGTAGAATGAAACCGTAGTAGGTAGATTCTTGCTCCATCCTAGCTTCCACTAAGGTAATCAAGTCCTTTGTCCTTTGGAGCTTTCCCAGCAAATAAGTTGGTGTACGCCCCTGTATAATGCCCTGTCCATATATATTTGTCCTGTCTCCAGGGGATCGGAATCCGGTCTAGTAGATGAGTCTGCACGAACTCAGGAGCTCCCTGTCACTGATCATGATTGATCCACCTGTTAACTTTGGATTTGCAGGGAATTCTTCGAATAAGAAGAGGTAAGACTGGACTACTGCAAATTGGCCCCAGCTTGGATCAATTATCCTAAAATAGGGAGCAATTTGCTTATTCCCAATTTTATATGCAAATTTTCTTCCTAATTCATCCATAAACTTGAGTAGGTCCCGGACAAATTAGGAGTTACAGGATCTGTATTTTAACTCCCAAAGGCTTCTTCATTTTAGAATATATGTATCAATCCATTCGGCCCCTATTTGGGCTTTATTATATAGGATACATCCACATCCTTTTCCTTAGAAAGATATTCTTACTAGTGCAAATACGTGTTATATCCAACCTCCACCTCCTTCATTTAGAGACTTGTACACATCTTGCCAGGAAACTTTAGTGTGGATTCTTCCTTCCTTATCTGCAGCCCATAGGTACCTTTTCATGATGCTTTTCAATTTCTTTAATCAAACCATTTGAGAATAGGAAATGAGAGGAATAGTACACTTAAGGGAGATTAGAACAAATCTGATTAGCAAGACTTCCTGTTGCAGAGAAGGATTTGTTGATCCAACACTTCACCCTTCTTTGATTTTTTAAAACTAAATGAGCATAATCCTCAAGCTAAAGTTTCTTTTTACTTACGAGAAGTCCCAAGTATTTAAAAGGTGGATTTATGATCTGAAGCCTAGAGCTATTTATGATCCAATCCTTATCAGAGTGAGCACTTCTTGAGATGAAAATATGGCTTTTGTTCCTGTTAAACCTCCAAACTAGACAACTCTTTAAAACCATAGGGTGGCCGTGAACAAACTGATCAAGGCATCATGAGCTCTGCAGAAGGGATCTTTATCTACAAAAGCAAAAGAGACCAAACCAATCTTTTTACACCTAATATGGAAGGATTAGAGTTGATCCTAACCATCTAAACCAAAATTTATGCATAACTTTCATATATAATTTACAATAAAATTTTGTAAGATCCTTCACTTATTTATGTGTACATGTCATACAAAAAAAAAAAAAATAAAGATAAAATTTTGTAGTATATTCACTTCCAAGCCTTCTAAGATCCTTTATGTGACTCTAGTCTCGTAGTAGATCCACCACAACTTTTTTTTACTTCTCTTCAAAACCTACGTGTGGAGAAAAAAATCCACACGCCAAGCTATAGGCTTAGTAGTGATTAAGCAATTTTATTTCTTATTCAATTCAATTCAATTCATTTCACCATAACATGCATAAAATATAATATTCTTCAAATTTAAATATCTTCATTTATTTGTAAGCATAAATAGGTATTTAAATTCAATTTATGAAATAAAAGCATGTATTTATTATAGTAACTCAGATCTAATTACACAATGATCAATAAATTGTATAATCAATTAGAAGTTCGTTAAGTCTTAGTCATGCATTTATATATGTTTTATGTAATTGCCCAAAGTAAAATCCATCGAAATTTCATTGCTGAGTTGGATAAGTGAGATTTTAAAATATGGGACCGAGTTCTCATAACCATACGGTCCATTTGCATATTTATATCTTACGAGACTAAGCTCTCGGAGCCACATAGTCCATAAAATAAATCAAATATCTTATACTAGAACCGAGGTTTCGAAGCCATACAATTCGGTAACACATGTCATGTTTAAGTACTGCTAATTCTCTAATTGACATGTTAACCTTGTCACATCTTTCAATTCCTATATATTTTATTAGGGACAAATCTAATTAAATTTGATTGAAATTTAATGATAAAAGAAACTCATAATAGCCAATTCAAGCTATTCCATATTTAGCCAAAGTAAATGTCACTCCTTAATATCATTTTTCCTTCCATTTAGTTTTAATTTAGTTCATATAACATTCAAGATGTATTCATCTTACCAATTATTCAAAAATAATATGTAACTCAAGTTTTGCCAATTGGGGAAAATATAAATTATAAGTTCAAAATCTAAAATAATCACATATACTACTTCATTTACAATCCAATTAAATATTTTTAACAATAATTTTATAAACCCCTAATTTTATCTCAAGAACCTTACACAAATAACCTAATTAATATCATTTATTTCTACTAATATTTTTATTTTTGACTTTTACCCCTTTCTTGGATCAAACTTTGACCACTAGTCAACTTTTGGTCAAATACTTAAAATGAACTCGTTTTGACTTCATATTAGATCCTTGGGCTATCCTTGATTATTACTGTCCGATGCCAAATAGAATAAAGTGCAGTTTAAGTCTCGAGTGTCATAATTCACCTCGGGATGTACTATTTACGACCTAAAAAGTTCTCTTTATGAAAACGAGATTTTTAGGGTGTTACACTTGAATTCATTCGAAGATCTTGGATATGAGAATTTAATAATCAATCATACAAAATATTTACTGATTTCCTCTAAAATTTTGCGTCCTTTAAAAAACTCCAATGTGACATCTGTGCCTGTTGTTTTAATGCAAGCCCAGGTCCTTGGATAGAAAAATCCATTCTAGCCATCATGTCCAGAGACTTTAGTGGAGTTGAGTTTAAATACCACCTTCTCCATGCTAAGGGCTAGCTGGTCTTGTTAGAGATTCAATATATGCCTTCGTAAATTGATTAGAGAAGAAGGTTTCCTATAGAAGACTGATGATGAACTAAGGGCAGGAGTGCCACTATATTAGTATTCTTCATGTCTAGGACTGAATTACAAAATAAGTTTGGTAGGACAGTGCTCTAGCATACTCATTAAGTGTTATTCTTTCTTTTATAAGGAGGATCTCCATCCCAAGTTGGTTTTCTAACTCTCTTTGCACCTTTATCAGTGATCTCTTTGCCTTTTGCACATCTTCTAAAGTGTTATGACCCCTGTTTTTGTGTTTAATTTTAGCTCCTCTTTGATTTCCTTCAACTTCTTTACATGTAGATATTCTTTGCGACAACTGAATTTAGGAAATACCCTTTTAATAGCTTCCTTATAGCCTTTTACTTCCACTAGGTAGTTATTAAAGTGAAGTATTTATTGCAATCCTGGAACATATTTTAAGCCATTAGAGGTGCATGATATGAAAAGAATGGATCTACTCTTTGGGAAGAAAGCGAACCATTCTCCATTCACTAATGCTCTGTTCAGTCTTTTTCTGATATGCCACAACCTAAAGTTTTGTTGCTGCATGTATAATTTTTCCCTTCTAGCTTCAAATCAATGACCTCTAGGTTCTTCACACACTCTTAGAAGTTAGTTGAGAAATTCTTCAAGATAACATTCCCTTCAGCTTTAGAGAAGTAGAATGTGCTATTAAAATCGCCTAGTATTATCCAGAGTCCTTGAACTTAGGACTGGAGCTCCTTTAGTTTTCTCCAAAGTGACCTCTTCTGGATAACAAAATTTACTCCATATATAGATAGTAGTTCTTTCTTGAACTTATAATACCTCCAGATGCATGTAATAACTTAAATTTAAATAATCATTGTCAAAACAACCACTACCCTAACTATAATGAATGTTATTGGTGGTTGGAAAGCATTAACCATTGCTTTGCTTTCCTAAAAAATCATCTTCAACGAGCTTTTTTAAAGCTAATTTTGGTTTCCAGAATAAATGATTTATGCTCTAAAACAAAATCCTTTTAACATTTGTTGTTCCATGATACTATTTACATGTTTATTGTGAAGGTTTAGAGCCCTTAGGCTTGTCCTTCCTTCTCCGTTTTCTTCTATTATCAACCTTAAAATCCTCCAGCTAGCTAATTCTGGCGTAATTGAAATGTTTTTAACTTCTATTTCCAATCACCTGAGTTATCTCAGTATCAACTTCAATTAGGTTTTCTGTAGTGATTTCATGTATTGACTCCTTAGTCACCAGATCCTTTGGCTCCTCATTCATTAATTTTCTAAGTTTAAGTTTAGTAGTCCCCAAATTGTTTCCTCCTTTTGTGCTCTAATGAATATTTTCAGTAGTTCTAAGGAGTTAGGGGGACTTTAGATATACTTTCCAACCCCATAAGCTCTGAACAATCTCCTCTAATAAGCCTTTTCCTTGTGGCTCTGCAGTGATTACCTTGCTCCTCGAGGGAACATTGTCTCTCCTTCCTAATAGGTAGTTAGAGCCAAGTGACGTGTCTTTGAATAAATGTTGATATATATGGTGTTGCAAAAAACAATGTTACAGAGTGTCCACCATTTCTATATCTTAAAAGTGTCCAAAAAAACGTTCGTAATACTATATGGAATAAATAATATTTATGTAATTTTCTAGTATTGGTTATAACCATAATTATCAAAAAAATATTTAAATTTTTAGTTTGTTGTTGGTAATTTTATATCTAATGATACTCACGTGATCCGTCAGATATGTAAATAATTATGTGCTAAAAAAATTTAGACACCAACTATTTATTAGAAATTAGAAAATTTTTAAACCTAAAGTCACCTTTTTTTTAATTGAAAGACTCAAACTAAGATTGTGGGGATCTGGAACTTGAAGCCCAATGAACACTGGTTCACTCTTTCTTTGTGAGAAATTAAAAATTCATTAAAAAATGAGGATATTTACATGAGAGTCTCACTCATGTGAGACAACCCTCTCCTCTTGGCTCACTAACACTAGATACAAAACGATAGCGTGCAAGCAAATGAAGAAACAAAGTCGTTACACAATTAGGGTAAAATAAACTACCCCTTTGTCGATATATTTTTTATAGGAAAGGTGAAGGTCTGTTTCACTAGCAGATGCTTTCGCGGATATTCCACCAAGTTTCAACTATAGCATACGATTTAGAATTGAAAAATCACGTTTCTTGATTGAGATCATTGCCTATAAGATTTTCAAATTTCCTGCTTCTATCAAATAAGTTCCTATTAGTGAATGAATCGTGATTCGTCACGGACTTGACAGAAAAAGAAAAAAAAATAAGTATAGTTGTTTTATGTTTAGAACTTTATAAATGTGTAAGAATTTAGTAATTTTCGCAATTAAAACTTTACAAATATGTTTTGAACCTTACAAATGTTTTTATGTTGGAATCCCCCCTGGTTCAATAAGACCTTTATTTGCTTTTTTTTTTTCCCCCTAACGATCGATCTCCTAATTCTCAATTTAGACCAATTTTATGCTGTCATCTTTAAGCTTATTACTAATATGCTTAAAACTACCCTGCCATAATATATTTATCCTTAATTATGTGCGATGAACAGTTGTGGTGAACAGTAGCCGCGATAAACAGTAGACGATGGAGTAAGCAGTGAACAGTAGATGGTGAACAGTAATAACGGAGGTAAATAGTGATCGGTGAACAGTAATCACGCGTGGTGAGCAGTAAATTCAAAAACTAACTAAGGGATACGCAAGGTTACGACACCTCTTGGAAACTTGTTCCAAGCAATCTCGATGATCAAAACTAACCCAG
>JAOSBO010000209.1:17619519-17633929 GCA_027563915.1 Erythroxylum rotundifolium
GAGGTTGCATCCCGTATTGCAATCTTTGGAATTATTATTTTTGACCGGTTTCCAAGGATCGATCATAAGGTCGAATCAACAAAGCCGCGATCAGCCATGCAAATCATGAATCTAGCTTTACGTAAAATAATAATCCAAGCCACTAGATTACCATACCTAATGCTAATCTTGACACTCGAGATTTGGCTTTAAGGCATCAATGTGAAATCTAAATTTTTCATATGTGACACATCAGAGTCTCTTCTTAGACTCACTAAGGCAACTATTCAAATAAAAAAATTATCATGCATACTACACAAGTATGAAGATAACTCAATATTACATACACTCAATATTAATATTATAAAGTGTCATCCTACGTGCTACTCAAGCGTTAGAGTGATTACCTGTGTGACAAGGTCAATCAGAAGCCTGGTGACATTACAATATGCCTTATCATGTAATTACATTCCAATGAAAAATTGAGAAAAACTTTTATTGCAATTAAAACATGCCCACTGTACAACAAGAGATAACTCAATGAAAAGCTAAACCCTAATACAAACCTAAACTCATCACATGAGCCTTGAATGAATCTTAAGGAATAGGTTTAGTTAAGTAATCATCTACCATCTTGCTAGCAGGTATATACTTTATGGCAACTTCTTTATTTTTTATGGCATCTTTAACAAAATGATAACACCTTTTGATATGCTTGTATTTAATAATGAAGCTTCAAATCTTTAGAAAACTGTATGGTAGCAATGTTGTCATATAACATTTCAATAAGATCATTAACTCTAGGAGTAAGATTAAGATCCTAAAGAAAGCTTCTCAACCATATTGCCTCCTGAGCGGCAAGACAACAAGTAACTTATTCCGCTTCCATTGTTGATAATGCTATGTAGTCGTGCTTCTTATTGCACCAAGATATGGCTCAGCCTACCAAGGTGAAGACATATCCTACAGTTGACCTAGACTCATCCGGGCCACCACCCCAATTGGCATCCAAATATCCCCTTAACCTTAAATCCCCACCTTGATAGCAAAGAACCAGGGCTGAAGTACCACGAAGGTAGCGAAAAATCCTTTTGATTGCTTGCTAATGAGCAGGTCCTGGGTTGCTTTGATAACGACTTACCAAACTAACCACAAAGTAAATGTCAGACTGTGTACACAACATAACATACATTAAGCTTCCTATGGCACTAGCATAAGGAACATTACTCATTTTTTCTTTTTCCTTATCTGTTTAAGGGTATTGATCAAGACTCAAGGTAAAACCCTTTTCAACTAGAGTATCAAAGGGTTTGGAATAATGTATTCGAAAACATTCCAAGATTTTATTAATATATGCTTCCTAACTTAAACCAAGAAGCTTCTTAGGATGATTTCTAGTTATTTCCACACCTAGGACATACCTAGCTTCACCCATGTCCTTAATATCAAAGATAGAGTACAACCATTCTTTAATGGTTTTGAGCATCCCCATATTATTTTCGGCAAGTAATATGTCATCAACATACAAAGTGACAAAACAAAATTCCACTTTACATCCATTTGAAACAATGGCTTTATAGAATCTGATATACCACGATCTGAAAGACTGTTTGAGACCATATATAGATCTTTTAAGACGATACATTTTTTCTTCTTGACCTTTTGATACAAAAATAATAGGTTGATTCATATAAATCTCTTCCTCAAGGTTACTATTGAGGAAAGCAGTCTTTACATCCATTTGAAACAACTCAAGTCTAAATGGGCAAGCAGTGCCAGAAGTAAGCAAATAGAGGCAATTCTCATCATAGGAGACAATGTCTCTTTATAGTCTATACCCTTTACATGGGTATAGCCTTTCGCTACCAAACGGGCCTTGAACTTATCGATCGTTCCATCTGCCCAACTTTTTATCTTAAAAACCCACTTGTTTCCAATTGGCTTTCATTGGGGCGAAAGATCAACTAGTTCCCAAACCTAATTTCTTGCCATTGAGTCCATTTCATCCCTTATGGCATCCATCCACTCTATGTGGTTAGGTGAATCAACAACTTTTAAATCGAGGTTGGTTCTTCCATTTCCAAAAGAGTACAAAGGAATATTTCCTCTCCGATTTGAAAATATCATCGAGGAATTCCTCCACACTCACTTCTTTGGAGTCTAGGACCTACATTTTTCTACCCTGATTCAGAATCTCTCCCCTATCTCTTGGAGATGTGGGGATCATGTTGAGACCACTCCCACTATCCCCTTGAGATGTGGGATTTTGAACCTGTAGACTATCCATAGGTTCTTTGTTTAGAGATTGATGAACCTCATTCTCGATTTGGTTCTCTTGGGCATGAAAAGTCTCAGTGACTTGTTGAGTAACTAAATTCTCCCCTTCACTGAGATTACCTTATTGTAACTCATACAACTCTAGGTCCCTTTTTATTTCACCTATGCTTGGGCACTCGTCCTCAAGAAGCTCTGCATTGTGGGACGCAACTTCTGTCATGCCACCATTCGAGTGCTCACTAAACATAATATACCCTTTAGAATGCTCGGGGTATCTTATAAACACCATTTTGGTGGCTCTTAGTCCAAGTTTTCCATATTTATGAGTTGGGTTGTGTACATAACCAGTAGGACCCTATGGGCGCAAATGATCTAAAGAGAGATTTCTTCCATTACATAACTCATATGGAGTGGCGGGTATACTTTTACTTGGCATATGATTAAGAATATAAGTTTTTGTAAACAACGCATCTCCCCAAAAACTAATTGGAAGACGAGCGTATGCCACCATTGACCTGACCATGTTAAGCAATGTTCGATTCCTATGCTCCGGAACACTGTTTTATTGTCGAGTTTGAGGAATCATTAGTTGTCTTGTTATATACCCTTTTTCTCACAAAATTCTTTGAACATATCAAATAGATATCCTAAACCACAATCAGCTTGAAGAGTTTTAACTTTTCTTTCCAATTGTGTCTCAATTTTAGTCAAAAAATGTTTGAAGGCATCAAGTGCTTCATAACGATGAGCTAAAAGGTACATATACCCATACGAGAATATTTATCCATTAAAGTAAGAAAATAGATAACCCCATGCTATGCCTTAACATTCATAGGTCCGCAAATATCATAGTGAATAAGTTCTAGAGGTTTAGACACCCTTGAAGCCTTCCCAAAAGGTTTTGCAGCTACTTTACTAGCTAAACATAACTTATATTTGGGTAACTTAACCTTAGTGAGTTGTTCTAAAAGATCTTCTTTAGCTAGCCTACTCAATCTATCTTGGCCTATGTGATAAAGTTTAGCATGCCATTTAACAAATTTAGATTTAGGATCAAAATATGAAACATAAACTGAAGATGAATTATCATAACATGTATCTAAATCAAGAATTAGAAAACAACATAGCCCAAAATATTGCCATTATACATAATATCCAATCCATAATGACTAGAACTAAAAACGAATCATGATTTCATTATAGTTACAAGAGACACAAGGCAACATTGAACCCCGCGTGCATAGAGAGCATTATGGAGAAGCAAAGTATTTCCTCCCTGTAACTTGAGCTTATATGTCCTTATTCCTAGGACATCTTCTTCACTGACATTTCCTAATATGACAATTTGTGAACCCACCGGATACTGATGAAAGTCCACATAGCCAACTCGATCCCAAACTATGTGCTTGCTTGCTCCTATATCTATAATCCAAATAGGAAGAGAATTAGCAACTACTACATGAGAACAAACATATAACTCGAAAGTAAAGAATAAGAAAGGTAACTTTTTAGGTTCAGGACAATCCCGTGCAAAATGACCTTTCGTTCCATAATTATAGCACTTCATACGTGCCATGTTTTTCTCTCCTTTTCCCTTAGCCTTTTGCTTATTGGCAACATGAAAATTTGGTCCATTCCTTTGAGGAGGCTCAGAACCTTTTCTCTTACCTCGATTGGCATTGTTTCCTTTGGGTCTTTCATTTTAGCAATAAAAGCCACATTGGAAGAATTAGATGCTTTTAAGTGATCCTTCTCCATTTTGAGGTGCCTAGTGATCTTTACAAGAGTTTTGACATTCTCATTATGTGTCAAAACAAGTTTCACATTCTTCTAGTGCTTAGAATGATCTGGAAGAGCCTGAATCATATTCAGGACTTGTTCCTCTTCAAAGATAGCCTGACTAGTTGCCTTAAGATCACAAACCATAGCAATCAGGGTTTGTAAATGTTCAACCATAGTACGAGTCGTATTAATCTTATAATTCATCCACTTGAGGTGCAAAGCAAAAAGTCTTGTAGCGGATGTTTAATCAAAAGTGATCTTAAGTTTGTCCCACATGTCCTCAGCAATTGCATAATCCTCAAACTCTCCAATTAGATCGTCATGCATGAAATAGAACATAGTATAACATGCCTTACAATCCTTTTTGGACCAATCTTCTTAAGCCTTTAAGGATGTTTGATATTGCTTACTAGCAGTATCAATATCTTTTCCATCTTTGTCTTTGACTGAAAGCGAAGTCATAATTATGGTTAAAATGTTCGAGCAATTCTCATTCATTTAGAAGATACTGAATCTTCCTTTTCCATATATCATAATTGGACCCATCCAATTTTTGAATGGTGGACAAATCACCGATCAAGCTTTTAGTTGCCCATATCTGCAAGTATATATAAAAATGACATATGGCACATTTTCATTAATTAAATTATTTGAAAATCCGTAATTCATGTAGTATGATCGAAAATTTCGCTAAGCTCATAATCATCTCATACAAAAAATGAATTAGAAATTTCTATAATTTAATTAACCTATTTTAATTTGAAATATCAAAAAGATGAAAAAATATCTTATATGTAAAACTAATTTGCAATAAAAAACTTAATACATATAAAACAAAATTTACATACAAAATTATATAAAACTCATTTATATAATATTATTTTAAATATAATACAAAATTACCCATAAAACATATTTATGGAATATTTCAAATTATATTATATAAAAACACATTCATAAATTTATAACAAGTTAACTCATGCAAATCATATGGCAAAAAAATATCAAATAGCAAAACTTATTTGCATAATTAAACAAATTAATCTTAAACTTTTATGAAATAATAAACAACCAAAGACTAAATTGCTAGTTACATACATAATATCATATTTCATGATAATCCATATAATTACAACCAAGAACTTGTGTACTATCTAAGAGATACTAGAGTTAGATGAGCATCTATACTGCAAAAGTGTTTTTTTTTCAGTAATCAAGGTACTTTCCATTACTGTATCAAGAAAGCAATGTTTTTAGTACCGTAGAACTCCTAGCAATAATAAAGACCCAAAATCTCTTCCTTCCTCAGTGATATCCATGAAGCGGTTAGAACACTCTTTATCATTTGAAGCAAAAGAGGTTAAGAAGATTCAAAGAAATGGACACTTCTACATAACAATGTGTAAGTAAAAGAAAGTTTTCAAGCTTCTGCATGAAAATATCCATCTGTCAAAGCCTTGTTTTGTTTTTAACCAAATGCTTTTTAAAACTTGGATTAAAAACCATGCATACATCTTCTAGAGAAAACCTTTAATGAGTTTTCCATAAAGTAAAGAACACGTATATCTCTTGTTGATTTCAACATACAAAAATGAGAGAGTCACACAAACCTCTTTCCTTTGTTTTCTTTTTTTAATTAAACAAGAGAGAGAAGTGTTGAACGTTAAAACAACAATTCACAACCTTTTTTCTTTCAACGTTCAAAAACCTAGAAGAGTATGTATATTTTCTTTCTAAAGGATAGCATATGCAGCAGAAATAAAAATTGCAATCCTAAATTCATATATTGGTCTATTGCATTAAATATTCACACTAATAGCAAGAACAGGTAATAATAAAATACCTAGAATTTGTGAGGATTAATTGGTATCAAACTTTAAAAATACGAAGTCTCTATGCACTCCACACTGAGAAATTATGTCCCATTCAACACTTGATATGGCTATGGTTAAATTTTGAAGAACCCTTTCTTTAAGAATGGAGAAAACAAAATTTCTCTTCTTTTTTCTCTTATTGATTTCAACTTAAAAATGAGAAATATGTATTTATCTCTCTTTGCTTCGTAAGTGTTTTGTTTTGACGTTGAAAAACTTGAAAAACTAACTTCCACTATTTGGTTCTTAAACGTATATAATAATCATTAAGACTTGGTCATAACGTCTTTATCATTTTTTGCATCTTAAAAAACGTTAAAAGATAAGAGACCACACATCTCTTCAAAAAAATTTTTTGTTTAATTTATAAAAGAAATAAAATAAAACTATTTTATTTTATTCATTTATTTTGCATAAGAGAGTTTCCACTATTAATTATATTTTCTATGCTAGCAAAAGATATAATAATATGGCATATAGATTATTTAATAAATTATCTTATAATAAATTAAATAATCATAAACAGGAAATATTACACTCGTAAGTGTGTGACCACATAAGTTCATCATTGAGCTGGTAGTAATTAATCCAATTGATTACTAACCAAGGTTGGCGTCTAACAACACTCCTCAACAACTGAATAGTGTGAAGTAGCAACTTTACAAAGGTAGAACCTGGTTAAGGATAATGTATTATTACTTTCCATCACTACAACTCCGAATTATCCTAAGGTATGGTTTAACTATCAAATATTAGATAACCAACTATGTTACATGTTGATCATTAATGATTGGTGAAAGACTTAAGAAACTCCTTTCCTCCCTCATTCAATCGCCTTGGCCAAGGTCTTGAAACAACCATTAAGTTCAATAATAGCATAGAGCTCAAACTCATTACTTAGAGATGATGGATCCCATATTGACTCATCACTAATCAAATAGATACTTAATTATATCCAATGATCATTAAACTAGCATTTTTACACACTAGGTGTCGAAATGCAAAACATAATAAGTGATTAGTATGATGATCTCAGGTCAAAGGAAAAATATACATTTAAATCTTTATGAGAATATCCCACTTAACAGTTCATAAGTAATATTAATCATTGGGAATTCTTATTTTGGTCAGTTCAATGACCATATCTCCATATGCATCATCTATATATGTAACTTAGTAAATGAGATCTACTAATATCCATCCAATAGATATTACTACATACATATTGATCTAACGATCATTAAATTCCTTATTTGATGATGTTACGATCAAGAACTTGACTCTCATTATCATAATCTCCATTATGATGGCAAGTGCATAAATTTAATCAAGGACTTATCATATTATGATAAAAGCAATAAACATAATATGATAATATAACCATTTGCCATATTATTAAACAAAGTTAATAATTACAAAACAAAAATGTTCAATCTATTACATAACGATTGGGTCAGGGGCATAATTCCAACACTTTCTTCATTACATAAGTTTTAACATTTAAAATTTAAAAAACCAAAAAACTTCTATTATTTGGATTTTACATGTACGAAAATAAAATAAGTGAGGCTGTATACTTACTCTCTCTTCACTGTCATTATTTCAACGTAAAAAGGATGAAAGAGTATGGATGTTTTCAAAAACTTCCTTTGTATGGGTTATATGCTTAAAGAATAAGAAATAAAGTTTTTTCAGTTTCTATTAAACCAATTAAAAAATAAAGCCAAGATGATCTCATGCATATTAAATGAACAACTTTCATGTGTTAAAACAAAGAACACAACTAAATACACAAATCATTGGCATGTTTCAAGTATGATGTGAATGCAATACTAGCTCTAATACCAATATAGAATTATATTAAAGAACTAACCTTTGTTTGGAAGCGTTAGGATCTTCTTGCCATTTTCTAATCCACGTATGACGAACACCGGATGTATGGTGGTTACTAGAGTCACCGTTAAGTCGCACCCCAAACTTTAAGCCTTTGATGGTTTGCTTCACATGAGAGAGAATGGTGGAGAAAGTCTTTTCTTTATATTTTCTCTATTTTGTGATTGCAAAAAAATGAATCACTTTTCACATTTTAATCGTTCTCTTTTAAAGGACATAAATAGTTGTATGGTCATTATTTTTTAAACTACCAATATGCAATTAGACAAAGCAATCAATCTATTATGTATTGGGGAGGAGGTGGAGGGTACGAGGTTGATATAACAAAAGTTGTGTTCTTTGAGTCGATTGTTTTAGGTTTGAATTTTACTTACAGGTTGATAGCTTTGAATTTTTTGATAATTTGTTAGAGGCTAGGCTGGTCTGATGAGAATCGAATTAACTTGCCTGAAGTTCTTCTTGGTCTATGTGTTAAATCGTCTTATGCAAAATGTGGTTTGTATTTAGATTCTCAGAGATTGTGGGGTAGTTCGGGGAATATCTATAATTACTATCAGTTATAGGAATGTCTACAATCATATACAAGTCTACATGTGGACCAGAGCTTACATGAATTACAGTCATTTTAGCTTGTTTTCTTACATTGTGTCCCCTTACCGAAGCTTGCAACTTTACTAGTCTTTTAATTGCTCGAAGTGCCCTCCTTTCTTACACCTACATCCATGTTCACTAGAAACTGTAGTCTATTTCACACAAATAACTATCAATTACTTCTAATTCAAGAATAAAACTTTACATGCAAAATGGACACAGAGTGTGAAGATTATGACAACTACTTTTTCTTGTATTAGAACTTTACTAAGTATCCCTTAAAAGTGATTTGAATAACAATGCCAACATAGTGTTCTCGGCATGATAAGAAGGCTTAGTTAGTTTAGCCATCTCCACCACTACCTGACCAGTTGCTATTGCCGCCTCTACTGTAACTGCTTGGTTTTAAAGTATATTACAGTCTTTCTTTCACTGATGCCTTAAGCACCGTCACCGCCAATATTGCCTTCATCCAGACAGTCAAAAACTCTAACAACATGGTTGTTAGTGTTTACTGTGGAATTTATTGGTTCATTGTTGGGTATTTATAATATTCTATATTTTTTAAAACTTAAACTTTTTTTGGGAGAAAAAAGTGCATAATTTAGCTCAGCCAACAATCACTAGAAATGGTTCTAGTGGTGGTACAGCATCAAATAATAGTATTATGTGACGATCGTCGAAGATAAGAAGTCAGAGCTCGCAGACAATAAGGTGTCAGAGGAGTGGAACCTCATGGTAGAGATGTCAAAATATACCCAGCCCAGCCTAGCCTGTGGTCAATGAGTTTGGCTTAGTCAAACTAGCCCATGAGTCGGGTGGATATGGCTCGTGAATCACGGGTCGAGCCACAGGTCGGCCATGGCCCATCTACGGGCCACGAACAAAACGAATTCATTTTGTTTGTTGTAAAATGACGTGATTTTGTTCATCTTTAAAATATTTATTCCACCGATAAAATGAAACGGTGTCATTTTTCATCTTTAAAATATTTGTTCCACCAATAAAACAATGCCATTTTTCTTTAAGTGTAAAACAACTTCGTTTTGTAAGAAGACAGTTAATAAAATACAAAACAAAACAAAGTCATTTGCTTGCAAGTAAAAACGATGTTGTTTTGCCTCTCATTAAACAAAAGCCACGCCACCCTACTGCCTGCTGCATCCCTCCTTTCCTCGTACACTTGTCCCTGCTCATCTGTCAGCCTCTTGCCTACCTCTATCTCCCTTCATCCTCGATAACTCACACATAGTCTCATTGAGAACTCCCTTCGTCCCCGAGAACTCAGTCACTTCTCTATTCTTCTTCGTTTCACCTTGTTCCTTCGATCTTCTTCTTCATATATCATCTGTCATAGCAACGTTCTCTATTTTTCAATTTGGTTTTTTTTGTTGTTTGGAGATATGATGTGGCTAATTTGAGAACTTTCTAAGTTAATATTGAGAATATGGGATAATGCTTGTAACGTGTTTGATGAAATGTCGCAGACATTACTGTGCTTGATTTCACATTTCAAACCATCTTTCTTGCTACATTAGTATTTTGATCTTCTGTTTCCATTATCCTCAAGTTAGTATTGAGTTCACAGCTCTAGAATAGCTCTAGTATTGAGTTCACAGCTTAAACATGGCCATGCCATCTCATCTGTCTCGGATCATATTTTCTTTTGCTCGTCAATGGATTAGTTTATTAATCGCTCAATTATACGAACACAGAAGCATATCATATTAAATAGTTGGTATTATGCTGCATTCATCCTTTCCATGATAAAGTTCAACTTCAAAGTTAAGATACGCTTCTCTGTAGTTATGTTGAAATGGAGTATGAAATTAGAGGTAGTAATACCATTCATCTCTATACAAGGGTAGTTTGGGTTGACAGTATAAAAGGTAGAAGAAATTAAGAGTTTGTATATGTTTTCAATTTTTGATATAAAAACGAGGAAAATAGAAATTAAGAAGTTGATCCTGTATTTGCATCATTACCCAAATATTATGATCATTGCCTTAATGAAAAAGGTGTATATAATTACTATTCCATATGTCTACCTATTACTATAAACAATTGGATACCATATTGTGTCTTCAAATGAAACCTATTAATATAGATTATAGGTTTTTGCAAGCATTGATAAAACCAGATAATACCTTCTTCTTTTTTTTGTATTCTTCAATATATGAATCTCCCATTGATGATCTCTTAAAGTTCTTTTGAACCAAAAATGTCCTCACTTAACTACCTCTAAATTATACCATATATATTCTTACAATCAATTAGCAATCTAGCCTTTTATTCACTACTTTAACACAAAAAATTTTATCTTAGAATGTCTTTTCTTCATTTTGGGTGAGAATAGTATGTATTCTCCTCCCACAATCCTTTTTACACTCAATAGTAACTATTGACCTATGATTTTTTTCGTAGACATAGTCAACTCTATCTTGTATGCTTATATTCTTCAATGAATTTTTTAAACGAGACATTTAATTAAATATCATCCCCTAACTGAGATTAATTTTAGAGTTTATGTCACTTAATACATTGATATAACGGTATTTGAGCTTCTTTGTTTTGCCATTGAACTTCCTTCTAAGTTATTTATGTCCTCATCATAAATTTTCAAATTATTGTTTCATAGTTTAATAGGGTATTTACTAATAGTAAACTCATATATACTATGTGAATAATCTTAAATTTCATAATAACAAACATCATTTGCAATATCCTCATTAGAGTATCCCAATTCACTAACTTGAGGTGATACTTGATCAATGTAATCTTCTTCAATAAATGTTAGGCCATCTTAATCCTTTTCTAATTATAGGCTTCCATCAATAGTTTGTTCATTGATTGTAACTTTCGCTCCATCGTTATTATTATAATTATGATACATCCCATTAATTTTGAGACATAATTATACATGTGTGGTGATTATATAAGTGGATATGTTAGATAGTTTGCTCCACAGATTATGAGGTACTTGACATATAATTAAGCTAATATGGTATTTGTACTAGGATATTTTCAATTGCCAGAGTTGGCCTTTAGGATTAGCTTGGAGTTGTTCTATATATAGTTAAAGAGCCAACTTGGATGGCACATCATGCATTGGGTTAACCCTTTTGCCTTTAAAGTTTTAGCATATTCTACTAACTTACTTAGAGAACCACTTTAATGTTTATGAAATATGCATTAGAGAACCACTTTAATGAGAGCATACATCAACCTAACCTTTGGACATTCTAACATATTCAAAGTTCAGACAATTTTGATTTTCTTGAACATTTTTTAATATGGAATATTTTAACTAGAATGTAGGAAAGTATTTTGATTAAGAATATGTCATTTTCTAATACATTTTTATTTCTATCTTTAAGTATTGATATGGTTTTTAACATATTCCTTCAATTGAGAGTTCTAATCAAGTACCAGAGGTAGAAGTGGAAACTTTTATTCCGACACCAAGTGACGCTAGAAGTTTAAATAAAACTCAGTTTAGTTAACATAAAAGTGAAGTTTGGAATTACTTTAAAAAGACTATATCGATCAACGAAATTGAAAAAGCAAAGTGCAATTATTGTCATAAGTTGTATTCAAGTGGCTTGAAAGGTGGAACATCTCATTTAAAAAGACATACGGAATCATTTGCTAAAAGGAAGGTCATTTTAAAAGGTCAAACATTTTTAACCGCTAACCTTATGAAAGGAAAGAATGAAATTACCTTAACAACTTTCGACAATAATATATCAAGAATTTTGATGGCTAATATGGTTATTAGAGATGAACAACCATTATCTATGGTTGAAAGCAAGAGATTAAGGGTATTTCTTAATTTACTTCAACTGACTTTCAAGATTCCAAGTCAAAATACATTGAGGAATGAGATTTTCAAAATTAATAAGGAGAAGAGAGAAACATTAAAAGCATTGTTAAGTGTTCAAGGACGAATTGCCATAACAACGGATATGTGGACAATCGATAACCAAAAGAAGGTTTACATGACAGTGACGACAAATTATATTGATAATGATTGGAATTTATGCAATAAAAATTTGAGGTAATTTATGATCTTTAATATTATTATCATTTAATTTTTTCGTAATTTTATTAATTTATGATTCATGTTGGTATGCTTTTTCATAATAAGTTCATTTATGTATTGACACCGTATATAAGTGAAAAATTGGCAAACATGTTGAAAGACTGTTTGATAAATTTGAACATCGACAACAAAGTATCCTCCATCAAAGTCAATAATTGTAGCACAAATGATGCTATGATTGAAAAGTTGAAGGGTAAGATGTGAGGTTGGGAGCTTATTGGCTAGAGGTAAGTTATGTCATATACGTTGTTTTGCACATATTCTTAAATTGAATGTGAAGGTTAGGTTGGAGATGATAAAGGAAGCAATAGAGTGTATTTGGAATAGTGTTTTATATTGGAGTGTAACTCCTAAAAGAGTTGAAATTTTTGAAGATGTTACACAAATTTTATGCATTCCAAATTCAAAGAAGTTGGTTTTGGGTTGTCCTACTAGATGGAACTCAAACTTTAAGATGTTGGAGTCAGCAATCCCATATGCATGGCTATTTATCAGACTAGCTGAAAGGGATTCTCAGTATATATGCTTATCATCAGAGGATCAATGGGACCTAGCTAGAGAACTTTGTATGAAGTTGAAATTATTTAATAATTGGACTGAATTATTCTTAGGAACAAAATATCCAACTTCACACCGTATCTTTAGCACTATGCCCAACATAAAGCATGTTTTATCATTGTGGATATTTGACTCCAATGCAGTGATTCGGACTATGACTGAGCGGATGACAAACAAGATTAATTCTTATTGGTATAAGGTTAGAGATATTGTTGCAGTATTATATGTGTTGGACTCAAGATATAAGATGGACAGGGTTGAATATATTTGTAATGCATTGTACACTGGGGAAGCTCAAGAGTGTCTACATACCATAACACAATTATAGTATCAATTGTTTAATGATTATGAAGTTAGAATGCAACAAACTCAGGATGAGGTCTTAGTAGTGCTTCAGGTAGTTCAACTTCGATTTCAGTTTCAAGTTCGATCTTTTCTTCTAACTCGTTATTAATAGATTCTCTTTCAAATTTTTTGAAAGAGAAAAGGGCTAGGATTTCTTACAATACAATGGAGTTAGGTAAATATTTTTCCATGTATTGTGTTCCTAAAACTGAAGGTGGGTCGTTCGATATACTGTCATAGTGGAAGACGTCTGCATCTGATCTTACAAGCCATTGCACGAGACTTGTTAGTTATTCCATCATCAGCCGTTACTTCAGAGTCTGCATTTAGTACTAGCGGTTAGGTCATTACTTCTCATCATGGTTGACTTAATTATCACACTGTGGAAGCTCTTATGTTTGCTTAAATTTGGTTAAATAATGAGGATATTGATGGTAAATTCTTTTCTTTTTAATATATTTATTTTATCTATCTTTATATTATCTTATTAATATTGTGTTGTTTATTTTCCTAAAACCACAGGTATTAATGCAGAGGGGCTAGTGAAATTAACCAATTGAAGTTTATTTTGATCAAATATGTGAAGATGAAGGTATTTTTAAATTTCTTTTTATATAATATTACATTACTAAATATTCTTTTTATTTTAATATTATATTACTAAATATAATATTTGTACATACAGATGATTGAATCCAAACTGTTGACAATCTTACTAACAAGTACTATTAGTCAATTAGATGATGCTCTCTGAATCTTCACTCTCCAGTATATCCAACATGATATTATCTTAATTTTGTAAATTTTATCATTTTTGTAAAATGATTTAGTTATTCATTCCCATATAGAAAATTTTCTATAGTTAATGAATTTGGTTTTATCAATTCTCTCTGATAATAATTAATAAATTATTTAATTAAATTTAAAATTGTAATTAATTGAATTGAAATTCTTAACTATAACTATTAACTTAATGACTTTTCATACAAATTTCTAATTAATTGAATTA
>JAOSBO010000209.1:17640407-17651933 GCA_027563915.1 Erythroxylum rotundifolium
ATATATATATATATATATATATATATATATATACTTGATTATGTGTGGTTTGTTATCACTGGCTATAAACGTATTAGCCACTGAGCTTCCTAGCTTACACTACTATTTTTCCACTCCTCAGGTGAAGCAAAAGCAGATCAGCATTAACTTGCAAAATTTGGAAGACTCCAAGGATTTTTATCATTTGTAGCTTAACTAGGTAGATTAGAAATTTTTAGCACTTAGAATCATTTCAAATATGAGCATCCATGAAAGTGTTTTGCATTTTGCTACTGATTTAGTTTTTGGGATTTGTAATTTAAAGTTATGTTAAGACTCGATTTGTTGAGAGTTGACAGAAAAATTTGCAGATATTTTCATATGTATATGTGTAAAATGTTATGTTCTGTCAAAATGTTAATATGACTGGAAGTAAAATTTTTGTTGCATGATGGCCTTTGGGATGGATTATCTTTAAGTAAAAATTGTTTAGACTGATAGTTGTACGTATGGAATTGAAAGTTAGATTTGGGTCATGTGGTTGTAGTTACTAGTTTTACATATATATAATTGTTGATAGCAGATGAATGAAAATATAGAATAAAGGTTAAAATGTGATCTAAAACTTCTAGGAATAAACTATATTGATCTAGGTAGAATTAGGATAAGTGGTCTTCATAAAAGTTTTAGATTCTTAGCTTTCTAACAATATAAAGTTTGGAATCTTTGGACTTCGAACGCAAAAGATATGGCCTTTAGACGAAACATAGGTACCAGATGAAGCGCCAGACGAAACGTAGGCACCAGACGAAATGTGTTTTGACTTCTATGGAAAATATCCATTGATCTAGGCTGAATTAAATAGAGTTGGCTTCTTACAAGTTGTAGATATTTTTCTTATCTTTCCAACGACATAAAGTTTGGAATTTTTGGGCTTTAGATGCAAAAGATATGGCCTTTAGACGAAGCATAGATACCAGACGAGGTGTCAGACGAAACGTAGGCACCAGACGAAGCGTGTTCTGACTTCCAGGGCAAATCTGTATTGATCTAGGTTGAATTAGACAGAGTGTCTTTTTGGAAGTTTTAGATCCTTTTCTTATATTTCCAACGATGTAAAGTTTAGAATTTTTGGACTTCGGATGCAAAAGATATGGCCTTTAGACGAAGCACCAAACGAAGCATAAGACGAAGCAATTTTGACCCTCTATATGGCAAAATTTCACTTCAAAGTTTTCACTAACGTTGTAGATCTAGAAGTCCTCTTCGAAACCATCCTAAAATGTCCACAATCTAATATCTCTAGTGAAAGTTATGCCAATTGTACTAAGATAGGTATGATTGAGGACATAATCGGGGTTGACTCTTTTGGCCGTAACTTCATTGTCCGACCTCCAAATGAAGTGATTATTGAACCAATAGATTCCTATAACATTTTTATATCTCTATAAAAAAATTGGTAGCCTTTGGTGTTGATTTGAAAAATATTAATGGAAAGAAAGTGAGAAAATTGATAGGAGGAGCATGACTTAGTTATGAGCATACTTTGGCCTTTAAGCACATCTTGATCTGTATAATAGGAAACTTTTGGGATGTTATAAAAATGAATATGAACCGATGATGGCCAATGAGAGTTCATGGAAATAACCATATAAGATAATACACATGCTCACGTTTTATGACATTTGGATAGTTATGCTCTAGAAACGGGGTCCAACAAATCATCACAATGAGAATTCAATAGACATACAAGTAATGTTCCAAATAGATTTCTCATGTCAGGTATGTTCAGTGAACTTGTTCTCTAACAAGCAATCACACGTTTGTTTAAATATCTCTATACTTTAGCCTATGAGATCGACTACTTCCTTTATAAGGAAAAACAAAAATGTGTGCTAGCTTTTTTATGTTCTATTGATGTCCAATCTTAATAGAACAATGACTAGAAATACTTAGGAATAATATATAAAGGCAATATGAATATCATAATTATAATCTCAATATAATTTCATTTGCAATGTACAATTATCTTATGGACTTTATCATATACATCTAAACATGTATAAAATAAAGAATGCTTTTAAATAATTTATCACTAATCTACAACCAAAACGATTGGTTGTAGGGCATAAACCAGCAATCTTTCACCTGCACTAAGCCAATCATTTAAGTATCTCATACCATATCACCATATGATGATTATTATAACACACCCCCTCCACGAGACAGTTCCCATCCGGAGGACATTCGGGAACATGTGCCATGAAGGCACGACATTAGAGCAATCACATTCATTAATTATGGCATCATTCATAAAAGAATACATCCGAAAGATCCATTCTTCATTCCATTAATTAAACATAATACATTATAGCTTTTCATATGTAATCCATTTATAATTACAATATCAAATGCTTATAAGAGTCTACTGCTTTTTATACAAATCGTTCTACATAGAATGAGAACTACACAAAAACATTGTAACTAAATCTTCAGTCTTAGCTCACCGACCTTTGAGCCATTTTTTGTTGTCGAAAATACAAGAACTATACTTCTCCTAGAACGTCTTAGAAATTACGTCTCCTCTCTTGTACCTAAAAAGTCACATTGCAATTTTGATGAGTTTTGCGAACTAAATGAGCAAGCTATCATTGATGTGTTCATTCTTATAAAACACAGACAATTCACATTTCATTTGTTGCAATCAAATCACATCGCAATTATACACTATCACATCACATTTCATTTCAGAATAGTTCATTTCAACATTTAGATCATACACATCTATTTGTTTATGCAATACATATGTGACTCACTTTCAATTATTATGTTGTTGTGACCGAGTGCCTTTCTAACTGTCTCATATCTGTTGTGGATATCAGGTTTATTGATAATTGTCCGGTATCCAGACTCATTTTACATAGTGAGCTTATGGCTCTTATACCAATTCTGAGCTTTAAGCTCTTTTTTCACTGGCTACTCCGGTTACAACTACCTTTATCTGATCATGCATTTCGACATAATGAGATTCATTAGTTATCACTTTATATGAAATCATTCACTTTCATTTATCATGTATAATCACTTTCACATTTTCATCGGACCTAAGTCTGACATTCAACAATCATGTTACGTATGCTTATTTCTTTCAAATTCACATTCAATGGGCACTTCTAATTCAAATCTCATTCATCAAACGCCTCAGACTATCAATGTCCAGAATTAACACATTCACATTAATAATAATTCAATAATTGAATTTTAAAGTGAAAATAGACAATCTTAGTGAGAACATCTAGGTTACTCACAGTATGCTCTAGATAGTTATTGCCTTGATGTCTTGGCAATATCTAGATGCGGTCGTTCTATTTGCACTTCTATATCATGTAATACTCACATTTATACATATTACTAATTTGCATAATCACGTAAGTATTCATTCGTAAGCATATGTAAAAGTGTCATGTATAATGCATGCTCAATTTGACTATTTTAGGCATGTTTCCTTAATTCACATCTCATGATTATTTAACATCATCATTCAATCATTAATTTACACCTAATACACCTTACTGACTTTAATTACCTAATCCATCATCAAACTAGGTTCATTCAAGGCCTCATCCAAGCCTAAATACATCATAACAAGATATCTTAGCATTAATTATTTCAAACATCTCAAGACAACATTCCATTCCATATGCTAGCCCACGATTGTGGTAGAACTTCCTATGATCGTGACAAAAGCCAATGCAACTGGCCACGGTAGTGGGGTGAGGGCCACGATTGTGACAAAAACTCAAATAACCAGGCCACGATCATGGGGACTATTCCACGATTGTATCCTATCCCTTTTTCCTCAATTCTCTACAAAAGTCACCGACTTAAAAACATCATTTACCCTTCAAGTTTTCCAAAATTTATGCTCATTAATACAACTTCATTTCATACAAATCTAACTACCACACTAATTGTATTAAACTCACAAAACTTTACTCAATTGGTTTTTTATCATTCACTTAATCCCATTCATTCATGTAAATCCTAACTCTTTCCATACTTTATCTCTTTCATAATACATCAAACAAATATTCTCCACAGTACATCATTTAGACTACATAACCTCATCATTTTTACCTCAATTTCATCTCAATACCATTCATAAGACAACTCATAACCTAAGGTTCATCATCAGACAAAAACAAAACATATCATCAATGTTTCAGCACACATCTAACTCCATTGTCACCTTCACTTTACCTCTAAACCATCATCCTAGTTCTTCTCATTTCAAGAACATTAAACTAGCCTTTTATTTAGCTTTCAAACTCACTCTATTTCATCTCTATAACAACTAACAAGATCCATGTTATTATACATTAAAGACAAAGCATATTTATATCATTCCTTCATCAAAATTTCTGCACTCATCCTATACTCAAAAATAGGTCATAAATAATCTCTTTATTTATCAGTTTTCAACTCTCATTCAAACACCATTTTCATTATTAATCATCCATAAAATAATACATAATCTATTATTTATCATTTATACAAAAAACTAAACATAAGCCTTCTCATTTTTCCATCCATGTTACATATATATTCAACACCATTTTCATCTTCATTTCATCTCTTAAACTATCTTCAAAAACATTTTTATCAAGCAAACCATGAAGAACAATAATACACTTACTTGATTAAACTCCAGGCTTCTTCAAAATCACATAAACCCTAACTCCAAAACATCACACGATCATCAACTTTCATAGAGGAATGGGATGGGTTTCTTAGTAGTAAGATGAAGAAGACAAAGATCTTGAACTAGTTAGTGATGAAAGATGACAGCAAGGATCAACGTGGAGTGGGTGAGAAGAGAGTGTCGTAAATGACGAAACATGAAGAAGAAGAAGAAGAAGAAGAAGAAGAAGAAGAGAGAGAGAGCATGCAATGAAAATGGGAGTGAAAGACAATGAGATGTCTTGCAAAGATGAAAGTATCGAGAGTGAGGTATGTGACAAGTGGCATCACACTTGTCACTTGCCACATGTCCTCCTCTTGTGGTTTCCATTTGATCCTTTTTAATAACTAGTTCATTTATCTCTAATTTCTAATCCAATTGTCACCCAATTTTCTATGCCAAATGTCAATAAATCCTAAAGTCTCTTGTCAACAATTTCTACTGTCATTTGACACTTATTTACCATTTATCAATTTGTCCTGCCACTTGGCATTTTTCCTAATCCAAAAGTACCCATAATTTCAGAAATTTTCCAAATTTTTACCAAAAATTCTAAATTAATATTTATACTCACCAAATCAAAATTTAAGACATAAGATTCACCGTTCATGTCATAATCACTTTAAAATCATTTAAACCCTGGAATATGTCAAATGAGTGCATGTACAATCATTATAATGTGTACAAAAAATCAAATTCACATGTGTATATGATAATGTTATGCAAGAGCATGAAATGCATTTTCTTAATTTCTCAATGCTATTTCTCATTTACAGAAATCTAAGGTTCTAACTCTCAGAATGGGAAAATGGGATATTACAATTATTTTACTGCTGGAATAATGGCTTAACAAGAGAAATCGACAAGATTCTCTATAGTGAGCGCTTGCTTAAATCTTACAACTCCTATCTCAATATCATCATAATTAAGAAAAATTGCCTAAATACATCATTGGATCTTTAATGAGAACGTAGCTCCTTTTGCATGCCTAATGGCTCTAATGTTCTACAATACATTACTATCTTGATCAATGCAATAAACTATATCAAGTTCGCTAATGACCTTATTGATCCATATATCATTGTATGTAACTTTATGATTCTTGTTTTGTTGGTTTAACCAACATGGCATAAAAGGATTATCTCGGTTATGCAACTTTTTGTTCTTACCATTTATGTTAAGCATAAGTCTCCTTTGATCCAATACATATACAAAATATTTGCATAAACTTGGATTAACTACTTTTACTTAACAATCTATTTCTTATCATGCTTTGAACATTACAATAATGTTGAATTGAAATTCAGTATCAAATACACATAAGCATGAACTAGAAAATCATATGATACCTATCATATCGCATATAAGCAAGAAAATTAATGCAATCATTTTCTTCTAATGACAACTATTATCATACTATAGCAAAGTCTTCAACTGTAGTCATCAATCATACTTTAAATAGGCTAAACTAAATGGAATAATTCTAATAAGGTACTATACCTTTTAGCGCTACTCAATGCAGCCTTTTGTATCTTGCTATCATGGTGCTGAAATCTTACATGTTATCATCAAAGTTTATGAGACACTAGTCAACTCAAAATGTCAATACATTTTGTCATCTATATGATTTTGACATATCTCTAAAACTTTATCACCGAATCCTCAGTAAGGATTATAACATGATAACATAATGGACATACAATTTTCTATTTAACTTTTAAAAACTCTTCTCAAACATATCCTATGTTTAAGAACTTGGGTTCTCCAACTTATTATCAACTATACTAAATAAGGTAAATTCCACTAAGAATAAAATATAAGTGTAAGAGAAACAAGTAATCAATTATATATCATGACTACCAAATAAGATTAGGATTTTAATCATGCATTTGGTTACTCCCACTATTTTATTCGAAATAATAACCCTCATTACTATTTGGAAAGATTACTCTAATCTTTCTAGTGAGCTAAGATCTTATTCAAATATAGTTGATCTCGAGTTTGCTCAACAAACCAAGGTAGAAAAACAACTTTATCAATCACATCTTATGTGACTCCTAGATCCTTTAGGTGACAGCTCTTGCCAAAACGTATCTAATATGTTGTTTCTAACTTTGCCTTTAAATTCATCTGATCATGAGTTTGCTCATCTAAATCAGACAAATTTTGTTAAATAGAACCCATTATCATAACACTAAAAATGTTCGGGTTAAATCGACCTTGAGTGTGCTCAATAAGCCTACAATAAACAAAACTCAGGTTTATTTTTATAATAATAGAAGGTAACAATCACGTTCTCAACATGTACTTAATATTTTAACAAGGGATTGTAATTTCATGTCTCATTAATCACACAATTGCAAGTAAAATATCACATATGTAAAACATATAATTTAACATGCATCCAATATATATATCAACCATATAAATAAAGCATGCAACTTATAAACTCATAATCAAATTATATGCATAAAATATCAAGCTTCATTTGATTCTAGTTATTGATATTCATAATCTAAAATAACATTTCCAACTTCTTGGAAAAATTAAATTTGATTAAAACCATTAATTCCTAAATAAATTAAATTCCTATTCTAAACAGAAATTTAATTTGATTTGAAAACAAATTTTCAACTCCAATTGGAAACCATTTTCAATTTATCTTGACTCCTTTAACAAAATTTAATTGAAAACAATTTTCAATAAATTATTCTTCTTACTCATTATAATTTAGAAAAACTTCTTTTTCAAAATTATATAAGTAACACTTTCCAATTTAATTAGAAAACTATTTCTAATCTAATTAGAAACTATTATTTCTAATCTCATTAGAAAATTAATATTTCTAATCTCATTAGAAATTATTTTTTCTTAATTAGAAATCCATTTTCTAATTTTAAAAGAAAACTATTTTTAAAATTAAATCAAATAATTTTCTCAAAATCAAGAAACTTATTATTCATAATAAAGAAACAATTTCTAAATAAATGGATAATAATCCTCTAAAAATAATATTATAAATTTAATTTATCTCAATCCAATTGAAATAAATAAATTTAATTAAGAAAAACCTTTCTTAATTATTTAAGAAAACTATTTTCTTAATTTTAGGGAGTCTAATTAATTAATTTCAATCTAATTGAAAATAATTAATTGTAATTTTAGAAACTGTTTTCTAATTAATTAATTTTAATCTAATTGAAATTAATTAATTCTAATTTTAGAAACTATTTTTCTAAAATTAATTAGGAATCAATTTAATTATTAGTCTTACTCTTATTAAGAAAAATAATTAATTTAATTTTGGAATTGACTTTGAATTTAAAACTCTTTTAAATTTATGTTTTGAGAAATTTACTAAGATTACATTAATCTTGAAACCAAATAAGACTTGTCATTGGTTTAGGTTACATTAACCTTGTAACCAAATAACACAAATCCTACTTTAGGCTCCAAACGCCATTTATTTCACTCTTAAAATAAGCATATTCCAAACCTAGGATAGGCATTTTCGAACTAGCCAAACACACCCCTTTTTCTTAAGAAAACCCTAAAATCATAAAATGGAAAAACTAGCAGTTCATACCTGTTGCTAGCCGCCATCATCAGCTAAAACATGCGAGGGAAACTGTAACTACACGTGCCAGCAGCTCCTACCATATTTGTTGTCTTTCAACATCAAACGTGTGTATCACACGTTCCCAATGTTTCTTCTCCTCCATCGCCAGTCTCCCAACCTCCTGCCATTGGACTGTGACCTCCCTCGCGCCTCTGATCCACTGAACTTTTGCTACTTCTGTGTATGGGAGTTATTAACGCACGTTACTGGCAAATCAACCATTACTGTGATTTTTCCAAAAAGCAGCCAATATATACACAAAAATATACCAAAATCCTAGGGACTAGTAATACACATTCAACTTTTCAGAACAAAACTCAAACAACTCCTTGGACAATATCCACAACAATCCAAATTCACATATGCGGTAAGCTTATTCCAGTCGCCAATGGTTGGCAACTTCATCAGTAATTAAGGCTTATTCACACATGTGGGAGACAAAGCGTTTCTGAGAGTGTCGCCTTGGCGAGGAGTGCTGAGATTTGGTAAAAAAGGCAAGTTGAGTCCTAGGTACATTGGTCCTTATGAAATTCCTGAGAGGATAGGACTTTTGACATACAAGTTAGCTTTGCTTAATGAGATGCCTCAGTTTCATAAAGTTTTTCATGTGAGCATGTTAAGAAGATACAGATCTGATCCAACACATGTGTTACCTACTCAAGATATTGAAGTTGCTAGTAATTTAAGCTATGTTGAGGAGCTGATCAAGATAGTGGATTATAAGACAAAGCAGCTGAGAAAACGAGTAATTCCATTGGTGAAAGTCCTGTGGAGAATTCATTCAAGTGAGGAAGCAACTTGAGAAACAGATGAGCATATAAAAAAACAATATCCCCACTTGTTCATCAATTAGGAAAGAATTTCAAGAACAAAATTTCTTAAGGAGGGAGAATTGTAGTAACCCGATTTCCATATTGAGGGATATAGCATTAGTTGTCATTGGAATTCCTAAATTTACATTTCATTCACATGCACATCATTAGCATATACACACATGAAATATGAACTAGAATACATTACAAAGATAGCATCTATACTCAATTGATTTATTCCGGGGTATGAAAAGTTTAAAATGTTCATTATGTGAATCGTAACATGTTTATGCCATGAATTTTAGTATGATTGAGTACAAGTAGTAAATTTGAAATTAATTGATATAATTGAAAAATTAAGGGATTATAATGTACTTTTGGTCTAGAAAAAATGCCAAGTAATATGATAAATTGATATATGAAAATTTGGATGATTTAGCCTATAATTGAGTGACATTTGGCATTGATCATTGTCACACAAATGGACTAGTAAATTGACGACAAATGGAATTGTTTAATGGACAAGTGGATGTTGTACTTAAATGACATGTGACCTAGCTTTAATGGTAACATATGGCAGCACCTATGCTTGATAAGTGTTAAACATGCCATAAGACACATGGCTATTTAATTATATGACACCTAACATCTTAGTTGGTGAGTTTCCGTAGGAGTAAGTTTAGTTCAACTCATTTTCTCTTCTTCTTTCTTCACGCACACCACCGAAACCCTCACTTCTTTCATCTCCCTATGTAATTTTATGCTTATGTCTAATTTCTATAAAAAAATCCATGTTTTACCCTCACAAAGTTAAGTAAAAGATCAAATTGCCAACATGTTCCAGCCAAAATCCAACCAAGTTATACCTTGAATGTGTGATGTTGCTGCTTGCTTGGAGTACTGTATTGACTTGATCTTTTGAGCTGAAATTGGATTTAAACATGTAATTAAATGATTAGTGCTTATATCATGTTATGATAGAGAATTGAGGATGATGAATTAGGATGAATTACATATGATGTTAATGATTCAAGTGTACTGGAATATTTTATATGGAGTGTTTTACTGAACATACATCTGTATTTTGGCTATAACTTGATCTGTAAATATCCAATTTGGATGATTTTTTATTTAAAGTAAACTAGAGACTTGGGGCTAAATTTTTCATGAAGGAATAGAATCTGTAATCTGTACTTAAAAGTCTTGAAATTTGTCTCTAATTTGAGAATTGTGTTCTGTCAAGGTCTGAAAACAGTATATAGGTTTTTGTTTATAACTTGCATGATACTAAACCAAAATGCATGAAATTGATGTCATTAGACACTTAAGACATTTTGGAACATTTGATTAGGAGAAGGTGTTGTCTAAATACCTCATTGTCTAGGTCATAATGGTTATACCAATCTGACCCGAAATCTGCTTAAGAAGATCTGAAAAAAAAAAATGCAGAACATGTGTTATAGAAAAATATGGAATAGGTACTGTTTTGGAGTTTATGAACAATCATGAATTTTTGAACTGTGTATTGATGTTACTGAACTGAAACTAAAGTAAAAATGAAGGGGTCATGAACTGTACATGATATAATTTTGATAATGACATGTTTGATTATGGTTTTAGGGTGAAAAAGAGGCAATGTGCTGGAATGTTATGAATTGGAGAATTTTCATTAAACAGGCTTCGATATTTTGATCATATCTTGATATGTATATTTCCAAATAAATTGATTTTTGATTCAGTAGAGACATATGGCTACAACTTTCTTGAAGAAGTCAAATTTTAATTCTGTCCCTAAGAATTTCAAAATCTGGCTTGAAATTGAGTCTTGGCTTAGGCTATAACACTACTCGAGACAGAATTCATGTCTTGTTGTTATCGAATAAACTATATTGATATAGGTAGAATAAGAAAAAAATGTCTTCACAAAAATTGTGGCTTTCAATTGGTATAAAGTTTGTAATTTTGGATATTAGAATTAAGAGATGTGAGTTGTACAATTTGAAAGCATAATCATGCACTAGCTAAAAGTTAAAATGTACTCAATCTGTAGTATTGTGAGCATAGCTCATAGAATAATGAATCAAATTGTATGATCTTAGTATTATTAGAAACTTAAGACAATGGGGAACATTTTTCTAGACGGAAATGTTGCCAAATTACTCCATTTACCTAGTTTAAATACTCATGAAAGGTTGACCCGAAAGTTTGTTTTCAGAAAAATCTGAAATGATCAATGGGGTTATGATATTAGACTCCATTTGTTTTATTGAGGTGCAAACCCTAATTATAGATTAAGTTAAGTGAGTTTTGATCTATGAATGATCATGTGATATGAAAGATGGAAAAATACCACAGATTGTCATTGAACATGCATC
>JAOSBO010000209.1:17683006-17712694 GCA_027563915.1 Erythroxylum rotundifolium
TCCGTTATGATCATATTAAGAATTATAATGAAATACATATGAGTTCATACTCATTAAGATTGTAGTCCATAATAAATGAGTGCTTAAGTTGTGTGTTTTAAGATTAAAGTAATGACCCACTTTATTCTTAAAACATACTTGATTTCAGATTCATTTAATAGTGCCATTATAAATAGTCAACTACTATCATAATATGAAACTCATCGAAGTAAACTCCTTTACTTATATGGAGATAAATTGCAACACTCCAGTCTAAACCATAATTAAGCGACCAACTTGATTATTCAACTATAAATCCATTATTTTAGATTCTTATAATATACATGTTTCCCATACATCTCATGTATATGTATATTACTTACAAAGGAATCTCGGTACCTTATGACTAGATATATAATGCTCATAAAAACCAAACTCTTTTATTTTCAGTAATAATAAATATTTTCATTACAAAACTATAACTAGAAGAAAATTAAGTTATAAGTAAATACACTTGCTTCCCAGGGAACTACATTTACATAGCTCCAATAGCTCGTTCCTCCTGTTAAGAAAGATCAAGAAAAGGAGAAAGAAGTGAATATGAGCGAATACCCTACTTATGTCACTCCTCCACCATATCGACCCAAGATTCCTTTTCCTCAACGATTACAAAAGAAGAAGCTGGATGCACAATTTGAAAAATTCGTTGAGAAATTAAATACGTTACAGATAAATCTCTCATTTGTAGGGGCTTCGGAACATATGCCTAAATACATAAAATTTTTGAAAGACATATTATCAAGGAAGCGTACTTAGGAAGATTATCAGACGATAGCTCTAACTACCACCTGCATTTCCATAGTCACCAGTTAGATGCCATCTAAATTGCAGGATCTAGGGAGTTTCACAGTGCCCTGTGGTTGGTGAGTTTGGATTTACAAAGTGCTTATGGGATTTAGGTGCAAGTATTAACCTTATGCCTTTTATCAATATTCAAGAAGTTGGGGCAAGGTGAGGTCAAGCCAACATTGATGTTAATTTAGCTGGATGATTAATCTTTTAAAAGATCGTTTGAAATAGTGGAAGAAGTTTTGGTGCAAATGGACAAGTTTATTATTCCTGTAGATTTTACGGTTCTCAATTTTAAAGAAGATAAGAACTGTCCACTGATCTTTGGTTGACTGTTTATGAATATAAGGAAAACCATAATTAATGTTCACGAAGGAAAATTAACACTTAGAATAGGAGAAGGTTAGATTGAATTCAATATCAATAAGGCTTAAAAAAGCTAGTAACAAACAACACATGCTTGAAGGTTGAAATTACGGATCAAAATTTGTAAGAACAAATTGAGAGCCACATCGCTGAAGTACAATCAGTGGCAGCAGAGACAAATAATGGATATGAGAGACTTGAGTCTAAAGGAGATGATGAGGTGAAGGAGTTAGATATTTAAATGCATCAAGATAAATTAGTTCGAACTGAAGCATTCAAACCACCATCCACAGAACAACCTCCTAGATTAGAGCTTATACCTTTACCTGCATATCTCATATACACCTTTCTAGGTGGAGGTCAAAGGCTACCGATAATCATCTCAAATCAATTGGATGAGAAACAAAAAAGTAAGGTGGTAGTAATTGTGAGAAAGAGAATGAAAGCCATCGGATGACAGATTTATGATATTTGAGGTATAAGCCCAAATGTTTGTGTGCACTAAATAAACCTCGAGGAAGGATGTAGAATAGTAAGGGAGCGTCAACAAAGGTTGAACCCTAACATGAAGAAGGTAGTCAAAAAGGAAATAATCAAACTTTTTGATGTAGGGATAATTTATATCTCTGATAATGAATGGGATAGTGCAGAACAATGTGTACCCAAAAAGGGAAGAATGACGGTAATAAAAAGTGAGAGTGGAGAAGTAATTTTAACAAGAACGGTTACAGGATGGAGAGTGTGCATAGATTATCGCAAACTTAACTTAGTGACTAAAAAGATCATTTTCCTCTCTTGCTTATAAACCAAATAAAATTAACTTAGCGGCAGGTCATTCATTCTATTGCTTGTTAGATGGATATTCAATATATAATCAAATCTTCATCTACCCTAATGATAAGAAAAGACCATATTCACCTGCCCTTATGGTACTTTCGTGTATAGATGGATGCCTTTCAGACTATGAAATGACCGAGCTATATTTCAAAGAAGTGTGATGTCTATCTTTGCCGACATGATCAAAGATATAATGGAGGTGTTCATGGAATATTTTTTAGTTTTTGGAGATTCTTTTGAAACGTGTGTAACCAATTTGGACAGATTTCTTCGAAGATGTGAAGAATCATACTTGGTGCTAAATAAGGAGAAATGCCATTTTATAGTGCAAGAGGGGATAATGTTAAAGCATAAAATCTCACACCAAGAATTTGAAATCGATAGAGTAAAAACAAAAGTTATAGAGAAACTTCCACCACTAAGTAATGTAAAAGGTATGTGAGGATTCTTAGGTTATGTAGGATTTTACTGCCGATTTATCAAAGACTTCCCATAAATTAGAAGGCTTTTGACAAACTTATTAGTCAAAGATGTGCTTTTTCTTTTTGATAGTCTGCCTTCAACAAACTAAAAGAGGCATTAATATCTATACCAATTCTATCACCACCAAATTGGACACTTCCATTTGAGGTTATGTGTGATGCAAGTATCTATCTATAGGTTATGTATTAGGCCATAGGAAAGATAAAAGATTGCATGCTATCTACTATGCAAGGAAGACCCTTATAGGAGCTCAGTTTAATTACATCACCACAGAGAAGGAATTACTTGTAGTAGTGCACGCTTGTGATAAAATTTGACAATACCTTTTGGGAGCAAAGGTAATCATATTGAATGATCATGCAACGTTAAAAAACCTTTTCAAAAAAAAAAGAGGATGCAAAACCAAGGCTCATTTAATGGGTGGTATTTTTACAGGAATTTGATATAGGGGTGAGAGATAAAAAGGGAGAAAAAAATGCGGTTGTGGACTACTTATCTAGATTGGAAGGAAAGGAACCCAAGCCAAGTGAAGATATTAATGAAAAATTTTCTAATGAAACCCTGATGCTACTAGAAAGTTTGGCTGCACCATAGTTCGCCGATATCGTGAATTATGTTGCTAGTGGGAAACTTCCTTCTAATTTATCTTACTAAAAAAGAAAGAGATTCCCACATGATTATAACCAATATCTATGGGATGAACCAATTTTATACAGAGCATGAGCTGATGGGTTAATGCGACAATGTGATCTAGAGGAGGAAATATTGGACATCTTGAAGTAATGTTCTAAAGGTCAATATATTGGACATTATGGAGCTAATAAAATGAAAGCTCGGATACTCAAGAGTATATTTTATTGAACACAATTGTTTAAGGATGCTTAAAATTTTATGACATAATGTAATCGATGATAAAGAATAGGTAACATCTCCAAAAGAGAAGAGATGCCTTTATCCAACATTTTAGAAGAGGAAGTCTTTGATGTATTAGGCATCATACTTTATGGGTCCTTTCCCATCTTCAATGGGAAACATGTACATTTTAATAGGGGTGGATTATGTTTCTCATTGGGTTGAAGCAGTGGCATCTCCAACCACTGATGGAAAAACAGCACAAAAGTTCATTAAATGGTTATTCAATTAGTTTGGAGTGCCACGTATGATAATAAGTGATAAAGGTATACATTTTTGCAACAGATCTTCTGATGCCCTCTTAAAAAGATATGGAGTGCACCACCATGTTGCTACATCTTAACATCCGTAAACTAGTTGCCAAATGGAAGTTGTCATCGAGAAGCTAAAATGAATTTTAGAAAAAATAGTGAACAACTCTAAGAAGGATTGGGTGATAAAGCTAAACAATGTCTTATAGGCTTATAGGATTGCTTTTAAAACACTTATTGAAACAACTCCTTATAGGCTTGTATATGGAAAAGCTTGTCATTTTCTGGTCAAACTAGAACATCGGGCGTATTGGGCGAGCAAAGCATTAAATTTTGATTGGAAACAAGCACGAAAAAAGTGACTTTTGTAACTGGATGAACTCAAGGAGTTTCGTTATAATGTGTATGAAAATGCGAAACTCTATAAGGAAAAGGTAAAGAAATGACATAATTCTCGTCTTAAACAAAAAGAATTTAAAGTAAGAGATGCACTTTTGCTATATAATTCAAGGTTAAAGCTATTTTCAGGAAAGTTAAAATCTCAATGGAGTGGACCTTTTACGGTCATTCAAGTTTTCAATCATGGAGCCCTCAAACTGGAAAATGCTAACAAGGAAACTTTTAAGGTCAATAGGAATCGTTGCAAGCTAGATCTAAGTGGAGCAATTCCCAAAGGCAAGGAAGTGATTTCCTTATGTTCAAACAATTAAGACACCTCCATAGATGTAGGGTCAAGCTAATGATAATAAGTTCGCATGTTTAATAGTTCAATTGAAATCGTTAGGTTTAGTTGGAGTTGTTTTGAACTTTTAATAAAACGTTAGTAATTTGAATTGACCTGGGATCACTACTTCTCTCACTTTGTTTAAGCAATTCCAAGATAAGACAAGAGGCTCAAGGAATCCAACTATCACCTTTTACACCACCCTTGCCTCCATCACAGTGAGGCTTTGTTTCTAACCCTTTTCTTTTTAAATTTAGTCTTTATTTTATTTTATTTTAATTTATGTTTCTTCTTTCCATACGTGATTATTTGCCTCCTTCTCACATTGAGGACAATGTGTTGTTCAAGTGTGGGGAGGGTTATATGTTTTACTTTAAGTGTGAACATTGCATATTGTATGATAGTTTGTTACGTTTCATTTTATGAATTGTGTGAATGTGTCAATGGCTTAGATAGATTGAAATTGATTAAAATTTGACCATAGTTTATTAGGATGTGAAGAGTCATTAGCTTCCAAAATTAGTGAAATGGGTTCTTTGGCTAAATATATAAGTTAATTAGGATTTAGTGTGAGTTTATTACCCTCTAAATTGTCACATTCTTTTATAATTTTAGATCTTTCGACTAAATTAGCTTTACTAGTATTTTTTTTCTTCATAAAAATGAGTAGCTAAAGCAATAAGGTAGACAATCAGAAAAGGTGTTTGTTAATTTTAAATAAATAACTATTCCGCTGGCCTTTAGGTTATGAATAAAGCTAGTAACCAGTTAAGAATGTGATGTAGTTGAGTAACCAGATCGGCACACATCCAAATATGTGCCTCCACGTAAAAAGGCTATAATAACATTTCAACCAAGCAGCTTAATAACAACATGACTTAGCCGAGTAACCAGATCGACATTCATCACCAATGTTTGGCTTTGAGTAAAAGACTAAGTCCATGCCCATAAAAAATTTAAATAAAAAGTAAATAAAAAATGTGTTTTCTAATAAAACCTACCGAACCTGTAAATAGCTTGACTTTTCATGAAAACATACTTAGGAGTAGTTACAGAGTTTAAATGACCAAAGAATTATTAATATGTGTGTACAATTGAAAAGGGTGAATAACTTGACATTTGAGTTTATGATTAATATGTATGTTTAGTTCAGAGTTTTTAGACATGGATTTTGCATGTTAATGATTTGGAACAACTTGAATGATGATGTTTAAAGTTAAATTTATTTCAGAAAGTTGAAAGCATTATCTCATTATTGCATTGTGTGCTTTATGATTTATGTGTTTGCTATTTTGTTTGCTTAAGGATAAGCAAATGTTTAAGTTTAGGGATGTTGATAAGTGTAAGTTGCATAATGTTTTAGCGCTTAGTTATTAATTCAATCATGTTTAGGTTAGAATTGTGTTAGCTTGTTAATTATTTGTGTTTAAGTGTTTTTATGAGTTAATATGAGTCTTTGAGCTTAAATATTATGTTTTTTAGGGTACTTTGATGTGATTGTTAGTGTTTCAGAGTCAACATATAAGAATAGAGAAGTTTCGGAGACATTTGGGTCAAAACAATAACCCATAATCATGGCACAATAAGCCACGATCATGGCAGAAGCACTTGAGTTGGGCCATGATTGTGGCTTACATGCCATGATCGTGCCAGAAGCCTAGGACATGACCCACGATCATGGCCTACATATGTTGGGCAGATGTGTAGACATTAAAAAATGTCAAGTTTCGAGGGATGTTTCCCACCTTTTGAACCCTGAAAAATAAGGCTGCTCAGAACGTAAAGGATATTTAGAAAACAAGAAAAAAGGTAGAAAGATCTTTTGCAACAGCCACTTTTGAGAAACCCTAGAGAGAATTCATCGAGAGATAGTAGAAGAGAAGAAGGAAGAGAGAAGAGGAGAAGAAATTGACTCGATATACTTCCTAGATTAGGAGTTTCCCAACGTTGCTGCATCCCATCATCCGTTCAGATCTTATTTCCTATTTATGTTTAGTTTTATTATTGTATAGATTGGATTGAATAGTTGATGATATGATCTTGAATGATGAGGATGTTCTAAACTCACCTTCATAACTTTATCTTTGGAGTAATGAAATTTGATTGATTTTATGGTTATTGGATTTGTTATGGTTTAATTATGCAAATGTGCAATTTGATAATAAACTGAGAGGGTGAATCAAATGAGAAATGATTAATTTAGGTTAGCAAGAGTTAGGTGATTTAATAGAACAAGAATTAAATCAAATTAGTAAATTGTACGAAGAGAGATCTTGTAAAGGTTTTTGATAGTTTATTAGCGAACTTCAAAACTAATACGATTAAGTGATTAAGAGATTTCAATTTTCGTAATACGATTAAGGTTAATGGTTATAACTTGATAGAGGGTAATCAACCCTAGGATCGTCTAAAACCAATAATCTAATAATTCATAATCAGTTAGGTTAACATTACGGATAGGTAAAATTTCCTTTCTCTCAATTGGTAATTTCCTTAGGTTGATTCTTAGGTGTGTGTTCCAACTACTGAAAAAATTAATATTCTAATATTCGATTTTTAATTTGATTGATTAAATTAATTTCTTATTTTTAGTTCTTGCGATTTAAAATTTTATATTGTTTTCTGGCCTTAGATTTTGGGATTAGATTATCACTCCTAGTGGGATCAACACCTTAGGTACTATGATAACAAATTGTGTGCTTCAGATTATCAAGGGTTATTTATTAAAACTTACACATACCAATACCTAATCTGAGAGCCAATTTGCACAGATTAAAATACTACTTTAAGGAAAAGGGTTGGTTTTGCTAGATTATATGTAAGTATGGATATTTCTAAGGAAATCAAAGATTGTATTCCTATACTAAGGCTGGCAAAAGGCAAGTGTGCCAAAGAGGGCAAATTGATGGTTACTTATCATTGGAGACTATCCCTAAGAGCACAAGGTAAAGGGTGAGAACCAATGGGGAAAGTTTTTATAAAGGGAGACTATTGGGAACTTATAGGGTTTAAGGAAGCCGACATAAAAGCAAATAATGTGTTGATGGAAACATAAAATGTAATAGGGAATCTAAAGGATAAGGAGAGTTTGGATAAGGTGGATAATGTTCAAAATAATTAAAATGAAAGGGTGCAAAATGAAGCTATTCTAGACCCTATTCAACCATTGGAGCATTAGTAGCAAGTGTTGATGGAAATGAGAAATCTGGTAAGGAATTTGAGGGTTAGTGAGAGTTTAGATAAGGTAAATAGTGCTTGTAATAAAGAGAACGGGAGTATGCAAAATGAAATAGTTCGAAAACCTTTATAGCAAAGGGAAGATTATAAATAAGTAGATATTTTACATCAAATGGAAGATCAGTAGTAAAGGGACGATCAAGAGGAAAATTTGAAAAATTTCTATATAGGAAAAGAAATAGGAGTAGTAGAAAGGGCTTAAAAGGTAAAAGCATTGTTACATAACTATACTAGTTTGGAATGTAAGTGGTATAAACATTTGAAGCTCAATGCTTTAAAATATTTTACTCAGCATGAGAAACCTATTTTATTTTTTTTATTGGCAAATTTGAATAAGTTGAGTTACTTTGATTGTAAATGGAATGTATTAATAAATCAATAGTGCCATATGTATGGAAGAATTATTATTGTTTATAATGGGTAAATACTAAAGGTGGAACCTTTGGAAACTAGTGAGCAGTTTGTTCAAACAAGACTGATATGCAAAATGGAAAACTCTATAACTTTGGATACTTTTGTTTATGGATTCAATATAGCTCTCCAAAGATTTGAATTATGGAGCTCAATAAGAAGATTAAAAGGATTTGTAAGAGGACTTTGGATTTTCTGTGGTGACTTCAATACCACCCTCTACAGGTCAAAGGTAGAGGGGAATTGTAACTTGCTCAACTATAACATGGATATGTATGAATGCATTAAAGACGAGTAACTAATTGACTTAAAATTCAAAGGTCATAGGTTCACATGGAGAAATAAATAAATTTTAAACTGATTCATTTGAAGAAAGATAGATAGAGCCTTGGTGAATATGGATTGTTTAATCACCTTTTTAGAAAGAAAAGCTATTTTCTTAGACCTAGTATTCTTTAATCATACTCCTATCAAGGTGGAATATCTATTTAAAAAGGTTAGTGTTAAGCAGCCCTTTAGGTTTAATAACGTCCTTGCTAATGTGGAGGGCTTTCAATAAGCTATTTAAAGGGCTTAGAGATTGATGCCTTTGGTACAAAACATTTTTTTTTTACAAAACCTTAAGGATATATAGTAGGAACAGAAGAAGTTGAATACTAGAAGGGGACAAATACCAAAAAGGAGATAGAAGATGCACGAATTATGCTTTTTTATTAATAAAAAATTCACTAGTAGCCAATCCAAGTGATGGGAATCTAGCTAATGAAGAGAGGGAAGCTATTAAGAATTATACTTAAGTAGTTGATAATCATTATTCCTTGTTGTAGTATAGAGCCAGCAACTAGATCAAGGATGGGGATAGGTGAACAAAGGTTTTCTTTAATGCAGTGATAACAAAATCACTTCTATAAAGACTGACTTTGGGGAAGTAATATATGGACAAGTTGAGATTGCTCGGGAAGCATTGAATTTTTTTCAAAATCTCCTAAGAATAAAAAGGAATTTAACTAGACCTATCATTGATTAAGAAATAAAATAAGTAGTATTTAAAATGAATTGACCAAAGGCTCCAGGTCTAAATGGACTGAATGGGAATTTTATATAAAAAATAGGATAAAACAAGGAAATTCATTAAAGAATTTGTGCATGAGTTTTTCAAAAAGGGAGTGCCACTGAGGAGGTTAACAACACTTTATTATGCTTAATTCCCAAGACTCCTAACCCTACAAACTTAAGTGATTTCATACCTATATCTTCTCCTAATTTTACCTATAAGATCATTGCTAAAGTCTTAGCAAATAGGTTGAAATCTGTATTGAAGTTCATGATCAGTGCGAATAAAGGTGCATTCTTTAGAAATAGGCATATTGGAGATAATATCCTAATATTGCAGGAACTCTTGAAAGGGTATACAAGAGGTAATACTCCATAAAACTGTACCATTAAAATGGGTCTTTAAAAAGCCTTCGGTAGTGTCATTTGGAGAATCATTTTACGGACTCTAGAAGTTGTAAGCTTTCCCCAGATGTTTATCAAATGGATTCAATCATGCATTACCGCCACTTCTTTTGGGATTCTAATTATTGGAAATCAAATAGAGATGTTTAAAGGATATAGAGGACTTAGGAAAGGGAATCCTCTTTCCCATTACATATTTCTAATTTGCATGGAAGTTCTCACTCTATTTCTAAATCATAAAATCTCTGCAACCACTAACTTCAAGCACCACTCCAAGTTTAAGTTACTTTCCCTAACAAACTTACGTTTTGTAGATGATCAAATATTATTGTGTAAGGTCCATATTCATTTAGTTTCTTTACTAATAAGCTTCTTCCAAAGGTTTAAGGAATTATTTGGAATGAGTATTAATCTTTAGAAAAATTTTTCATCCTGTTAAATAGTGTAACACATCTCTCAAATATTTTGTCACACATTACTAGAATAAAAAGGCAAGTTCCCCCTCTTTTGTATTTAGGAGTTACAGTCTCTTTAAGAAGATTAAGATTTATGAAGTGTCTACCTCTAATTGAAAAGATAAAGAAAAGATTAAGTTATTGGACAAAGAGAACCCTTTCTTATAGAGGTAAGCTTCAACTCCTAAAGTCTGTTATTATATCAGTGTAACATACTAGTGTTCTCACATATTCTTATCAAATGGGTTGTTTAAAACTACAAGAGAATTCATGAAGTAGTTCTTATGGGGTAAAAGGAAATGAAAGAACAGAATAAATAAAGTGAGATTAAAGCACATTTTGCAACTAAAGGAAGTTGAGGGTTGGGGTTGGAGATAATTAGCAGGAGCAATAAATGTCTAATGCTGAAAAGAATCTAGAGGATTTTAAGAGAAAAAGAGTCTTTATAAATCAAATGAATATATGGATATATATTGAAGGGTGGTAGTTTAAGGTCAATTAATCATAAAAATAGTTACTCTTGGTTCTTTAATCAAATACTCAAGCTAAAGAAAGAGGTGTAACAACAAGTTACATGTACAATAAAGGCTAGTGATAGGATTTCATTATGGTATGACAATTAGTCTATTCAAGGGGATCTAATACAAGTACAATAGAAATGAAGATACTTACTAGTAGAATGGATTATCTTTCACATAAATAAACAATAGGAAAGAAAAATAACTAATGTTTAGGAAATGCATAAGAATAAGGTAGTGGAAGCCAGTTTAGAGCAAAGTCATTAAGCCGAATGCTAGTTTTTTGCTTTGGTTAGCTATGCTGAATCAACTCAGCACTATAGATAAATTAAAGTTTCTATCCTCTTATAAAGATTATGTACTGTGTAATTTGGAAAAATAGGAGAGAGATCACCTATTTTTCAATTGTAGATTCTCTAAAGTTGTGTAACATAGAACTTCATCTTTATAAACATATAGTTACATCCAAAGCAATCAAACTGACATCTTATAAGAGTTAATACAAATGCTTAGTTCCAAGCAGAGATATGGAAAAGAGAAATAGCAGAAGATTTTTAGGAAAATACAAATGCTTAAATTCTCTTATTGAGCTTATAATTTTCAGTTTAGAAGAGTAGCTTATTATTAATCAGATGGAAAAGAGTTTTAGTTGGAGCTTGTTGTTTTTTTGGAGTATTTAATTCTATCATATTTTTGTTGAAGTGGTGGATAATGGAGGATAAGTTGAGCATACTAGTTCATTTACAAAAATTCATGAGAATTTCAATAGTGTGTGTGTTGTGTAAGGGAGAAGTAGAAATAAGTGAGCATCTATTCTTCAAATGCCACTATTATGCTCAAATGTGGTTAACTATACAGAATTTATGTAATCCTAAGCCCTCTTATCAGATATAAAGGGAGATACTATCATGGTATTGCAAAAATAGAAGGAAATCATAGGGGAATGGATGATCAATCGAATTGCTTTGTCCAACACTATGTATAACATATGGGGTGAAAGAAATTAGAGGATTCTCATAAATAAGGAATAGAAAGTGCTAACCTTATCTAATTTGACAATCAACAAGATCGGGAAGTAGATAATCATCTATAATGTACATGCACAATGTAATCAAAGCACCTCAAGTAGATGGAGATTACCAAATTATTATTAGGGAACAAAAATCAAACCATCGAGGTGATTGAGCATGTAAAATACAAATGGAGAAGACTTAACTAAAGAAGAAACTTAAAGGCTAGGGTTTGGAGAAGCAACAACTGAATTTCCTCATGAACAACACCACAATCAGATCCTACAATATTAAGCTACCATGTTGGAAGTCTATGAAGTAACAAGAGGACACTGAGAGTGAATAGAAGAATCAAGAAGCAATCTTAGTGGCGTTTTCACGTGGTTTCTCTAAGAAACATATGTAACTCTAATAAGGATGGAAATGTTATAGTTTTTTTTGGTTTTGTCACGTTTATCTGTAGTGATGGGAGGGACGAATGTACTTTGTAGTCCTATGTGTTTTTGTTTTTGGTCTTGGCTAAATGTTTTTCAGAATTGATTAATGAAATTCCTTTCAACCTTTTTTTTTTAAAATATTCTTTATCTTAAAAAATCTTACCTTTGGCTAGGATTATACATAATTAGCCAATCTCCACTCTTTTTGAGAATATGTACTTTATGAAAAGTATATATTTTAGATATTGAGAGAATATGAATGAGTATTTAAACCTCCTATTAGTTTTAAACTATACAATTTATCAAATATGTCTCCATACATTTTGCATTAATAATTTTAGTTTATATAATTATGTTATATACTTTAGTACTTAAAGGAGGTGTTGAATTAAATATATATATAAAATTTAAATCTCAATAATTTTTAAAACATTATTTTATCAATATTCCTTCTTAAGGATCTAAAAATTATAAAACAAGCTTAAACAATTTAAAGTACAATATATAGAATAAAAATAATAAAAAATTAATCTAACCATTATTTATTTTATTTTATTTTATTTTTGATTTATTAATTTATTACCTTTTGAACTCGTCTACTTTGACTATGAGTTTGTAGCTTATTGTCAGGGTTTAAGATTCATCATCATATAGTCACAAACCACTATAAAAGGATGGAGTAGACAATATTCTTATGGGATTGGTGATATGCCATCACCTATGGCAACATCACAATTTTGGAAAGAGAGGTATGGTGATATATTTTGAAGCTCAACCAATATCCATGTTATGTTGTGATATTTGTGGGAATAACCATTACAATCGTGAATGTCGGGCACCAATTATATATAGGAGTAACTATATTACATGCACAACTAGCCTCAGAGTACACCCTAAGAGAATATATATAATATAAAGTGAATCTACAGTTAAGCTTATGGATGGAACGAGTACGCTTCAAACGAATATTTATAACAATAGTATTAAGAAGAGCTACTTATATATAAAATAATGAAATGTTTTGCCAAAACTGTAGCTAGCCAACCTGAATTTGAAGAGAGATTTTCTTCATTTAAATATATTGAGCATAATATAGCATATTATCTGAGCCTATTAATGCCTCAGAGTGAAGAAGATTTAAAGGTTGGCTTTATGAATGAAGTTTCATTCCAAGAAGACAAGGGGGTAACTGTTGCTTTAGAAGTGTTGGAAGAATAGATGATAGATGGAAAATAGGAAGAAAAATTAAGAGGAAGCCTTTATTGAAGAAGTGGAAGTAGAGAAGTGGCAAAAGATAATTGAAATAGAGAAAGAGGAGAAAGCCTTTGTCAAGGGAGAGAAAGTAGAAGAGTGGGCAAAGGTGGCTAAGGAAGAATAAGAGGAGGAGCCAATTGAGGAAAATACTAATGAATCATTAGGAGTCAGCTTTAGTATAGATGGTTCCCCCTTCCTAGAAGACAAAATATTTGAGTCAACCAAAGATCCGGGGAATTTTGTTAGTTCCTATTTTATTAATAGTTTTTCATTAAAAAAGGCATTAATGCAGTCAATAGGATTTACTAATTTGATAAATTATGCACTTATTATTTTGCAACATGTTGCTTATTTACAAGCTACTAAACTGTTATGGGGAGAAAAGAGTGAAAGTAAGCCACTAATTATAGACCTAGAATGATGGTAATGTGAAGGGTATGCTAAGCTAACGACATTAAACAAACGCTACTTAGGAGGTAACCCATGAATTAGGATAAGTTTTATTTTGACATATTATTTTGTCTCTATTTTGATGTTAACATAAGACTTTATATTATATTTTGTGTTATTTTTATTTATATGTTTCTTAGTTATTTTTATTTTCTTTCATCTTTCTATCCTTTTTATTTACATTTTGCAAGGATTTTTGTATCTCATATTAGATGGATAACTCGTAAAATTCAAAATTTGAAAATTTGATTACTAAGGGAAGTACCAAATTTCGACCTTTTCTTACTTTTTATTTATTTGTGCTTATATTGTGTACATTGGGGACAATGTCCAATTTTAAGTGGAGGGGATTTCTTAAGTTTATTATGATCTTTGTTATTACATTATATTAACTGATATTCTGAATTAATTTAAAATTTTCCATAAATTCTTTATTTCATTATTGATTAATGATTTAAATTAAGGATGATGGTTAGAATAAACTAGCTCTTATAAGTAATAATTTTAGTAGTTATTGAGATTGTTAATTTAAATGAAAATTGTATATTATTTACACACATATAAGTATTTTTTTTGTGAGTTTTTGAGCCTAAGAAAAAATACATAAAATCTTAAGATCTTTGATTCTTTCCTGCATGTTATCTGATTGCAAGTTTCTGATATGAAAAATTTTAATATTTTTAACCTTGATATCCGTAAGCACACAGGTCATTCGCATAGTACCTAAGATGTCAATCCCACGAGGACGATTAACCTAATCTTAAAATCTAAGGCCAACACAATTCACAATAATTCAAAATGAACAAAATTAGAAAAAAAAATTATTTCAATCACACACTCAATTTAAAAAATCAATTACAAAACAATAACCAAATAGCGATTGCAACACCTAATCAAGAATTAACCGAAAGAACTACTAATTGAGAGAAAAGGAAATTTGATCTATCTTTATGCTAACCTGACCGATTATTGGTTTTAGACGGTCCTAGGGTTGATTACTCTCTCTCAAGTTATAACCATTAACCCTAATTTATAAGCCCTAATCAGATTATAGGGATTGCAATCTCTCAATTAATAATTTATACAAAACCCTAATTAGATATGAAGTTGTCCAAAAACTACCAAGAATCCTATGCAAGATCTCTCTTTAGACAAATTACATATTTGATTTAATTCTTGTTCTATTAAATTACCTAACTCTCATTAGCCCAATTTAATGATTTTTACTCGGTTCACCCTCTCAGTTTATCACCAAATTATGCAAGTGCAGAATTTAAATCACAATTAATCTAATAAGTACACAAACAATCAAATTTCATTAAATCAAGAATAAAAACAAAATGAAGCTGAGTTTACATTCCTCAACATTCAACAATCCTATTCATCAATGACTATCCCAATTCTATACATAAATAAAATTGAAAACAAAATTGGAAATATGATTGGAATGGATGACGGAGGTAGGAGCGTCAGGAAGCCTCCTATTTTGAGAAGTACTTCGTGTAGGCTTCTTCTCCATGTCTCTCTTCCTTCTTCTCTTTCTCAATCTCTTGATGCACCCTCCCTAGGCTTTCTCAATTGGTGGTTGATGCAAAAGCTCCTTATCCTTTGTCTTGGTCTTTAAATACTTTTTGTGTTCTAAGCAACCTTAGGGTTTTTTGGGGTTGAAAATTTTCAAAAAATCCCTCGAAACTTGATATTTTCACTTGTTTGCACATTTGCTCGATGCAGGCCACGATCGTGACCTTGCATGCCATGATCATGAGCCACCCTTTGTTATAATCGTGGGCTGGATCCAATGCTTCTGTCACGATCATGGCCTATTGTGCCACAATCGTGGGTCGTTGTTTAGGCTCGAGTGTCTCCAAAACTTCTTCGTTCTTCATTGATGATCCTGAAACACTAACAAATACATCAAGGTATCTCAAAAACATAATATTTAAGCTTAGAGACTTGTACTACCCATAAAAACACTTAAATACACAAACTAACACAATTCTAACATAAACACATACTAAACAACCAGATTAACAATTAATACATAACAAACTAAACCGTACAACATGATGTAATTCACGCCTATCAACATCCCCACATTTAAATGTTTGCTTGTCCTCAAGCAAAGAAAACAACAAACACACAACATACAATGCAATAATGAGACAATGACTTCAACTTCATGAAATGAATTTAAATTTAAACACAATCATTCAAGTCATTTCAATTTATTAACATGCAAAATCTACGTCTAGGGGCTTTGAACTAAATATATAGGTTAATCCAAATCCAAGTGTTAATTTACTTACTCTTTTCAATTGCACACACACATTAATAATTCTTTGATCATTCAGACTCTGTAACTACTCCTAAATACGTTTTCATGAAAAGTAAAGTTGTTACAAGTTTGGTAGGTTTTTATTAGAAAACACACACACACATTTTATTTATTTATTCATTTATTTTGGCAAGGACATAGTCTTTTACTCGAAGGAAAACATTAGTGATGAATGTTGATCTGGTTACTTAACTAAGTCATTTTTTTAAACTGCTTGGTTAGAACGTCATTATAGCTTTTTAATACGAAGGCACACATTTGTAATGCATGTCGATCTAGTTTCTTAGTTATATCATGTTCTCAATTGGCTGCTAACTTTATTCACAACCTAAAGGTCAATGGAATAGTTATTTATTTAGCAAACATGATGACTTTTTTATTTTATTATATATATATTTAAATTATTGCCCACCTTGTTGTTTTAGCTACTCATTTCCATGAAAAATATTAGTAAAGTTACTTAAGTCGAAATACCTCAAATTATAAATGAATGTGACAATTTAGAGGGTGACAACTCATACTAAATCCTAATTAAGCTGCATATTTATCCAAAGACCACAATTCACTAATTTTGTAAGCTAATGATCTAATAGACTATGTTTAAAATTAAATCAATTTTAATTCATTTAAGCCATTGACACATTGACACAATTCACAAAATGCAACCTACAACTATCATATAATTATGCAAAATCGCACTTAAAACAAAACATATAACCATACCCAAACTTGAACAACACATTGTCCTCCAGGTGAGAAGGGAACAACAAAACACATAAGGAAAGAAGAAACATACCTTAAAGTAAAACAAAGAATACAAAATGAAGACGAAATTTAAAAAGAAAGGGGTTAAACAAAATCTCACGGTAATGGAGGCAGAGATGGTGTTGGAGGTCGCAATTGATCACCCTGAAAGAATTTGTTATCCTGGCTCAAGACGAATTATTAAAATTTTATTGAAAGCTCAAAACAATGCTAACTAAAACTAACAATGTCAATAAAACAACTAAACGTGCTAATTTATAGTCCTTACCTTGACCTTGGATCCATGGAGGCATCTTAATTTTTTGAAGATAAGGAAATCACTTCCTTGTCCTTAGGAATTGCTCCTCTGAGATATAACTTGCAATAATGCCCATTGACCTTAAAAGTCTGCTTGTTATCATTTTCTAGTTTGAGGTCTCCATGATTGAAAACTTGAATGATCTTAAATGGTCCACTCCATCTAGATTTGAACTTCCCTGGAAATAGCATCAACCTTGAATTATATAGCAGAACTACATCTCTTACTTAATTTTTTTTTGTTTAAGATGAGCATCATGCCATTTTTTAAAACCTTTTTCTTGTAGAGTTTGGCGTTTTTGAATGTATTGTAATGAAACTGTTCAAGTTAGTCTAGTTATAAAAGCCTCTTTTTGCTTATTTGTTTCTAATCAAAATTTAATGCTTTAATAGCAGGCTCGATGTTCTAATTCAACTAGCAAATGACAAGTTTTCCCATACATGAGTCTATAAGTTGTTGTTCCGATAGGTGTTTTGACAACTTTCCTATAGGCCTATAAGGCATTGTCTAGCTTTATTGCCCAATCCTTCCTAGAGTAGATCACCGTATTTTCCCAAATTTGTTTTAGCACTCGGTTGACAACTTCCACTTAGCCACTAGTTTGCGGATGGTAAGGTGTATCAACTCAGTGTTATACTCCATATCTTTTTAATAGGCATCAAAAGATCTGTTGCAGAAATGTGTGTCTCTATTAGTTATTATCATACGTGGCACTCGAAACCAGTTGAATAACCATTTAATGAACTTCTGTCTGCCTTCCCATCTTTGTTTGGAGACACTGCTGCTTCGGCCTAATGCGAAACATAATCAATTCCTACTAGAATGTACATATTTCCCATTGAAGATGGGAAAGGACCTATAAAATTGATTCCCCATACATCGAAGACTTCCACTTCTAAAATGTTGGATAAAGGCATTTCATCTCTTTTAAAGATGTTACCTATTCTCTGACATCAATCACATTATGCTACGAAGGTCTGAGTATCCTTAAGAAACTGTGGCCAATAAAATCCACTCTTAAGTATTCGAGCCACCATTTTGTTGGCTCTATAATGCCTAACATACTGACCTTGATGATAATGTTTTAGGATCTCTAGCATTTCCTCCTCTAGAACACATCATCGCATTAACCTATCAATGCATGCTCTATATAAAATTGGCTCATCCTATATATATCGGTTACAATCATGCAATAATTTTTTCCTTTGTTGATAAGATAGATCTGATGGGATTTTACCACGCAACATAATTTGCAATATAAATAAACTATGTTTAGTTAAACTCATGAGTGGCATTAGGGTTTCATCGGGAAAATTTTCATTAATATCATGGCTCGGCTTGCATTCCCCTCCCTAAATCTAGATAAGTGATCTGCAACCACATTTTCTGCTCCCTTTTTGTCTCTCACCTCTATATCAAATTCTTGTAAAAGTAGCACTCATCGAATGAGCCTTAGTCTTGCATCCTTTTTTTTGAAAAGGTATTTTAATGCCACATGATCAGTGAATATGATCACCTTTGACCCAAAAAGGTATTGTAGAAACTTATCACATGCGTACATTATTGCTAGTAGCTCCTTTTCTGTAGTGGTGTAGTTTAGCTAAGGCCCTGCAAGGGTCTTACTGCCATAGTAAATCGCTTGCAACTTCTTATCTCTTCTTTAGCTCAAAACACAACCTATGGCTTTATCACTTGCATCACACATAACTTCGAATGGAAGTGTCCAATCCAATGGTTATAGAATTGGGGCTGATAATAATGACTCATTCGGTGTGTTGAATGTAGATATACACTTACCATCAAACAAGAAGGGAACATCCTTGACTAAAAGGTTTGTCAAAGGTCTTTTAATTTGCGAAAAGTCTTTCATGAATTGATGATAAAATCCTGCAAGACCTAAAAATCCTCACACACCTTTTATATTGCTTGGCTGTAGAAATTTCTCTATCACTTTTGTTTTTGCTATATCAACTTTGAATCCTTGGTGTGAGATTTTATGCCTTAGCACTATCCCCTCTTACACCATAAAATGACACTTCTCCCAATTCAGCCCAAGTGTGACTTTTCACATCTTTGAAAAACTTTGTTCAAATTAGTTAAACATATTTTGAAAGAATCTCCAAAAACTGAAAAATCATCCGTGAACACCTCCATTATATCTTCTATCATGTCAGTGAAGTTTGACATCATACATCTTTGAAATATAACTAGAGCATTACAAAGTCTGAAAGGTATCTATCTGTACGCAAATGTGCCATAAGGGCAAGTGAATGTAGTCTTATCCTGATCATTAGGGTAGATGAAAATTTGATTATATCCTAAATATCCATATAAGAAGCAATCAAAAGAATGACCATCTACAATTTCTATCATCTGATCTATGAACGAAAGAGGAAAATGATCCTTTTTAGTCGTTGAGTTAAGTTTGCGATAATCTATGCATACTCTCCATCCTGTGACTATTCTTGTTAAAATTGCTTCTCTACTATCACTTTCTATTACCATCATTCTACCGTTCCTAGGTACACATTGTACTGAGCTAACCCATTCACTATTGAAGATGGGATAAATCAACCTTGCATCTAAGAGTTTTATGATTTCCTTCTTAACCACCTCCTTCATATTAGGATCAACCTCTATTGACGCTCCCTCACTGTTATACATTCTTCCTCTAGGATTATTTGGTGCATGCAAATATTTGGGCTTATGCCTTGAATGTCAGCAATCTGCCATTTGATGGCTTTCAATTACTTTCTAATGATTTTTACCACCCTACTTTCTTGCTTCTCATTCAATTGATTATGGATTATATTATTATCGTTAATGCTTGGCCTTCACCTATAAAGGTATATTTGAGATATGCAGGTAAAGGTTTAAGCTCTAATGTTAGTGGTCTTTTTTTGTAGATGGTGGAATGGGTGTATCAGTTTGAACCAATTTATCTTAATGCATTTGAGCATTTGACTCCTCCATCTCATTGTAGTGGATGTGAAAAGAGGATTTTGGGTTGATATGGTGGAGGGGCAATATACGAAGGGTATATGTCCACTTCTTTCTCCTTTTCTTGATTTTTCTCAATAGGATAGATGGGCTCCTCTATTGTCCTTGTGGGTGGTTCAAGTTCCTTCCCGTTTCGAAGTGTAATAGCCTTTAGATGCTCCCTTGGTTTTTTTCTTAAAGTTTTAGAAAGATTTCCCAAATTTTGCATAGAGAAGGTGCTTAGCAATTGATTTACTTAAACCTCTAGATTATGGATTGAAGAAGCATGGTTCCTAGTGACTTGCTCAAATTTACCTTCCAGCTTCTTTTGTGAATCGGCTAGAGTTCCAAGCTTATAAAAAATTCTATCCAACTTGGATTCCATTGAGCTTAATTTATCTTGTTGGAAGTCTAATTGTCCTTGAAGTCTGACCTGTCCTCCAGCATTGTTTGTCTAAGAGAATTTTGGGTGATTCTTCCATCTAGGGTTATAGGTGTTAGAGTAGGGATTGTTGCCTCCTCCTCATCCATACTAGGCTCTACATAATTCACTTACTCTTGGTTACTTTCCTTTATCAAGTAACAGTCCACTGTATCGTGGTCCACTTGTCCATAGAGTTCACACTTGAGTTATACAACTTTCACTAGAGCTAAGGAAGAAGCCATCATGCTGTTGAGCTTTTGTGTCAAGTTATCAATTTTTTTCTTGCACTTCCGTCATTTGATTGACAACCACAATTCCTTTTAGGTCTCGGAATGAAGTAGTTTGTCTACTCTACTTGTTTGTCCATAGTTAGCTATTACTCGCCATCTCCTCTATCAACTCTTCCACTTTATCAACCATCTTCCTCATTAGTGATCCTCCTAAAGCTGCGTCAATCATGCCTCTCATATGTGGGGTTACTCCATTATAAAATGTTTGCAACAAAAATTCCTTGGGTAAGTTGTGGTGTGGGTACTTCCATTGCAAATTCTTGTATCTTTCCCATGCTTCGTAGATCAATTCCCTATCACCTTGTTGCAAGTTGGTAATTTCCTTTATGATTTTAGTGGTCTTAGTCAGGTGGAAATACTTATCTAAGAAAGCATGAACTAGTTGATCCCACGTCATGACATTGGCTAGGTTTAGGGAATGATACCAAGCCTTTGCTTTGTCTCTAAGGGTAAAAGGGAAAAGCCAAATTCTAACCGCATCTTCTGACATCTGATGGTACGAAAAGGTATCACAGATTTCAAGAAAGTACTGCTACTTTGTTAGCCGCTTTAAACCCTAATCACATAAAGTGCCTAGCTACTACTTGGTTAGCCATATTGAACCCTAGTCTCATAAAGTCTATAAGGGTTTGTTGTTGACATCTTGGCTCCCTGGTTAAATTTTTTTTTTGAAATTCCTTGACCATTGTTGATTTTCTGATTTCTTCTTGTTCTTCTTCATGCTAAGATTTCCTAATGGTTTATTATAGTCGAGTGATGTCTAAATCTGAGGTTTCAATCCCATGACTTGAACCTCTCGTGGCCCTTATGTTCATGCAAGAGCACTATTTCAAAAGTAGAAAAGAAAGAATGAAAACAAAAAATTAAAACTAACTAAATGTCTTTAAATATAGACCTAAACTGATCGTGTTTCAGCTTAGTGTCTCCGAAACTTCTTCATTCTTTGATGTTGACCCTAAAACACTAACAAACACATCAAGGTACCTCAAAAACATAATATTTAAGCTTAACGACTTGTACTAACCCATAAAAAACAATTCAACACACAAACTAACACAATTCTAACCTAAACACAGACTAAACAACCCAATTAACACTCAATATATAACAAACTAAACCCTAAAACTTGATGCAACCCAAATTTATCATTATCATGCATAGTTGGATAATTCTAAAACTTACTTTTATTATGCATATTGAGATCACATTTGTTAAATTAGAAGCAATGATGTAATAAAGGCAGTTATATTCAATAATTATTTAAGCCTATTTCTTTGATAATTTCCCTACTATATTTTATCTTTAGAAGTAACCAATTTTTAGCCTTAGCCTTTTTTATTGATTATAACCCCGTTATTAACCTTTATACTATTTTTTAAAAGTATTTTGATAAATTTAAACCTAATGGTTATTGATTGTTTAAAACTTAAAATTTTGAAAGATTCAAAATTTCATTAATTGTAGTATATAATGAATGCTTAATTATCGTGATTAAAAAAATTATGTTGCGAGCATTAGAAAAAGAAAAGTACCAATGGATTTATAATGCAAAGAACTATATATTGTGAAGCTTCCTGTAATGTTAACTTTGTAATTTTCCTTCAAATTTATCACACTTCTATTGTCCCAATCATAACTTACCTAAGCCCTATTAAAACCTTGTATTAAGACCTTTTGTTTCTAGTTTACATATAAGTGATGGAGATACGATAATATTGTAAGCTTATGGTTAAGATTTATACTATGCATTGACTTGAGAGTTCTTATTCTTTTCACCCTAAACACTTGAAAGCATTGAGTGAAACCTTGGTGAGGCTGTAAAGAATTATGCTTTTGATTTCAAAAAGATTATTGATTTGATTATTAATGATATTGACTAATGAATTAGATTTAGAACTCAATTCTAATAGTATGTTGATTTGATTGATATGACAAGTATAGATGGAAAGGTTGAAATTAATGAGGGATAGATGTTTGTTAGATTAACGATTTAGATTATGATTTGCTTAGGGACAATTAAAAGCTTAAGTATGGGAATGTTTGATAGATGCTTATTTGACTATAATTATACACCCATATTTAAAATGTTTTGCTTATTATCCAATAGTTTTTTTGTATATTTTGTGCCTAATTTGCTCTAAGTGCATTAAGGTAATAATTTCCTTCATCAATAAAAAGAGAAGAACTCATATAAAATCGTGGCATAAAACGAAGATTTGAAGCAACTTAGACAAGGTCGTGGCATAAAACAATTGTATAAGTGACTACTTATGTCACAGACCCCAATTTTTAGTATAAAAGGACTTAGATAAAGGAAAGCATTGAAAGCCAAAATTTTAAGAGATTATAAGTCATGTCTCACATTTAAATGCAATAGCTCTGATCAAGGAATGAGGAGAACATGAAAAATATTTTAAGAGATCCGATAGAAAGCTTCATCCAATCTGAAATTGTAACAAGATTCAATAGAAGAGAAAAGGAGATTTAGAATTATAATTTCGTTTTTTCTATTAATTTTTCTGCATGTTTATTATTGATTTTTTTAGTGAGTAACCAAAGTTATTTATTATCTAGTTATGATGAACCCTAGTTTGTGATAACAATATGATTTAATAATTTATTCAACGCAATTATATTGATTTTTTATGATTTAGTTATTCATTTTATTCTTATTCTAATATATCTAGAATATTAGTGCTTGATTTGATTTTATATGATTGAGATTGAGAAATCCTCTTGTATGAATAGATCCACCATAACTGGAAGGAGTTGTATGCAAACCTAGAGATAAGGCAACATAAATCTTCTAGAATGAGGTCAAACCTCATAGTAAAATTCATAAATCTTTACCTAAAAGGAATTCTATTAATCACCTGATGGGTTAACTATTAATATTCTTGAGAAAGATATTAACATAAGATAGGATTTTCCATCATCCAATAATCAATAATATAATTGCATGATAAATGGTTAATATTTAATGATTCTTAGAGGTATTCATTACCTAGACACTATTATTTGATATTGATTTTTCTAAGTACTTTCTCGTGTTTTACGTTATGAATTGTTTTAATTCTTATTTTTAATTTAATTTTTTAATTAAAAACCAAAAATTTGTTTCATAGGTTAGATAATTGAAAAAGCCTAATTACTAGAACTTATAGTCTTCATGAGATCAACTCATACTTGCCTGTGCTAGCTACAGTTACACCATACACTTGTGGTAATTTTCAAATATTGATATGAAACAATATCAATCAAAAACAACCTACTACAGAGAAGTGATAGGAGAATTCAAGTAAGTAATTTTTTCTTGATTTTTTAATCGTGAAGTTTTGATGAGGAAGCTTTAAATTCAAATTGGTTAATTGACTAAGGCGATAATGGAAGACCATAAAGCACTTTGCCAAAGTACCCAATCTTTGGGAATATGTGAAGGATGTTGCGAAAAAGAGTGAGGAGTTAACCAAAAACAATAAGGAAAATGAGACTAAGTTAAGGAAACCATTAACGAAGTACCAACTGAGAATCTCTTACTTTTGTAAGATTATTTCCAGTAATAAAAAAAGGAGAAGACTAGTACTTAGATGGAGTACAAAATGACCTGAAAGAAGATCTAGAAAAGGAGGACATTAAGGAAGAAATTGTAGAGATATAATCAAATGAAGACAATATCGAAGTTCTCTAAGACACGATACTACCAAAGCTAGTTGACTCAAACAGTTATAATTTTTTTGGAAAAATTAATGGCGTCTATATTAACAAGATATTAGCATACTTAAGAATAAGAATCAATATAATGTATTTTGCTATACTGAAAAGAATGAGATTAGGTGAATTAGGGCCCACTAGCAGTGTAATGTACTTTGTTGATAATTTGATGTAAAGTTTTAAGGATATTAAAGAAAACTTGATGATAAAATTGATAGGGTTATATTTTGAACATATTTTTGTATCTAGATTTTAAAAATGATGATAAAAGATAATTAATTCTAGGAAAATCCTTCTTAGCTATAATATGTGTAAAAATCAATGTCAAAGAAGGTGAACTTATACTTAGGGTTAGAGAAGAATAACTTTTATTTTCAAATGATGAAATGTTACTTATTTTTATTAACAATTCAAGATACGCTAATTTTTTTTGGAATTTGAAAATAATTCATTAAAAGCCCAATCATGAGCATCAATAAGAGTATGTACAAAGTACAAGGACTATACAAGTGTTCTACACAATTTATCTAAGATTTTGTTACAAATTAGCAAAACATCAAGTGAAGGAAATTAATCATCAGTCCAAGTTCCATCTTGACAATGTGTTGTAACACTATAACAAAAATAACTAAACTTAAAACTACAGCTAGTGGTAAGTCTAGGTCGATCCTATAGAGATTCAATCAATCACGTTTCTAAATTATATTTATAAGTAAATAAGAAATTAAATTAGGAGGGGGGTTTGGTTGGTTGTAATTAAAACAGCAAAGCAAAATTGAGCTAATAAAAGCTAAACAAAATTAAACAGTATAAAAGTGAGAAAATTGCCATATTGTTATTACTATTATTATGTTTATTTATTTTACTTTATTTTATAATTTATAATTTTTTGTAATTTTAATGTTAATTTTATTAATTGATTAATTTATTTTACTTTTATATATTTCTTTTTATTTTCTTTCATTCATGTGAGTGATTTGGAAACAACCTCTTTACTAGTTAGGGGTAAAGTTGCATACTATTGAACCTCCTTGGACCTTACATTTTAGTGGGATTTCTATGAGTGTTGTTGTTGTTGTTGTAAAAGTGAAAAAAAGTAATGAATGATTTTATAATCTTGTTTTTGGTTAAATCTCAGCTTACACATAAATAAACATACTTCATTGCATTATTTTTTTCACACCGCTCTTGGAAACTATTAATCATTGATTAACAATAGCTCTATTAACCCTTGTTTCTTGCAGATAGCATTTAATCAAAATAAGTTCTTTAAATAAACCTAGCTATCGAATAACCTAGAACAAGCTCTTTAGCTTTAGGTGGACAACTGTATTATGAATAAGGAAAACAACAATTTAGGCAACAACTACACAAATTTAGCTCATTTAACCTATGTTATGTTATACCTAACGATTTAATGTCATTAGTTACCATAAATGAATCCAAAACCCAACTACTATGTATTGTATTTGAGATTCTAGCAATGGGTTTATATAAAAACAATCTAATAGAAGAATTTAGATCATCCTTACACAAATGCTTAAATCAATAGGCAAAGAATAACATATTCAATCCCTAAAGACAGAGCAATTCAATAATATACAATGACGATATGCTCAAATGTGATTCTCGATGTCAATTTCACCTTTGAATTGAAAGAAGGAAGATGATTCCTCTGTAGATCAAAAGAAGCAAAGTTTCTGCCTCTTTTGTGCTCTAAAAATGATTCAACCTCTTTGGTTGCTCAAAATGTCAATTTATAACAAAAACTAGGTTTCTGGGCATATGCATAGTTTGATGCACGATCGTACAACCTACCGTGCAAACCAATAAAAATGCATCATTGGTAAATGTGTATGGTCATGCAATTAGATGCACGATCATGCAAACCATAAAATCTCCAATCACGAAGATGTATAATCGTTCAAGTGGATGCACGACCATGCATCTTACATCGTATGGTGAATTCTTCATTTCTTGGATTTTCTTGTCCCATCTTCAATCTAATCCATCTACTTGTTCCACAATGAAAAATGAGTCTAAAATCAGGAGAATGGATCAAGGAATGTGCTTTTAACTCATTTTAGCTCTTAAAATTCAACATTATACTTAAACCAAATATGAACCAAAATGAGTTTCTTAAGAACTTCATATCATTAATTACTAAATGTTGTGGAGTAAATGTATAAACAGTTAAGAACATATCAAACCTTCTTTTCATTGTGGTACTCATTCCTTCAGCAACCTTGTGGGCTATCAAAATTTCTCTAATCCAAATACAAACCTTGTGAACAAGGGCATGTCTCTCTATTTTTCATTTTTGAATATTCTATTATTCCTTTTGTGCCAAATGTAGTAAATTAAGTTATGAAAAGACTAAGACTAGGACGGTCTTAACCTAACCTTCTATACAAGTTATCAGCTTAAATAAGGATCTTTTTTTCACTTTATAGATGGACATAATAGGTTCAATATGTGTTGCATACTAGCCCATATGACTTTATAGTAGCCGCATCGGAAAAACAAACGGTTAATAGTCCTAGGCATAAGGTTTTATAAGGAACAAATCTAGCTAGTGGAACCAATCATTTTGTCTTTGATTTTTAATTTATTCCTAGCAGCTAACCTGCATGTAATAAATAAGGCTTTAGGCATTAGGGTCCCCTTCTAATCTATGTTATACCTTTAGATATTAGGCAACTGGGTATAAGGACTTTTAGAAAAGAATGATTAGAGGATTCTTCACTACTATTGGGTATCCAGTGGTTGTTGTCACTTTTTATGTGATTAGGGGTAATTTTAGAGATAAACTCGAAGTTTGTCACTGCTTATGAAATTAATGACCTATTCATCTTGTTGAATAACTTCCTTAACCTAAGATTGAATAGGAATCCCAGCTAGTCATTAAAAGAAAAAAGACATTTAGGGGGAGCTAAAGTTGTCATTAAAAGCATGAATTTTGGTCACTATTAACTTCTGTGAATATTTTTCAAGTTGTCACTTGTCGTCACAAATACCTCTGTCTTTAATGAAATGGTGACTATATTTAAAAAAACATCACAATTATTAATAGTGATACATAAAAAAATGTCACAAACACTATTATATTGTGACAACATTTTCATACTAAAATTATGTGAAATTTTGATAAGAAATATCGTCACTTAACTAAGTCTTACCTGTAAATGATATTTCATCATTAATATTATCATTTAATAGTGAAAAACTATGTTGTCACATGTATTATCATTATTAGTGAAAAAATATAGTCACCAATACTTTTATTAATGGTGTTAATAAAATTTCATCACAAATTTAAAATTTATGCAATACAACAAATTTTCACTATTATGTTCACTATTGTGATAAATAAAATTTTGAATGTAACAATTATTTTGAAACTTGTAGTAATTTTACACAAGAAACAAAATTAAACACTAAAATTAAAATTTCTTTGTCTACCAAACTTAAAACTCAAAGAAAAATTAAACTCAAAGCTTTAGAGATTATCCTTCAGTGCTTATTACATTGATGACATGACTCAAGACAACTATGGATTTGTATCCTACAAAACAAACAAAAAATTAATTAGAATATAAAACATAAATATATCAATTTAATTATAAAATATTATGATACAATAATAAATTATCAATTATACTTACATTATAAGTTGGAGTACTTGTGCCAAGGATTGATCCTATTTGTTACTTGGCTCTATTATTTGTGTTCCTTTCACTTTGATCCTATGAAAAAGATAAACAATTTATTAGTAATACAATATAATCTAGCCAAAAAAATATTGGAATAATAAAATTCCTTTAAATTTTTGTGTCCCATATTTGTTTGGCGATCAACCACTGCCAATTAGCTTCATCCTCATCAAGTGGACATTCTATGCTCTTGAGATAATTTTGATGCAAATGATGTCGAATCTTATATTAAGACTGCATTTGTTTAATCACAGAAGATTCCACCTTATTGGTAAAATTAAAATTGTCCTGCAATTGATACAAAAGAGTTATACGTTTAAGTAATAAATAAATTAATCATTGTATTATCAAAAACTGAGTAGTTAAGTAAACACTTATTTCACCTTTTAGGGAAGCAAAGGTTTGCCACCTTACCCACCTTGAAAAAATTCTTAATTACCATATAACCACATGATAAAACTAGAAAAATTACTTGATTACATCTCAAGAGGGAAAAGGAAATTTTAATGTCTTGGCTATGTGTTCAACTTCTACATCTTTATCAAAAATTTGTCTTAGATACATTTTCCACATTTAGTTCCCTTAACTAAATGAATTGTTTAATAGTAATACTTATGATAATATAGAGAGCCTTTGTAACTAGATTAATAGGTGCAAACGGCATCAAGAAAATCATCAACCTCAAATGTATTAGGAAAAACAACCTTTTCCTTTTTCTTAATATGATAAGAGCAAAAGAAACCTTGCTTGCACCTAGGGCAATTTTCTTTATAAGATGAGCTGGTTGTGGAAGATGGGAGGAGCAACTGGATTCTTTGGCATTGTAGAAACCTTTGCTAAAACTAGCTTCTTAGTTGTATGCTTATCCACCTTGCACCTTTTATCATAGAAGAAACACAAAAGAGAAATATGACTATATCGGTTTAAGAAATCGCTTTACACCTTAACATATTAAGTGATTAACTTACAAAAATCTCACATACGTATACATATTCTACCACATAATTTATATTCAAAGTGAATTAACCATCTAAAAAATTTAACACTAACCATAGTACAAGAGGTTCTAGAACAAATGATAAAGTCATATGCATATCCCAAAATTTCTAAAAGTAAGTTAAAATAATGACTTCTCTTTTTGCAACGAGTCCATTCTTTCATCCCATAATGAAATATAGGCTGTAGAATAGCATTGAATCAAAGTTGCATATCAATGTTGATATAAACAAGAAAGTTAACAGTATAAAAGAACTAACATAAATAACCAAAAAACAATCCTTGCTTACCCCCTGATAATTTATATATGAAAAGATGGTGTAGTCTAACCCAAACATGTGAGAACAAGTTAGTATCAAAATACAAACTTTTGTAAAATAAATTTCAAGAAAATAGATAGAATCTACAATTTGATGATTTACCCTAAAATTCTTTATCTCACACCGAACATGTAAATTAAGACTAGAAGGGCAAGTCGTTTATCCAAGACAATATGTTTTTATTTTCCCATTTCTAAATAAGTGTGTAAAAAGATTTTTTTTCTCT
>JAOSBO010000209.1:17712794-17728644 GCA_027563915.1 Erythroxylum rotundifolium
GGCAAGTCGTTTATCCAAGACAATATGTTTTTATTTTCCCATTTCTAAATAAGTGTGTAAAAAGATTTTTTTTCTCTTGTTAAAACCATGTTAAGCATAGGTAAATCATTGCCTCTTTCCTCTCTAATTGTATACAAACAAAATGCAAGGCTAAAGTATAGTAGAATGATGCCGAAACACCAAAGGGAAACTCCATAACCAAAATCATATGCCCATTCTTTACAAGTATATCTAAATTTTTTCCATCCATTACAAAGAATAATCATCAAAGATGAAAATTTTTTAAGAAACCAATACTAGTCAGAACCTTGGAAAGATTAAAAAAACTTTATATCTAGAAGAGAACAATGTTCACCTTTGCATTAACATAAATGGGAACCACCATATGACCTTATTCTTCTACCATTCATAAAAATAAGAAATTATAATTCAAAATTTAAAGAATAAAGGCAAAATTGAAACTTTGATTGAACAAGAGGGCCACAAATCATGTACCATTAGTCTATACTCAAGCACAAGTTTACCACTAATAAAGAAATAATTTTGGAACAAAAAATGGCCAGGAACCATTATATAGATGAGTGCAAGAGCTGTACCTAATCATAGTACTAATAAGAACCTTCAGGATTGTCGTCTCTGGTGAAGGTCGCATTGCTTTCTCACTCTACAACTGTGTTTTGTCTTTCACTATCCCCCTTTTTAGCTCTAGAAACTGAAGCAGTCTTCCTTATTTAATATTTTAATGTCTTTAATTTTAATATAATATTTTAATTTATACTTGATAGTTCAATACAATATTTTAATTTATGCTTGGTACTTTAATATAATATTTTAATTTTTAATTTCTTTTATTATGATATCAATATTAAATTTAATTATTTTGCTAAAAACTATTGAATTGCTAAGTTTTTTTATTACAATATCTACATAGGTAAATGTAAAAAAAAATTATATTCCTAATTTTTACTTATTGCAATATTTTCAATAGTAGTCATGGCAATTTTATCAAAAAAATTAAAATATTTAAGTTTAAAAATTTTTTCTCAATGACAATAATTTTTAATAATATTGACAATATGGGTAAGTTTATTATTGTGACAATATCTAATTGAAATTAATTAGTTGGGCTTATGTTAGCAATAAGTTTTAGTAATAAAATGTTTAAAATTTATATGGCGAAAAGATTTCTCGTTACAATTATTTTAAAATTTGTGTGATGAAAAGATTTCTTGTCATCATCATTTTGAATGATATTGATCATAGTAGTTCATATACTACTGTGATGATATATTATAGCCATTAACTATTTTTCGTCTATATTGACGACAATTGTCATCCAAGAAATATATCAATTGACAAACAATTTTCTTGTCATAATAACGAATAACAATAGTGACAATAATTTTATTTTGTCACAATTACATTTCATTATTGCTAAGATAGTATAGGCACTAAATATTCAATACTATTAGCGATAAGAGTGACAAAGCTATTGTTGACACTAATAACATATTATTAGTGATGAAGTAATTGTGAAAGACTTGGTAGTGTCACAATTACTATACCATTAGTGACTACATAATAATTTATTACAAATGTTGAAAGTAATAGTGATTTACAAATTTTTGGTCACAATAACTATCATATTTCTGACAAAATATTTAAATGTCACATAATTGTCACTAAATGTCTTAATTCTTGTAGTGTAGCAGTGATGAAAGATCCTCCCTATGGATTAGAGGACTCTGCTTAAACCTATTATCAATCTAAAACTAAGAGCTCTATCCATTACCTATATGTGTTTTGATTAGGGCTTGGATTTTCCAAACCACCATCGTGCACCCTTATGAGGCAAGGAAAAACTTCCAAATCTATAATATGCTTGTCTTTTCCTTAACATTTGAGTAAATGGATAGGAATGTTCCCTCCTCTCTTCAAATTTCCAGAAGCTTAAGTTTAAGATAATATTCATCGATCCATTGGTCTAGAGAGCCTCCTTATCAGTAATCAATCTTTGTGTTCATTTTTAAACTAGGATTAAATAAGTCATCTGTATGGAAACCAACCCAGTCCACCTTCTTGTTTTCTTCAGAAAAAGTTATTCCCATTGAATTTTTGTACCTTTAAATTTATTAGCTTTCTAGACCATAACAAATTCTTGATACATTTTTGATCTTAATAGCAAGAAAGAGAAGGGCGCTCCAGTGAGTTTGTAGGATCTTATGCACAAAAAAGATAAGATGAAGCCTCCTACATAAAAAAAATTAAGTCCCTAATAACTTATCTTTTAAGGGGTTCATTCATACCCCCTTGTACTCCAAAAAAGCATACTCAAAAGTTAAAAGGATTTGAGGGATTACCAATCCCCATTGAGCTTTCTCTTCTTCCTTTTTGATTTTCTATGAGTTACTAGAGATGCCTACCCCAAAAACTCCTCCAATTAATTGAGGCCTTGTAACTCCTATTTTTGTTCATCCATATTATGATCTTTATTAATAGGGTCTTTTTCCTTGGCCATGTTTCCTTTCTCCACTTCTATTATAGGTATTACTTCAGCATATTGATAAGTGTAAATTGCATCATATTTTAGGGCATAGTTTGATATTTGTTTAATTATTAAATCATTATTAATGTGTGTGTATGATTGAAAGGGTGAATAACTTGACATTTGGGTTTTGATTAACTATGTATATTTAGTCCAGAGTTTCTAGACGCAGATTTTACATGTTAATGATTTGGAATAACTTGAATGATTGTGTTTAGAATTAAATTTATTTCATGAAGTTGAAGCCATTGTATCATTATTGCATCGTGTGCTTTGTGATTTTATGTTGTTTGTTGTTTTGTTTGCTTGAGGACAAAAAAAGTTTAAGTGCAAGGATGTTGATAAGCATAGATTGTATTGTATTTTAGGGCATAATTTGATATGTGTTTAACCTTTAATTCAGTCATTTAGTATGTGTTTAGGTCAGAATTGTGTTAGTTTGCTAATTATTTATATTTTAAGTGTTTTATATCTTTGAGCTTAAATATTATGTTGTTGAGGTACCTTGATGTCTTTACTAGTGTTTTAGGGACAACATCGAAGAACGTAAGAGTTTCGAAGACTTTAGGGCCAAAATAAATCAATTTTTCATGACAAAAAACCAGGGAATGGGCATTGGTCGTAGCTTGCATGGCTACAGTTGTGGCCTGCATCAGGCAGATGCATAATCACTCCTAAACTTCATGTTTTGAAGGATTTTTTTGGACCTTTGGGCCCCCAAAAAAACCCTAGTTCAACCCTAAGCACAAAAGAAAATAAATAGAACAATAAGAACAAAAAGAGGGAGCTTTTGAATTAGCCATCTTTAGAAAAACCTTAGAGAGAATTATTGAGGGATAAAGAGAAAAAGGAAGAGAGAGGAGGAGAAGAAGCCGACTTGACATGCTTCCCGAGTCAGGAGTTTCCTGATGTCATTGCCTCCCTTCATTGATAGTTGTGAATTGCATAATGTTTTAGTAATTTGTTATGAATTTAGTGTGAATTTTAGTGTTGACTGTGCATTTAGGGTTTAATTATGTTAGTTTCTGTATTTAAGTGTTTTTATGGGTTGGTATGAGTCTTTGAGCTTAATTGTTTTATATTTGAGGTACCTTGATGTGTGTGTAGTGTTTTAGGGTAAACGGTGAAGAACGGAGAAGATGTGAAGAGTTTCGGGCCAAAGATATAGCCTAAGATCATGCATATTGGGCCATGATCATGTCAGGTAGGGCCATAATTGTGGCCTACATCGGGCTAACAAAAAAACTCAAGTTTTGTAAGATTTTTTAGACTATTTCGACCTCAACTTTAACTTAGAGTATCCAAAATATAAATACATCATTATGAGACAGATGCAGCAGCCTTGAAGAGTCTGAAAAAGGGAGCACTCATGTTAGTCAATTCTAGAAAAACCTAGAGAGAAATTGAGAGATCGAGGAAGGAGACAAAGGAAGAGAGACATGGAGAGCAAGCTTAGCGCGACATACTTCTCGAAAAAGGTGGTTTCCCGTTTTCGCTGCCTCTGCAACTCCGTTCCTAATGTATTTGCCATTTCTTTTTGTTTTATTCATGATAGGTTGTGTTAAATGTTGAGTTTGTGCTTATACTCACCTTTGAGTTTTGATTTTTGAGATTAATAAAGTTTGATTGATTTTGTTTTTGTTGATTTAATTGTGATTTAAATTATGCTCTTAATAACTTAGCAATAGACTGAGACGGTGAGTTGAGTGAAAATAATCAATTTGGGCTAATAAGAGTTAGGTGAATTGATAGGTAAAGAATTAAATCAAACTAGTAAAATCGTGTAACGAGAGATCGAAAATAGGATCCCAGTAGGTTAGTAGACAATTTTAGAACTAATTTAGATTTTGGGTTAATTGCGAATCAATATATCGCAATTCCAGAATTTAAATTAGGGATTATCAGTTAGGGTTAAGAATTATAACTCGAGAGAGATTAATTCACCCTAGGACCGTCTAGACTCGTTAAGTCAATAATTGCATAATTGATTAGAGTTTTGTTAATTTCAAATCAAAATCTCCTTTCTCTCACACCCTAGGACCGTCTAGACTCGTTAAGTCAATAATTGCCTAATTGATTAGGTTTTTTTTAATTTCAAATCAAAATCTCCTTTCTCTCACTTAGTAGTTTCTAGGTTAGGTTGGGATTGGTTTGTGTGATTGTTTCCTTGTTTAGATTTCTGCAATTCAATTCTCAAAATTAATTGTTTGATTGATTTAATTTCTGCATTAGTTTATGTTATCTTGAATTATTTCAATTTTAGTACGACCTTTGATTTTAGGACTATATTAAGCTTCCTTGTGCAATCGAAAACTTAGGTACCACGCGAAGGACCCGTGTGCTTGCAGAATTTACTAAGGTTAATAAATAGTAAAATATAGCCTTTGTAACCTTGCGATCAAGTTTTTGGCATTGTTGTCAGGAAAGGCGACATTTAGTTCTATAGTTTAAGATGTTAGGGTAGTTTTTAATTTTTGTTTTTGTTTCTTACGTTAACTTCGGAATCGTGCTCTTGTACAAACACAAGGGTCATGAGAGGTTTGAGTTATGCAACTGAGACATTAGATTTAGACATCACGCGATTAGAAAGAACCTTTAGAAAAGCTTGGTAAGAGAACAAGAAGATATCGAGAGAACAACAATGGTCGAGGAATTTCATAGGAACGTGGATCAGGAAGTGAACCCTGGATGACAACAACTGACCCTCTTGGGCTTTATGAGGCTAGGGTTTAACCCAGTGAACCAAGGAGTGGCTAGGCCGCCTATGCAATCAATATCATTTGCAATTAAGCCAGTCCTCTTGAACATACTTTAAGAAATTGTCTAATTGTATGGATTGACTAATGAGGATCTGAACGTGCACATAGTGAGCTTCCTCGAGATTTGTGACGCTTTTCAGTATCTCCAGATGTTGGAGGATGCGGTGAGGATTAGGTCATTCCCCTTCACATTTAGAGATAAAGCGAAGGCTTGGTATCATTCATTGAGTCTCGCTAGCATCACAACGTGGGAGTAGCTTGTGCATCTCTTTTCAGACAAGTACTTCCCATTGAGTAAGACCACAAAGATCATAAAGGAAATTATCAATTTCCAAAAAGGTGATGGGGAGTCAATTTATAAAGCATGGGAGCGATACAAGGAACTGCAGAGGAAGTGCCCATATCATAACTTACCTTTGGAGTTCCTTCTGTAGACTTTTTACAATGGAGTAAAGCCACCTACTAGAGGCATGATAGATGTAACGTCAGGAGGATCTTTGATGTGAAAGACGGTCAATGAAGCAGGGGAGTTAGTTGAAGAGATGGTAAGCAGCAACTGCTTATGGACGAGTGAACGAGGTAGGTAGCCTACGACTTTTAGTGAGTAAAAGGGAATTGTTGTAGTTGATCAGATGATGGAGATGTAAGCGAAGATCGATAATTTGAAGTGACAGCTCAGTAACATGAAGGCATCATCCTTAGCTCCGATTAAGACCATGCAATTGATGTGTGAGCTCTGTGGTCAAGTAGATCATAACACTGTGGACTACTATTTGATAGGAGAGGACAATCAGGAGTAAGTGAATTACATAAGGGCTTAATTTGGATGAGAAGGGGGTAAAAATCCCTACTCCAATACTTACAACCCTAGGTGGAAGAGTCACCCTGACTTCTCCTGGTCGAATAGCAACAATGGAGGGTAGTTTAGGCCTCAGGGACAATCAAGCTTTCAGCAAGAAATGACAAACTCGATGGAATCAAAATTGAACAAAGTTTTAGACAAGCTTGAAATTTTAGATAGTGTACAAAAGAAGCTGTAAGATAAATTTGAGCAAGTCACTAAGAGTTATGAGCCTTCCATTCATAATTTAGAAGCCTAAGTAAGTCAATTGTCAAATGCTTTTTCTATGCGAAATTTAGGAAATGTTCCTAGTACTTCAGGAACAAAATTAAGGGAAGAACTAAAGGCTATCACACTTTGAAGTTGGAAGGAAATTGAACCACCCGTAAGGACAAGAGAGGAGCCTATCCAACCAGTTGAGAAGAATCAAGGAAAGGAGAAAGAAGTGGACATGAGCGAATATCCTCCATAAATTGCACCTCCATCCTATCAACCCAAGGTACCTTTTCCTTAACGATTATAAAAGAAGAAGTTAGATGAACAATTTGCAAAGTTTGATGAGAAGTTAAGGATGTTACAGATTAATCTTTCCTTTATGGAGGCAATAGAACATATGCCGAAATATGCAAAATTTTTAAAGACATATTGTCAAAGAAACATACTTGGGAAGATAATCAGACGGTCGCTTTAACTAGTACTTGTAGCTCGATAGTGACCAATCAAATGCCTTAGAAATAGAAAGATTCAGGAAGTTTTGCAATATCTTATGTGGTTGGTGCATTATTACAAAGTGTTTATGTGATTTGGGAGCTAACATAAATTTTTTACCTTTGTCGATATTCAGGAAGTTAGGATTAGGAGAGGTCAAGCCTACATCAATGTTAATTCAGTTAGCTGATCAATCCAATTAAAAGGGTATTGGGAGTCGTGGAAGATTTTCTGATGCGAGTAGATAAGTTCATTATTCCAGTGGATTTTGTGGTTCTTGATTTTGAAGAAGATAAGAATTGCCCATTGATCTTGGGTCGGTCATTTATGAACACAGGAAAGGCCATAATTGATGTCCATAAAGGTAAATTAACACTTCGAATAGAAAAAGATCAGGTTGAATTCAATATGAATAAGGTCTTAAAGAATCCAATAACGAGTAGTGCATGCCTGAAGGTTGAAATATTGGATCAAAATTCACAAGAACAAATAAGAGTTGCATTGTAGAAGTGAAATCCTTGGAAGCAGAGGATGACAATGAACACCAGAATCCTGAATCGAAAGAAGATGATGAGATGGAGAAGATAGATGTTCCAGTGCATCAAGACAAATTAGTTTGAACTGAAGCACCTACACCACCATCTTGAGAGAAACCTCCGACATTAGAGTTTAAGCATTTACCTACACACCTCAAGTATGCCTTTCTTGCTGAAGGTCAAACGCTACCAATAATAATTTCCAACTAACTGAATGAAAAGTAAGAAAGTAAGGTGGTGGAAGTTGTTAAGAAGTGGATGAAAGCCATCGGATGGCATATTGCTGACATTCGAGGAATAAGCCCGAATGTCTGCATACACCGCATAAATTTTGAGGAAGGCTATAAGAAGGTGCGGGAGTGTCAAAAAAGACTAAACCTTAACATGAAGAAGGTGGTCCCGAAGGATATCATTAAACTCCTAGATGCAGAGATAATTTATCCCATCTCTGATAGTGAATGGATCAAGCAAGTGCAATGCGTACCTAAAAAGGGAGGAATGATTGTGATAAAGAGTGAAAGCGGAGAAGTAATTTCAACCAGAATCGTCACAAGGTGGAGAGTATGCATAGATTATAAAAAAATCAATATAGTGCCTAAAAAAGATCATTTCCCTCTTCTGTTTATAGACCAGATGATAGAAAGGGTTGCTGGCCCTTCATTTTATTGTTTCCTAGATGGATACTCGGGCTATAATCAGATTATCATCTACTTTGATAATCAGGAGAAAATCACGTTCACTTGCCCCTATGGGACCATTATGTACAGATAAATGCCTTTCAGACTTTGTAATGCTTTAGCCTCATTTTAGAAGTGCATGATGTCGATCTTCGCTGACATGATAGAAAACATAATAGAGATGTTCATGGACAATTTTTTAGTCTTTGAAGATTCTTTTAATATGCGCCTAACTAATTTAGATAGATTTCTTAAAAGGTGTGAGGAATCACATTTAGTGCTAAATTAGGAGAAATGTCATGTTTGGTACAAGAAGGGATAGTGCTAGGGTATAAATTCTCACCAAGGATTTGAAGTTGATAGAACATAGACAAATGTAATAGAGAAGCTCCCACCACTTAGTAATGCAAAAGTTGTGCAAGGATTCTACCGTTAATTCATCAAAGATTTTTCCCAAATTGTAAGACCTTTAACAAACCTCTTAGTCAAGGATGTACCCTTTGTGTTTGATGGAAAGTGTATGTCTGCATTTAACACTTTAAAAGAGGCATTAATATCAAAACCAATTTTATCACCACCAGATTGGGCATTTTCGTTTGAAGTTATATGCGATGCAAGTGACCGAGCCATAGGTTGGGTGTTGGGCCAAAGGAAAGATAAAAAGCTACACGTAATCTATTATGCTAGTAAAACTCTCACAGGAATTACACCACTACAAAAAAGTAATTACTCGTAGTAGTGTACACGTGTGATAAATTCTGACAGTAACTTTTGGGTTTAAAGGTAATTGTATTCATTGATCACACGATACTAAAATATCTTTTCAGCAAGAAAAATGCAAAACCAAGACTCATTAGATGGGTGTTACCTTTGCAAGAATTTGATTTATAGCTGAGAGATAAAAAAGGAGCAAAAAATGTGGTTACAAACCACTTATCCATACTTGATGGAGGGGAATGCAAGCCAAGTAAGAACGTTAATGACAAATTTCTCGATGAAACTCTGATGTTACTCGAGAGCTTGACTACACCATAGTTTGCGGATATCACTAATTATATTGCCAGTGGTAAACTTTCGTCAAACAACAAAAGAAGAAATTCTTACATAACTATAGGATGAGCCAACCCTATATAGAGCTTATGTAGATGAATTAATGTGATGCTATGTCCCAGACAATGAAATGTTAGACATCTTAAGGCAATGTCATAAGGGTTAGTATGTTGGGCATTATGGAGCCAACAAAACGGCGACTCAAATACTAGAGAGTGGATTTTACTGACCATAGTTGTTTAAAGATGCACAAACCTACGTGGCACAATATGATCGACGCCAGAGAGTAGGCAACATTTACGAGGGAGATTAAAATCCCTTTGTCCAATATTCAGGAAGTAGAAGTCTTTGATGTATGGGGCATTGATTTTATGGGTTTGTTCCCATTTTCAATGGAAAACATGTACATTCTAATGGGGGTCAATTATGTTTCGTGTTGGGTTGAAGCGATAGCATCTGTAACCAATGACGAAAAGCTAGTGCAAAAGTTCATTAAATGGCTATGTAATTGATTTGGAGTGCCACGTACAATAATAAGTGATGGAGGTGCACATTTTTGCAACAGATCTTTTGATGCCCTCCTATAAAGATACAGAGTGCACCATCGAGTTGCTACACCTTAGCATCCGCAGATTAGTGGTCAAGTGGAAGTTGTTAACTGAGAGATAAAAGGAATTCTAGAAAAGACAGTGAACAACACTCGAAAGGATTGTGCAGCAAAGATAGATGATGCTTTATGGGCCTATAGAATAATGTTTAAAACACCCATTGGAATAAATCCTTATAGACTCATTTACAGGAAAGCATGCCATTTATCGGTCGAACTAGAACATCTAGCATACTGGGTGATTAATGCATTAAATTTTTATTGGAAGCAAGCTTGCAAAAAATGACTTCTCCAACTGGACGAACTTGAAGAATTTTGTTTTAATGCTTACGAAAATGCCAAACTCTACAAGGAAAAGGTTAAGAAATGACATAATGCTCACCTCAAGCAAAACAAATTCAAAGTAGGAGACACTGTGCTGCTACATAATTCCCGGTTGAGATTATTTCTAGGGAAGTTGAAGTCTAGATTAAGTGGACCATTTACAGTCATTCAAGTTTTTGAGTATGGAGCTCTCAAATTGGAAAATGCTAACAAGGAGACTTTTAAGGTCAATGGGCATCACTGTAAGCTTTATTTTGGAAGAGCAATTCCCAAAGACAAGGAAGTGATTTCCTAGTCTCAGAATAATGAAAAATGCCTTCTTGGATGAAAGGTTAAGCTAAAGACCATAAACTAACAAATTTAGAAGTCGTTTGAAAATGTGATTGATAGTTAGATTTATTTTCAATAAATGCTCGCGATTGATGTGAACTCTCTCCGACAAAATCATGACCTCCTTCCCAAATTGGCCTTTAGCTTTATTTCTTTATTTTTAATGTTATTATTTCCTATTTAATTTCATTTATGTCTCTGTGCATGCTCCTTCTCACATTAAGGACAATGTGTTGTTCAAGTGTGGGGAGGGATTCAGTGTATTTTTTGGGGAATGTGATTTTGCATATCATATGATAGTGTTATTACATTGTGTGAGGTGTTTGAATGTGTCAATGACTTAGATGGAATGAAATTCATTTAATTTTGACTATAGTCTATTAGGTTGTTAATAATCATTAACTCTCAAAATTAGTGAATTAGGGTTATTTGGATAAATATACAGCTTAATTAGGACTTAGTGTAAGTTTAGCACCCTCTAGATTGTCACATTCATTCATAATTTGAGGCCTTTCAACTTAAGTAGCTTTAATAGTAATTTTGTAATAATGTAGAACAATAAGGTAGGCAATAAGTTGCAATAATAAAAAATATGATTGTTTTGTTAATAAATCACTATTCTGCTGACCTTCGGGTTATGAATAGAGCTAGTAGCCAGTTGAAAATGTGATGTCGCTGAGTAACCAGATCGACACGTATCACAAATGTATGCTTTTGCGTTAAAAGGCTATAATGACATTTCAACCAAGCTGTGACTTAGTTGGCTAACCAGATCGACATTGATTAGCAATGTTTACCTTTGCGTAAAAAAGACTAGGTCTATGTTCAATAAATAAAAAAATAAAAAAATGTGTTTCTCTTAATAAAACCTACTAGACTTGTAAACAACTTGACTTTACATGACAGTTTACTTAGGAACAGTTACAAAGTCTGAAGGACCAAATACTTATTTATGTGTGTGCATAATTAAAAAGGGCAAATGAATTAACACTTAGATCTTGATTAATTTATATACCTAGGTCAAAACTCTTAGACATAGATTTTGCTTGTTAATGATTAGATATAACTTGTTAGATTGTGTTTGATATTAAATTTATTTCATGACCTTAAAGCCATTGTCATATTATTTAAGTGTGGGGATTTTGATAATTACGAATTGCATGATGTTTTAGGGTCTAATTTGATATGTATTTAGAGTGAATTTGAGTGTTGAGTGTGTATTTTGGGTTTAGCTATGTTAGTTTGTGTGTTTAAGTGTTATTATGGGTTACTATGAGTCTTTGAGCTTAATTGTTATTTATTAGAGGTACCTTGTTATGTGTGTTAGTGTTTCAAGGTAAACAGTGAGGGACGAAGAAGATGTGAAGAGTTTCGGGCAAAAGACATAACCCGTGATTGTGTACATTAGGCCACGATTATGATAGACAGGGACAAGCCAGTAGCAGCCAGACGACAAGGTGACAGAGAGCTTCCATTCAAGGCACAATAGTGATCATTAGGGCATGATCATGACAGAAAGGTTTAGGCGTTGGCTATGATCGTTTTAGGAAGGGCCACAATTGTGGCCTGCGTTGGGTTGATAGAAAAACTCAAGTTCCGCAACATTTTTTAGACCATTTCAACCCCAACTTTAACCTAGAACATCCAAAGTATAAATACATCATTATAAGATAGATGCAATAGCCTTAAAGAGCTGAAAAAGAGAGGACTCACGTTAGCCAATTCCGGAAAATCCAAGAGAGAAATCGAGAGATCGAGGAAGGAGACAAAGGAAGAGTGATATGGAGAAGAAGCTTGGCACGACTACTTCCCGGAATAGGTGGTTTCCCACTTTCATTGCTTCTGCAACTTAGTTCCCAATGCATTTTCCATTTATTTCAGTTTTATTCATGTATAGAATTGAAATAAGTGTCGGGAATAGGTTATGTTGAATGTTGGGTTTGTGTTTGTACTCACCTTTGGGTTTTGGTTTTTAAGATTAAAAAAGTTTGATTGATTGAGGTTTTGCTAATTTAATTGTGATTTAAATTTTACTCTTAATAACTTGGCAATAGACTGAGAGGGTAAGCCAAGTGAAAATAATCAATTTGGGCTAACGAGAGTTAGGTGAATTGATAGGTAAAGAATTAAATCAAACAAGAGGAATCATGTAATGAGAGAATGAACATAGGTTCCCTATAGGTTAGTAGACAATTTTAGAACTAATTTAAGTTTTGGGTCAATTGTGAATCGAGAGATCGCAATTACATAATTTGAATTAGGTATTATCAATTAGGTTAAGAATTCTAAATCGAGAGAGATTAATCTACCCTAGGACCATTTAGACCCATTAAGTTGATAATTGCACAATTATTTAGGTTTTTGCTAATTTCAAATCACAATCCCCTCTCTCTCACTTGGCAGTTTCTAGGTTGGGTTGGGATTGGTTTGTGTGATTGTTTCCTTGTTTAGATTTCTGGAATTCAATTCTCAAAATTAATTGTCTGATTGATTTAATTTCTGCATTAGTTTATTTTATCTTGGATTATTGCAATTTTAGTACAACCTTAGATTTTAGGACTAGATTAGGCTTCCTTGTGGGATCGACACCTTAGATACTACGTGAACAGCCTGTGCACTTGGAGAATTTACCAAGATTAATAAATAGTAAAACTTAGCGTGTGTAACCTTGTGATCAATCGTTTATTCAATTTTGTATTTCTTTTTATTTTCAATTTTATTATTGTGTAGAATTGTAATAATAGTTGATGATAGGATTTTTGGATGTTGATAATATTCTAACCTCACCTTTTATCTTTAATTTAATGAAATCTGATTCTTTATGTGTTATTTGGATTTATTGTGATTTAATTTATGCAATTACGTAATTTGGTGATAAATTGAGAGGGAGAATTAAATGAAAAATAATTAAATTGAGCTAACAAGAGTTAAGTGATTTAATAGAATAAGAGTTAAATCAAATCGCTAAACTATGCAAAGAGAGATCTTACATAGGTATCTTATAATTTATTAGACAACTTCATATTTAATTAGGCTGATTAGGGTTTACAAATTAAGGTTACTGGTTATAACTTGAGAGAGAGTAATCAACCCTAGGATTGTTTAGAACTAATAATCTAGTAATTTATATTCGATTAGGTTAGCATTAAAGATTGGTAAAATTCCCTTTCTCCTATTTGGTAATTCCTTAGGTTTATTCTTAAGTGTGCGTTGCAACTACTAAATTGTTAATATTTTTGTAATTGATTCTTGAATTGATTTAATTGATTGAATTGAACTCTTGTTTTAGTTTCGTTACATTTTGAATTTTTGAGATTTATTTTAGCCTTAGACTTTAGGTTTAGATTATCCCTTCTCGTGGGATCGACACCTTAAGTACTATATGAATGACCCGTACGATTGTGGATTATTAAGATTATCCCTCCTTGTGGGGATCGACACCTTAGGTAGTATGTGAATGACCCGTACGATTGTGGATTATCAAATTTAATTAATTAAAACTTTCACACATTGAAATAACCCGATCAAGTTTTTAACGTCCTTGTCGGGGATGCGATTAGTTTAATTCTTATAGTCTAAGGCTTTTTCACCATTTTTTATGATTAAAAAAAAAAGAAAGAAGTTTGGGGTATAAAGTAGAGACACAATAAGACATCTTAGAGTGAGAATGAGACATCTGAATAGCTAGATGACAACAAGAAATGGAAAGAACAATGGTGAAGGATAAATATTATAGGGAGCAAGGAACTTTTACGAACTACAATGAGGCACAATATGGTTGAGGAAATAACGATCCTTACTAGGACATGTGCACTCCGGGTGGTAGAACCACTCAGATTTCTATTGTTACATCAATGCAAGTACTCATACAAGACATCAAGACCTATTTGAATTTCAATAAGACGAGTTCAGTTTATGGGATTCCAATTTGGATAAAATCATGGATAAGCTAACAGACATGGAAGAGAACTAGAGATACTGGAAGAGCAATCTGATCAAGTAATAGAAAACCATGCTGCTTCTATTCACAAATTGAAGATTCAAGTAAGACAACTTTCATGTGAATTTTGTTAGACAAGATTGGAAGACTCTCTAAGTAAAGTGGAAATATATCAACGAGACTAATATGAGGCTATCACACCTAGAAATGGGGAAGAACAAGAAGAACCATTAGAAGACCATATTGAACCCTATCTTGTAGAAGACCATAAGACAAGAAAAGAGGATGAAGAAAAGAATGCCAACTCTCCTCATTATTCATCAGTTCTTGATATACCATGTGTGAATATCGAAAAATCTTTAATAGATGTCCATGAAAAAACCTGATCCTTCAGATTAATGATGACTAAGTGACATTCAACATGAATGATGTATTAAAGAGCCCGAAGAAGAGTAGCTCATTCAGGATAATTGATGTATTCGAGTCTTCTAAAGAATGAAAGGAAAAAGAACAGATGACAACAACATCAAGTTTAAAGAACCTATCAAAGTCTCTGTTCGTGAAGTAGAAGAAGTAGAGGAGATGAAGGTGAATAAGGAAGAAAGAGAGCAACTCACCTTCTTATAGGACAAAAGGACATTACTGAAATTAATTGGTTTTCTCACCTTAATCAATATTTTGTAGTTTGTTGCTTACTTATAGGCTACAAAACTGAAATTAGGCATTATGGAGGGGAACCAACCATCTCATAATTGATCCTTGATGAGTTTTAAAAGATGAAGGTCAAGCTAATGACCATAAATTAGCACATTCAGTAGTTAGATTTTAATTATTGTGTAGTTAGGTTTGTTTTAAATTCTAAATAAGATTTTAATTATATGGAATGGTTAGCCTGCTAATTCTCTTCCTCTTTTTGAAGCAAATATAAAACAAGTTAATAATCATAGGCATCAAGCACAAGTGATCTCTACCTTCATCACCATCAACACCTTAGTTAACATGATGGTTTTGTGTTATAACCTTTGCTTTTCATTTTGATACACTACAAGAAAATAGTTGTTTAGCGATGGAAAATACCGACGGAATAACTAAATATTCCGTCGGTATATAAATTACCGACATATTATACCAACAGGGGAAAAACATCATTGATTTGGCCGTAGCTAACTTTATCGATGGAAATTTAATTTCTGTCGCTAAAGTTAGCGTCGGAAAGCAAGTGACCGTCGAAAAATAGAACGAAAGTTTACTGACCGTCACATTTTTTTCCGTCCGTAAATTAACGTCGAAACTCTTCTTTCCATCTGCAAATTTACCGACGGTAATGCATTTACTTTCAGTAAATGGGATTAAATGTTACCGATGGATTGTTTTGTCCATTGGTATATACGAAAACAAGTTACCGACGAAATTTGTTATGTTCGTCGGTAACGTTTTTGATTAAATATTTTTTTATGTTTATATTTTCATTATATTTAATGATGAAACATTACATTTAATTTGTTAATGATTAAATATATAAATTATATTTAT
>JAOSBO010000209.1:17735739-17747857 GCA_027563915.1 Erythroxylum rotundifolium
ACACTAACTCGTCATCCCATTGGAGAAGTCATAATGGACCACAACTATTGCCAAGATCCATTTGAGGAGAGGAGGATTCAAATCAAATATTAGCCTTTTGGTTTTCTTATAGGGAGTGTTACCATATGGAATAAAATGAAATGCTTATGTTTTGGAGATGTGTTATCCAACATCGAAAATAACAAGCATGAGGAAAGAAATTTGTGGGGTCAAGTGATATCATAGAGAATCCCTCTACAAGTATTATGAGCACTTTAAGAAGTTGTCTGTTGATTGTCCTTATTAAAATATCACGAAGCAACTCCTTATCTAATACTTCTACTAAGGCCTATTGCCTATGGATAAGATTTTATTAGATGCAGTAAGTAGTGAAGCATTGGGTGAAAAGAGTCCTAAGGAGGTAAGAACTTTAATAGAGTATATGGCAATAAATTGACAATAATTTGGCATTTGTAATGATGTTAGTGGAGTAAATGAGGTAAATAATTTATTTTAGCAGAGCAAATGAGGTAAATAATTTATCCATTGAACATCATTTAGGTGAAATGACATAGTTTGTTAGACAAATTATTGTAAGGCAAGTGCAAGTGAAACATTATGGGATATGTGCCAATATAAAACACATAATAGATGGGTGCCTAACTTTATAAGAGGGAAATTTAAATCATGTTAATATTGCGAGAGGAAACTTTTCACAAAAGTACAATCCATATTCCAAAACTATAAACCAAGATAGAGAGATCCCTTGAATATGAGTTATGCAGAGAATAGCCAGCAAAACTACTTCTCAAATAAGTCATAGGGTGCACAATAATTTCAACCTAAACCACAAGCTTCCTCCTCTAACTCAAGAATGTAATTAGAAGAAATGGTTAAGTCTTTTATTACTAACACCTTGCAATTATGAAGAAAATCCATGACAAACATTGTGGAAATTCTATGGAAAGCCCCTTTTACTATGGAAATGGAAGTTAAGTATAAATTTAGATAGAAATAACCTTAAAATCATTTGTATGTAGGTGAACTACCATACCATTCCCTTGGTGTATTAGTCTACTTTAGGTTTAAGAAACCTTTCTTAAACCCTATAAAAGCCTCTATGTCTAAATGGACATATAGGAGAAGTAAAGAGGGTTGCCAAAGTAATTAATTAGTGAATAAGCCTTTAGAGGTGTGCTTCCATATGACTCTAGAATTATCTGTGTTGAATGAAGTCTAATGGATCTTAGCTTTTAATGAAATGGAAATTGTGAGATTATTTGATGAGCTCCTACTTTCTAGATTTTTTGCAATTGTATTCTCTTACTGAATCAGTGGCTCGAAGGCTAAAGCTTCATTCAATTTCTCAATAGAGCCTGCAGATAACTAGTTATCATGAAAAAAGTTAGTAGTTTCATCATTTCTAATAAGGTGTATAAAGTCACTTCTAAATCTTTCTCTCATTTTGAATGTAGCTTTCAAAGTGGTAGAAGAAAAATTATCTACATTGAAGCTCCATATATTTCTATTTTTAATGGAATAATTATGAATCTATTTACACCAAAAAGCTTGCTTGTCAAAAAGAAGTCTCCATAGTCTTTTACTAAGCAAAACAATGTTAAAAAATCTAACTGATGTTATGTTAAGCCAACCTTGGTATTTGGGAATGCATACATCTCCCCGTTTCAGCTTAACGTTGTTAGGATTTCTTATGCAACTAGTCGAAAGAATATATTAAAGATCTGATCAATGAATTTGATAACTTTGATAGAACAAGCAATGTGAGTTAACCAATAAACACTGATGGAATTGAAGATGGAAATAATGAGTTGTGCTCTACCAACTATTAAGAGGTTTTATAGTTCTAAGATGTTATTCTATTATTGATTTTATCTATTAAACTGCTATAATCCCTTATGCTTAACCTTGAAACTGTAGCAGAATACCAAGTACTTTAGTGGTAGTGGTTGTTGTTTGAAACTAGTAATAGAGGCTAATGTTGATTCCAGATTTGAATCACTCTTGGAAAGAAACAATTCACTATTGGAGTAGTTGACTTAAAGGCCAAACATCCTATTAAACTTTGTAAGAGCTTTCATAAAAATTTCCATAAATGTGGATCTTCCTTGGAGAGTAATGTGAGATCATCTACAAAGTATAGGTTTAATATTTTAAACTTTCCACATTTGAAGTGATATATGAATCCTTTGGTTCTTTCTATGACCTTTTGAAGAAGTCCATTGAAAACTTCATTACCATACCAAAAACATAAGGTGATATAGGGTCACCTTAGCGAATCCCTTTGTAGCCTTTGAAGGAACTGTGGTCTTCCATTAAGAAGGATGTTGTAGCTAGGTGAGATTATAGATTGAATGATCCAATGGATGGATATTTATGGAAATTTATGACGGACATAATGTTTGTTAGAGAAATGCTCTAAAGGTGATCACCTTTAGCACTTATTGTATAAATCATTTTATAATTAATAAGGGAATTTTTCATTATTTCGATGTTCATACGTTTATATATTTGATGTTGATCTTAAATTGATTTAATGAAGTCCTTGATAAAAAAAAGAAAGCATGGAGGAAATCATGATGAGATCATGATAATGAGATTCCTATCATGTGCAATTATATTAATATCTAAACTTTCCCTAGTCATAGGATTAATGAGATGAGATATCAATAATTCGGATAGACTAGTGCATGTTATACTCCTTGATTATATAAAACAATAGATCTCACAAACTGTAGGCACGAGTTGTTTAGAGTCAACATGTGGATGCTTACTAAGGGTAGTAAGTACATTGGATTGACCTATTATGAGACAATCATATGGATATTCTATTCCAGTGTCAATGGTGGTCGCATCATAGCAATGGTTTAAGTATCCTTTCACTTGAGTTGCTCAAGGATATCTCAAATATTGATCCAGTGCTTTAACTCCATTCATCGGTGCCTTTCAAGGGTTACTCGTAGGGTGGTGATTGGGTATAGCTTGAGATAATCGGAGGTAATTGAGTCACGAATAAAGGATTCAACACTCTTGGATAGGAGGAGATGATACTCATAGCCTCTTATCAAGGTTGATACTCGGGAGTCTCTATTCAGAAAAGATATGTGTCATGAAGAGACTCTTCAATGATACATAGATTAATGAGATTATCAGGACAATATCTAATAACACTTAGACTAGATGTGACGTAGTCAGTTTAGTAAGAGTTTACACTTTGACCATACTTTGAACCAAATGGGGTATCGATGGTGAAAGTACAAATTACATGGAAACATTGCATATGGAAAGGTTCATAGTTAAGCCACTGACTTTCTGGTTAATTGGGGGTCATGACATGTTGCTAGATACCACTCTTGACTTACTTAAATTAAGTGTTAATTCAAGTAGCCAATATAACTGGGAAGCTAATGGGCCATATTCTTAGGAGATCTGAAGGATGAGTAAAATGATCTTGAATGGTGATTCGATATATGATTTTTGGGAATGTACCACGATGTGAACGTCGTAGAAAACATTGCATGGAATGGATTAGAAATAAATGTTGTTGGCTTCCATTAACGCATTCTATTCATGGTCATTAACTTCCTATAACTTCCATTAATGCATGCCATTCATGGTCATCAACTTCCTATAACTTCCATTAATGCATGCTATTCATCACCATTGACTTCCCATAACTTTCCATTAGTGCTGGGGGTTATGGAAGGCTAAATGGTGTAGAAAATAGAGATGATTTTCATGCATCTTGTGTATGACACAAAATGAAAAGGAAAGGTTCTTTTTCTTATACACATTCTTTTTCTCTCTAACTCTCTCAAGATTTCTTGTCTTTGCTAGCATAAAGAAAGAATTCTAGCCATTTCCTAGTGAGGTTTCATTCTTCTATCTTTGTGTGGACTTTCATTAGAGATGCTATGTGTTGATCATTGTGGTTTACAACAACCTACCATGGAGAATATTAAAGAAAAAAGGAGATCGTCGTAAAGGTATGTAAACATTTTATATTTTACATCATGTTTTTCATTTTTAATATCTATATGCATGAGTAGATGTTGGAGTTATGTAAATATAGTCCTATAGAAAGCAAGTGCATTTACTTATAACTTAAATTTCTTCCAATTACTTTTGGTAACGAAAATATTTATTATTATTAAAACAAAAGAGTTTGGTTTTATATGTATGAGCATAATAAAACTAGTCATAAGGTACCGAGATTCTTTTATAAGTAATATACATATACATAAAGATGTATGAGAAACATGTATGTTATTAGAATCTAAAATAATTGATTCACAGTTGAATAATCAAGTCGTTCGCTTGATTATGGTTTAGACTGTAGTGTTGCTGTTTATCTCTATGTAAGTAAAACAGTTTACTTCAAGGGAATGATAAATTTCATATCATGATAGTAGTTGGCTATCGATAATGGCACTATTAAATGAATTTGGAATCACGTATGTTTTAAAGAATAAAGTAGGTCGTTACTTTAATATTAAAACATACATTTAAGCATTCGTTTATTATGGACCACAATCTTGATGACTGGTGAACTCATATGTATTTCATTATAATTCTTTTTATGAAAAGAATGATTTTTACAGAATATCAATCTAGTGTTCGTATGTTGGAATTGTTAATTGAAACATGTATTAGGGAACATTCACTCAAATAAAGAGTTTATAGTGATATCATCACTTTTAGATGTTTTATGGAGATTGGTGATTAAACTGGAGCCAGTAGTTTGATGGACTAGCTACCCATCAAGTCTTAGCACCAAGATGAGATCTTGAGTGTTAATCACCATATGAAGTAAAACATGAGATCTAGAAGGAAAAATCAACATAAGGGCAAAATGATAATTTTACCCTTTATTGTGCGGATGGTTATAATATGGTTTATATTAGAGTTTACAATTGGACACCTTATTTGAAACATGTGTTCCCATAATATTTAATAATTCAAGAGTTTAACTAATTTTTTTTTAGTGGAATGACATTTAGTTAATAAGCTGGAACTAATTCTAATGAGATTAAATTAATTTCGAGCTTATTGGGGCTTGAATTATATAAGTCCAATTAGATTCCCCATTTGGCTTCTAGGAAGGTTATTAAGCAAAATAAGAAATACAAATAGAGACTTTACAGCCTATGAATGAATGTTGAGCTTACTTTAATTAGAAGCCCAAATGAACATTTAGAAATGGGCTAGACTTTGGTTTAATTTGATTAATTTGATTAATTAAATTAAATCAAAGTTATTAAAGATAAAAGGAGGTGATTTTTTGTTTTAATGGGTTAAATGTGCATCATTTTAAATGTAGCAAAGCAATGCTACCATTTATCATTGATTTGCTACATTTAAGATGGTTTTTAACATGCTTTATCATCATTAAATGGAGTTATAAGCTTATCATTAAGTGGTTTAGTGGTTGTCTTTTAATGATAGCATGTAACCTAGCATTCATTGGATGAAAGAAGAAAGAGGAGCATTTGATGGACCCTCTTCCTTCTTTCATCACAAAAACGAAAATGAGATGTGTCATTTTAGGTTATTGATCTTTTCATATAGCCATCTTAAAACAAATGAGAAGAGTCTCATTTATTATCTTCTTTATGATTGATTGAGGAAGTATGTGATGCATTGGAAGCACTTCACTTCTTTCTTTGAGGCTTAATCAAAATTGAGAGAAAGAATACAAGTGGTTAGCTTCCTTTTTTAGGGAAAAATCTCTTCAAGTTTTCTTCTCCTTTCATAGCAAAAGATCTTGTTAACCAAGTTATCCAAGGAGAACAAGTGGCAGATCGGATTGGTTAAGGATACAATAACGAGAAGAGGATACATCGCCTAGGAGAGGATACATTGCCTAGTTTAAGATAGCACAACGAGGAGTTAAAGCTGTAGCAAAGGAGTTGGTATATTTCTACCATCTTGTTCTTATGTTAAATATTTTCCTTATACTATATCATATATGGCTTGACATGTTAATTTGGTTATATTGCTTTCGCTGAAATTTGATTTCTAAAACCAAAGTTTTGAAATCTACTGTTTCACCCAAATCTTGCATGCTTAAGTTTTCGAACCAACAGTAGATCTTGTTTTTAAGGTTTTGTTTTATTTCCACTGTGTATATTTGATATATATTATGTATGAAATGCATGATTGGAACCTAATAGTGGTATTAGAGACATTTTGTGCTTTGTTAAATGTAGAATACATGACATGTGAAAATTGTTTTCATGGTTGCGATAGCTTAGGGTCCTACAATGTTTTGTTTGAATTAATTATAGAAAAATGGTTTTGATGATTTTCTTTGACCAATCTGTTCATAATATGTAAGTGAATGATTCAATGTGATTGAAAATAATTTTAATGTGATTAAAATATTTAATTTTGACAATACAAGAACAAGCATGAAATTTGTCATTCTGCTGGGAATGTGATGTCTATTAGCTAAACTGCTAAGGTTACACATGATTTTCATCGAATTTGATTCTGGAAAAATTATTTGAATATATTTAGGATGTATTTATGCCACTATAATTTTATAATTATTAAAAATGTTCTAATAATTTTATCAAACAATTTTCCAAATTTGGAAAGCTTTTTAGAAATTGTAGGTTCTGTTTTGTTTGATGTTTTTGTATGTTTATATTTGAGTTCCAGAACCTTAAAAATATTTTTATGTTATAAAATGCATTAATTTGGTGTTTGATGCATGCCTAAATGATATTGCTCAAAAATTGAATTCTAGAAAATTTTAGAAGTCATATTTCTCGTTTTTGATAACTTTTCGGTGGTTTGACGAACATAATAATTTTGGGGTGATTCCTAAATTATTTTGATCATCATGAAATGACCTGAAGATGTTTGGAATGATGATTTTTATGTTTTGTAAATTTTGGGAAATTATAAAAAATTAATTTTGACTTAATTTTAGTAAAGTAATAGATTTTCTAGTAAGACTAAAAAAATTGGCATGTTTGACAAAATTGAATTTGTTTAATTTTAGTCATAAAATAATTATTTAAATTAAAATAATTATTAATTAATTTTTGGAATAAGGAATTCTTGTTAAGTAGATTAATATTAATTCCAATCAAAATATCATACATAGTAAATTTAGTCAAGTTAGTAAGAGGAAGATAGTAAATCTAAGTGCTGGATTTGGTTCATGTTAGGATCCATAAGATGTCATAACCAAAATGATGTGTTTACATATATGCATTAGAGAATGCACGATGAGGAGAGTGTGTGGGCTAGCATGATGGATGGTTATGGGCTTATGCCCAATTTGATTGGGGTAGTCCATATCATGCCATGTAGTTATAGTAACTATATGGCACTAATCTGGAGATCCTATTTCCATGGTTCAAGCCCACTCTACACTGATAAGTTCGAACCATGGAAATAGGATTTCTAGATTAATGGGCCAGTTTTAACTAGAAGCATTGGTTTGTTCAGCAAACTCAAGATTAAAGTGGATAGAGGAAAAGTTGGGTCGTGTACGTTAGATGTAAACGTGTCATGAGTTGATAGCACAATGAGTGTGCACACATCAACAGTTGATAGCTCTAGCTTTGATAGTTGCATTGGAGATGCAATTGGAATGATCAATACCTATCAGTTGAACTAAGGTAGCTTGTTGGAAAAACCCAAGGTCATTCTTAGGAATATTGGATATTGACCCACTAGGAGAATTTCTCTAAGTGTTGTCTCGGATTTATATTGAGGGTTATGAATTTGTGAAAATAGTGGGAGCCATAATGCGTATTATTAAAGCCTTATAGACATGCAGTCAAGTACATTCTAATTTTTCTCTATTTGATGATAGGTTGCTATTGCTTGAGATAAAATCATTTGTACTAGTGTGAATCTAAGATCATTGGTGGAAGCTAACAAGTTGATAGGACCAAACTTGACTGGCTCAGGAACTTGAGAATAGTTCTCAAGTTCGAAAAGCTTGGTTATGTCTTTGAAGAACCACTTCCTGATTCCCCTACTACTGATACTTCTAGTGATGATCGGAGGACATATAGGAAGCATCTTGATGATAGTGAGATAGTTGTATTATACTAGCCACTATGTCACTAAAGTTGCAAAAGCAGCATGAGGCTATGGATGCTCATACTATACTCGATCATCTTAAGGAGTTCTTTGATGAGCAAGCAAGGTCTGATGGTTTGAGACTTTGTGATTGCTCTTTCACTCCAAGATGGTTGAGGAGACATCTCTAGTGAAATACACACTGAAGATGAATGGCTACATCAAACGGTTGGCCTCATTGGGTTGTGCATCACAAATTAAGTATTGGCTTAATTATGATGAATTTTGTTGGGCTAACCATAGTTTCATGCATCACATGCATGCGGATATAGTAGAAGTGTCGGAATGAAGATTCCAACACCATGACAACTCAGAAACCACATAATCTAATATACATGCATAGATATGTATAAAAGAACATGAAATATAATCTTTTTACCTTGTGTATCTCCTCCTTTCTTATTTCTTCTCCTTGTTTGGGTTATTGCAAACAATAAACCCTTCCTTAATCACCCAAGAACATGCAAAGAAGGAAGATGAAACAATGTGTAAGGGTTTTAGAATACCAAACTTGACGAAGTCAAGTAGATGTTTAAATGGGAGATAGATCAAGGTTATTTTGCATGCATGTTGATGTATACAAAAATTGCATAAATTGCATAAAGATAACTCAAGAACTCTTCTCATTCTCTCTAGAACTCTTCTAGAACCCTTTCTCTATCACTTGAGTGTGTTAGAAGTGGAAGAAGCTCGTGTACATATGTAAAAAACTCACTTACGTACAGATTTATGCCCTCTATCACGATCGTGGCCACTAAGGCCATAATCGTGGCCTCCTTAAAACAGGCTCTATTTTGGAAATGAATGTGGCCTTATGATTCATGATCGTGACCTACTTAAATTAGGCCATAAACAATGGTTTTTCATCCAATCTTTTATGCGTGAGAACCTTAGGTTCACGATTATTTTAGGCACTCAAAATTAACTCTTAATTTAAGTAAATCATGAAGGGTTTCATGATGCCAATTTACCATAATATAGTGGATTAACATATGACATCTTCAATAGTTAATTGTCCACCTTATGAACCCTTTCATAGACAATTACCGTGCAATTCAACCTTTCACACTATTATACGCCACTTGGGTTAAAGTATAGGCTATGTGTCAACTCCCACTAGACTGACTACGTCATATCTAGCCCAAGTGATATTAGTTCTTATCCTAGGATCTCATTACTCTATAGGTTAGGTCACTCCACAGTAATGGTCTATTAACTACTCAATTACCTTCAAATAACAATATTTGTACCTGATCACCTACCTAGTAGTGGCCTCATCTTGAGGCAATAAGGAATGATGTCAAAACATAGATTAGTATCCAAGATATCATTGAGTGCCTTAAGTCTAAGGATATTTGCACCATTGCTATGATGAGATTAATCATTGACATTCGATAGATCATCCATATGATAATCTCATATCGAGTCATCTGATGCACTTATTACCCTTAGTAAGCATCCACATGTTAACTCTAAACATCTTATGTTTATAGTTTATGAGATCCACTGCTTGATCAAATCAAGAAGTACAAAATGTTCTAGTCTGTTTGGATTAATAATTTGCTAGTATTATCTAGATACTAACATAATTGCATATGATAAAAATATCATTATCATGATCTCATCATGATTTCCTTCATGCTATGTTTTATATCATGGACTTCATTAATTTGATTTAAGATCAACATCAATTCATATATAAAAGATTATCAAATTAATGAAAAATGCGTTTCATTTATTAATAAAAATAATATTTGTACAAAAGTGCTAAAGGTAATTGCCTTTAGATCACTACTCTAACAATATCCTACTTACATTAATGCTAATCACCTTTGTATCTAATACCATAGGTGAGTACACAAGAATATTTCGCTTAAGGAAGTGGCCTAGTCAAAGGATCAGCGATGTTATGATCTATAGGCACTCTCTTTATCTTCACATCACCTTTATAAATTATCTCCGTGATCAGGTGATATCTCCTGAGTACGTGCTTGAACCTCTGATAAGACCTTGGTTCCTTGGATTGAGCAATAGCCTTATTATTATCACAATACAACAATATTGGGTCTACTATACTAGGAACCACTCCAAGTTCCATAACAAACTTTTTGATCCAAACAACTTTTGCCTCTTTCACAGCTGCAATGTACTCTAACTCAGTCGTCGAATCTATAGTCGTCTCTTATTTGGAACTCTTCTGAATGACCATTCCACCATTTAGTGTGCAAATATAATCTGAATAGGATTTGGAGTCATCTTGGTCAGATTGAAAATCGACATTTGTATGCTCGCATACTACGAGATATCCATTTCCATATATCAAGAATACATCCTTAGTCCTTCTCAAGTACTTTAAGATATTCTTGACAGCCATCTAGTGACCCTCATTAGGATCTGATTGATACCTGATCATAATAGGTAGAGCATATGATATATCAGGTCTTGTAAATAACATAGAATACATGATTGATCCTATGGCCAAAGCATAAGGGATCATACTCATGCGAGTCCTTTCATATTGCATCTTGGGATATATAGATTTTGAGAGTTTTATCCTATGATTCATGGGAAGAAACCCTCTCTTGGATTGCTCCATGCTAAACCTATTTAGCACTTTATCTATATATGTTGACTGTGAAAGACCCAACAACTTCTTTGATCTATCTCTATCAATCTTTATTCCCAATATATAAGTTGCTTCTCCAAGATCTTTCATGGAAAGATTATGGGACAACCAAACTTTAACTAATTGTAAACTAGAGACATCATTTCCTATTAGTAATAAGACATCCACATATAACACAAGGAATATGATAGCACTCCCACTAACCTTCTTGTATACACATGGTTTTTCAAGATTTTGTGAGAAACCAAACTCTTTGATTGTCTTATCAAATCAGATGTTCCAACTCCTAAATGCTTGCTTCAACCCATAAATAGATTTCTGAAGCTTGCATAGCTTTTTACCATCTATAGATGCAAAGCCCACTGGGTGTATCATATATACATCCTCAGTTAGGTTTCCATTTAGGAAAGTAGTCTTCACATCCATTTGCCATATTTCATAATCAAACTGAGCAATAATGGCTAGAAGTATTGTAATAGATTTGAGCATAGCTACGGGCTAAATATCTCGTCATAGTCAACTCTTGTCTTTGATGATAACCTTTAGTGACTAGCCTACTGGTAATCACATTACCTTCCATGTTGATTTTCTTCTTAAAAATTCACTTGCACCCTATGGGTTTTAACCCCTCAGGTGGGTCAACTAAAGTCTATACTTGGTTTTCATACATGGAATCAATTTCAAATTTCATAACTTGAAGTCATTTTTAAGATTCTAAACTCTTTAGAGCCTCTTCATAGGTTATAGGGTCATCATCCTCTATGAGCAATACGTCATTTCATTCACTTGCGAGAAATCTATATCTCTCTTGAACTTTATGTATTCTAGTTGACCTATGAACATTTTATGTGTTAGAAGGTTCAACTATTGTCCCATTTATGTGGGCAACAGTTTCGGGTTCAAGGTCAAGCAGTTGATCTATGTCTATTTGAGCACTATGAACTTCATCAAGTTTAACTTTGCTCCCATTGTCTTCTCTTAGAAGAAACTCTTTTTCTAAAATGACAGCATGCTTTGACAAAAAAAACCTTTTGCTTTAAAGCATTCTAAAACTGATATCCAATTGTTTCCTTAGTATATCCTTTAAATAGACATTTATTAAATTTCTCTTTAAGCTTATCTGATTAAATCTGCTTCATATAAGCCAGACAACCCTAGACTTTCATATAAGAAAGGTATGGCCTTTTGTTAGTCCAAATCTCATATAAAATAACTTTAACTACCTTAGAAGGGACTCTATTTTTCACATAAACAGGAGTCACTAATGCATAACCCTAAAAGAATTTCAGTAGATCTGCTAAGCCCATCATTGATGTTACCATGTCCAGCAAGGTTCGGATTCTCCTTTCAGCCACACCATTATGTTGTGGTGTATAGGGCAGAGTCTACTAG
>JAOSBO010000209.1:17780423-17803261 GCA_027563915.1 Erythroxylum rotundifolium
GGATATAAACATAAGAATGGATTGTCATATATCAAGTATTCAAATACGAAATTTTGTGATGTTATGAGAATGACGACGAGCCTAAGTTGGCTAAATGGGTTCATGGAAATAACCTTCAAGGTATCACACATACTCACGTCCCAAGTATGACTCCGAACGTTGGGCTCTGAAAGCGAGGTCCAACATGAGTGGTATCAGAGCAAGAAGATGAATGATAATGGTCAAGAGTTGGACTTCGGAAACGGGGTGCAACAATTTTTATTATTAGGAGTTTGAGGTACAAAAAATATATTCTTTTTTGTTTTTATCTAATTAATGTTATGCATTAATTAGATAAATATTGTAGGTTATCAGTACTTATAGGTGTTTTTCTTTTTTTGAAAAAGAATTTTTTGGGATTCCAAATTTGACACAGTAAATTATAAAGTATGGGATAGGGGAGCTTGTATACATTGTAGAGGCTTTCTTAGTGCGATACACAAGACTGGTGTACGACCTCCCTATCTGAAGAAATATAGAGTCATTTGCAACAGTATTGGACATCAGTCGAGGCAATGTCCATTTTAAAGAGAAATTCAGCAAATAGACGTAGAGGACTGGGAGGAGAGAGTCTTCCCATACACACTAGAGAATCTATTAACCACTAGGAGCATATAGAGAAACTTGTAAGTATCCACACTTTATATTTATATCCTAATAGCTCTTTTTGCACACCCACATTAAGAAGTATGATGGTGTGACCTTCATAAACACCCAATGTAGAGAATTTAATGTATGTGAAATTTATGCTTTAATATTAGCTCTTAATAATTATCACTTATTAACATAAACATTGTCTCTTGATAAGACCAAATACAAGAAAGCATTCAACAATAGTCTTGACATTAAGCATATATTGATGCAGCGGGTGGCAGTGATTGTCATGGAAGGATACTCGACTTAGGTTTATTTGCGAACACAAGCTATATGCAATCCTTCATGTCTAATACAGTTGCATCTAATAGGTGGTCTGCATCCGATAAGACAATCGTTCAACTTAAGAGCATAGTGCAGATGTTGGCGAATCAGTTGCAATCGTCAATGGAGAACATAGCTCAGCTTCGTAATGAGGTGGATGAGTTGAAGGGAAAGGACAGCACCTTATCACAGCAATCAAACCATCTGCCTTCACCAGCTACATATCTTTGTTTTGCTACTCTCAAGTCATTTTGTATAGATTTCATATTTATTATTGTAGATAATAATTTTTATTATCAATTAAGATAATTTTTACTTTATATTATCATTCAACTTACTATTTAGATAAATTAAATGTAGAAAATTTTCAACATATTATCACCATATAACTGTAAAAATTAAATATCAATGATAAGATTACCAATCAAAATTAAATTTACATCTTAAATGCATGAAAAATTAAAAAAACAATATCGATGCATTTTTTGTCAAAATTATAATACCGTCAGTACATTTAGTATTAAATTTACCGATGGAATAAGAACATTCTGTCGGTAAATAATTTACTAATGGAAAAAATTACCGTCGCTAATTTTTCTGACAGAACTTCAACACCTTGATCATCACTAAATTTATTGACGCACATACAAAACCCGTCACTAAATTTACCAATGACGAATAACTTATTGTTGTTAAATGTTCTGCAAAATTTTCAAAACTTTGTCTGTCGGTAGTATTTACCTATGGAGTAGAAATATTTCGTCGATAAATTAGTGACAAAATAGAAATATATTAAATTTATAACTTAAATGTATGGAAAATGTATGAAAAATATATTAAATTTCTATTCCGCCACTAAAGATTACCAACAATCGTTTCTCCAACGACTCATGATGTTAGTAATTTTCATTGCAAATTCATTTGTCGATTGAAAACCTTTACATTCCATCAGTAATTTCTATCCCTAAACACCCATTTTCTTATAGTGGGTAATTTATAAGAAGAAAGATCTCATGTGAGGACCCGATAGTCTACTAGAGGGCTTAAGATCTAATTAGATGTGTGGACTTGTTATTAATTAAGAGATTGTCAATTCCATAATTCAATTAGGGTTTATGATTTACAGTTTAATGATTGTAACTCGAGCAAAGATAATCCACCTTTGAAAGTCTAGGACTGATACTATATTAAATCAAAAGTAATCATGTTAGTAGTTGATTATAAAATAAATCCACCTTTTTATAATCGCCTAATCTTCCTTGTGTGATTTTTTGTTGTTCATTGGTGATGCTCAATTTTGATTTTCTTGGTGTTAATTTTACAATTTCATTTTCAATCAATCCATATTCACTCATTTACTTATTTGTTTAGTTTTTCTTTTCATTTTAATTGTCCTTTAGGCCTTAGACAACTTAGAATTCGATTAGTCATGAACTCCTAAAGAAATCGACACCTCATGTACTATACTCACAACCTATGCACTTGGAGTATATTGAGGGATAAGAAATTGTAAGACTTGCCCACTCGTTCAGCTTAGATCAAACAAAATCTTGGAAGAAAGGAAAGAATTCAACAAGATTTGCCAATGATTCAACATTCAAAACTCATGACGATAATGTCTTATTCTTTGTTTCTTTCTTGTTTTTATGTTGTTATTTCTTATTTAATTATAAACTAATTTGGGTTTGGATTTAGTTGGATCTTCTAATTTAGTGAATTTCTAGTTTTCTTGAGATTTATTCATGTTCTTATAATTGATTGAATTAAAGGAATGAAAGTGGAAGTTTCAATTATTTGATTCATACGTTGATATTTGAGAGATAAAACATATGGTTAGATCATAACATAGACAAGGAAGGTTGAGCATGAGTTACTATAGAGAAAACTGCAAGATGTTCCTAGGCTAGGCTAAAACCTATCATAAGAATTTATAAAAAAGATTTAATACATTTTTATGTTATCTTGATTAGAAAGAGATTTCAATTGATTTAATATAAGGATAGGAATTATATGTCTTGAGAGAGAATATAATTATAATTTAGGAATTCTTATTGGTCGAAGGAACTAAAATTGTTTACTAAATGAAGTGAAGTCCAACATAGTAAAATTCTTAGGAATATCTTACCTAATTCTTGTTTATTAATAGATTATTTTATCTTTGGTTATTGCTTTATTTTGGCATTTAAATTTATCATCTATTTTCTTCTTCAATCAATCATAATTTTTGGTTTAGCTAATTAAGTTTATGAATAGTCTATAATCAACTAATAGTCCTTGTAAGACCAACGTGTATTTGATAGTGCTAGTTATAGCTATACTGTGTGCTTATGGTAAATCCTTCTAGAATCAACCTATATTCAATATTGCTAGTTATAGCTATATTATGTGCCTACAGTAAAACACACGAAGTTAGGACTACATTGGGCTTGATCTCAAGTAACTAGCATTTATCTTCAACTTTATTATGCCTGATTGTGTCCCTATAAGAGATTATTTAGCTTCCTCCATCATTATTTTGTGCTTTACTTCCTCCATCATTATTTTGTGCTTTTCTTCCATATTTTCATATTGACCTTTTGATATTTCTCTAATTTCTTGCTTAGTCTACTCCCTTCAATTTTGAAAATTTCTTGTATCAAGTTTTAAGTTTTATTCCAGAAATATGAACTATCATTTTATTGTTATATATAATAATTAAAAAATGAGAAAAATATAAAAAAATTAACAAAAATAAAATAAGAAGACAAATACTTAAGACTAGAAAAATAACGAAAGGAATTTTTTTGAAACTATTTACTTCCATAGCAACGGCATTTAAAACTTAAAGAGAGTCGTATTTGTGTATGTGTAGATGCTACCAAAGTTTTCTCCAGTACAAATTTATTAATTGCTAACAAGGCAAATGCACCTATCATTGGTAAGCAATATAATGGTTAGTAGGGTTCAAGTCCTATCAAGGAGTAATATTAATTAGAAAATCTTAACATTATTAGCTATTTCAATAGTAATTAATAAAAATATTATTGTTATGAGTTTTGAATAATATGATATAGACTAAAACTAAAACTTAAATAATTGTAAGAAAATCAACGATAAGAAAATTCATCATAAGAGAATTCAATCAAATAACTATATTTAGATCAGTATTTCTCTACCAATACTTTTGAATTCATGATTCTATTCACCTAGACTAGGTATATTCTATCGACTAGTAGGATCTTTTAGACATTAAAACTGACTCTTTTGAGCTATAGCATTCAACTCTCCAGTTGGTTAATCTGTATCTCTACTAATGCTAACAATTCTTTGAATGCATTAAAAGTTTCGAAATCCAAGAAAGCTTTCATCCTAGTACCAAGAAGATTGTATAAGTCTCTTTTGACTATCCTGTTCAACCCCCTACCTAAATCATGATCCACTCATAAGCAAGCTCTTTCAAGGCATCCACAAGGGAATTTACATCAGGTTTAAATGCTAGTATAAATAAATCCACATTAAAAACAACTCACAATAATTCATAGAAATATATCTAATTTTATAATAAATATAAATCAATCCAAAAAAATATTCCCTGGAGTATTCAAAAAGATATCTTAGGTCAAAATATAGAAAATGATTTATTAGCAAACTATGTTCAAAACAATGAAGTCAAAAGATAAGAATAAATAAGTACATCATAATAGAAGTAAATATAGGTGAAATCCTAACTTTTGTGCAAAAAAAAATTGCCTCTAGTATATGCTTTCTCTAAAATTCGACTAAAATCTTATAAAAATTAGGATTTTTGTACTTAAAAATACATTTTGTTATACCTGATACATAGCTTTTGGAGAGAAAAAGATGTCTCTGATGTGTTTTATGATAGAAAATTACATTTATATTTATATACCCATATTTAGTGTAATTTTCTTGTTATCTGGTAGTTTTATAGTATTTTTTATACTTAATTTGCTTCAAGTGTGTTTTCAGGTGATAATTGCCATTATAGGCCAAGCAGAGATGTATCCGAGTGAAATTGTGGCATGGAATTGAAGAATAGGAGCAATTGTGAAGATAAATGGTCATATAGTGACCATGTAAGTCACTATAAACATGTAGAGCTTCAAAGACATAATCCATGCTTGTGTGGAGTTACACACCTATGTGTAACATACCATTCTCATAAAGCATATGCCCGACATACCAGAGGATATTCGAGAATATACCCTACGGGAATGGCATGTTAGGACAATTGCATTAAAACCTTTTAAAGCATCACATATATCATAATCAAACCAATATTCATTTTGGCCCTTTTCATTAACAAACATATCCCGTCATAAATGTCATTACATTTCAAAATTTACATGTACATTATACAACAGTTGAAAAACTTTGTTCTTAATGCATAATGATTATAGACATCTAATGGTACAACTGATCCCGACCACTAGCTCATGTCCAAATGTAGTAGTTATACTCCAACTAGACTAGCTATATCTCTTTTGAACCTAAAAAACAACGTTGCAATTTTGATGAGTTTGCCGACAGTGAGCGAATCATCATCGATGTGCTCACTCTAGTTAGAACACAAACTCAAGTATATAACCAATTTCAAGAAGTTTTAACACATCATCCAGTATCAAATCCCATATCACATTTTGTCATATTTCATCAAGTACAAGTAAACTATATATACAAGCATTTCATAACACTATTTCAGAACGATCCATTAATTCATCTCAATCATTCATATGATACATGTAAAGTTATATGTATATATATATATATATATATATATATATATATATCATAACACTATTTCAGAATGATCCATTAATTCATCTCAATCATTCATATGATACATGTAAAGTTATATATATATAATATGCAAATGCACACGTGACTCAATTTTAATTTTACTTTGTTGTGACCAAGTGCCTATTTACTGTCCCATATCTGTTATGGATACTGGGCTCATTTCATTGATTGTCCTATATCCGTTGTGGATACCAAACTCATTATTAACTGAGCATGTGGCTCTTTATGCACAATTCTTAAGCTTAAACCACTTTTTCACGTTGGTCACTCCGGTCCCAACTTTTTTTATCTAATCATACATATCAATGTAATGGAATGCATCAATTCACATAATATGCTAACATTAATTTTCATTTAATGTGTTCATGTCATGTAACACATTCTTCGGACTTGAGTCTGACATTCAACATTTAGTTGAGTACACATTCCATATTTTCCATAAAATTTGAAAACACTTTCATAAGTATTAAACTCCTTGAACCAACAATGTTCAGAATCATAGCAATCATTTAAGTAATAGTTCAATAACTGAAAGTTAACCAGAAACAATTCAATCATAGTGAGAAACATCTAGGTTAACTCACAGTACGCTCTAGAAAAGCTATTGCCTTGATGATTGGGCAATGTCTGGCTATTGACGCCATGCATGTTTCTTGTCATGCATACACACATAGTTCACAAATCAATAAATTGGATAATCATATGATTATTCAATCATTTACATATATTTATGTCGTGTTTCAATGCATACTCAATTGACTTTCTGGGTATGTATTCACATATAAAGATCTTGACAATTCAAATATTATAGCTTGTGTGCTGCTATTTTCCAATCAGGTTTATACCTTAAGCAAACTTGATTTATTCCCATTTCATGATTCACACATTCACCAAACCATTCTAGCAATATATCTTCACACAATTCCCCAATTCTCGTTCATTCATACCTAGTATACATTACTCATACCCTTTAGGTCATATTTGCATTCATAAAAACACCTTTATTCTTATGAAAATTCATAATTTCCATATTTTGATACATTGATATTAAAACAATCCATTCTTTAAGTTATGTTACCAATTAACAACCTAAACTTATCAAGCTCATGATCAATTAATCAAGCAACATACTTGATCCATTCCTAGCCTTAATCAAGTCTAAATACACCAATTTAGAGTAAATTATCCTCAGTTGGTCCAAAAAACACACAAAATTGAGATTATTATTTCAAGGCCTTGCCCACAATCATGGAGGACCTTCCCACGATCGTGGGATAAGTGCCCTCAAGTGCACTATCCAATATCCCTCAATTCTTCATGAATTTCATCTATTTAAGATCATCATTAACACTTCAAATTTTTCAAAATTCATACTCTCAAAAGCTACTTCAATTCATTTTAATATAGCTTCCATCTTGGTTACATTAAAGCTCTCTAAATTCTATTCATTTATGTTAGTAACAATCATTCTTACACATACACTAGCATCCCCTTTTTTTTAATAGATTTAAAAGAAAACTCTTTCATATCAAATTCAAAACACCTTCATAATATTTCATTAATTATAACTCAATTCCTCATCAATTTCATCTTAAATGCTAGCTCAAAATCATTCATTTAACAACTCATAAACTATTGTTTTTTATACATGATAAACAAAACAAGAACTACCATTCATGCATCATTTCCCCAGCACATATTTAACACCAATGCTTCAATCAATCAATCCACAATTCATTCATCATCAAGTTCTATTATTTTATATCACAAGAGATCAATATCTTACTTACTTGTTCAGCCCAATTGTCTCCTCAAATATCAACCTAGCTTAGCCTTAGGTGCATGCATGATTATCCTAAGGGCAATGACAAGAAGAAGACAGCAAAATTTGTCTATCTTTATGAAGAACTTGACTAAGGTTTTAAGGTGATAATGGACAAAATTTAGGCAGAAGTTCAAAGCTGTGAGGGAGAAGTGAATTTTAGTGGTGAGAAAGAGGAGAGGGATGAATCACAGTAAAAACAATGATGACGATGATTCTGCGTTAGTTTAAATTATTAGGTGCAAGGTGTCTGTGTATTACAATGACACTTGTCATGTTTGCTTGCAAGCCACTTATCCTCACCTTATGCTGCCAAATGTCACCAAGATCCTAGGCCATTTGTCACTCAATTCTACTGTCATATGTCACTTATTTCTTAGGCTTAGTCATCCTAATTTTTTACCTGTCAACTTGTCTTGCCACTTGACATTCTTCCTAGACTAAATATACATATTAATTGATCAATCTCTCAATTGTAACAATTAATTCCAAATTGCTAATTGTAATCCATCAATTCTTGTTATTGGTAAACCAAAGTACAAGACATTTGAGATAAGACTCAGTAATCTAACACTTTAATCCCTTAACAATTCAAGAGACAGGATATTAAACTATATATGTCACCCATGTATGTCTCTGTGATCTTATAAAACAATGAATCAAGGTGTTTCTAGAGTTATACAGTTACCTACATGACTGTTTAAGTACCCGTATATATCCCAGAAACCTTAGTTTGTTGATATATAAGGATAATATGAAGGCCACATCAAAAGAGGCATATTAGAAGCAAATTGAATTCAAAAAGAGGAAATTAGAGTTGTCAGAGACACCGGAAAAGAAAGAGGAAAAAAACACAAAAATAGGTTGCTTATCATAAGAAGATCAAAAGGTGAAAACATCAAGTCAGCTCCATCTTTCCAGAATTCCCAGAACAAGGCTTTGATGTCAATTCTGAATAGTTGTGTTTTGAACATGATTATGGAATTCTAAATCGATATTAGGGTTTATTCTTGAATTGTTTTGTTTGGGTTTATTCTTGAATTGTTTTCTTTAACTTTTACCTTATTGAATTCAATATATTAATGATTTGCGGTACTTCTTGTGCTCGTACTTAAAAAGAAATTGAGAGATGAATACAGTACTTATGTTAAGTTATGCAACGAGAGTCGATACCTTAATAAACTTACAAATATTAGGTTAATAAACAATTGAAAAGTGATCTTAACTGTGAGTTAATTATCCATAGGATTGCTTCAAATGTAATTGAGTAATTATAATTAGTCTCGAGAATTGAGAGATTGCAATTCAAATTTTATTTTGATTAGATTTCAAGAAAGGGTAATCAAAGCCTTAGGATATTTAGGATCAAACATGTTTGAATTAACAAAAAAAAAAGGAAAAAAAAGGGATAAATAATCCATAGGTTTCCATTGTTGATTAACTTCAGTCTTATTGATATTTTTATTGGTTCAATTATTAAGTTTTATTAGTTTATTTTAGTTTTTAGTTAATTAAAACTTTTATTACATTAAACAAAGTGTATTCAAATTGATAGGTGACTAATCCAATCCTCATGGTGACGATATCTTGTGTATCATAATATACGATACAAATCTTCCAATAACAAATATTCAATTGGTAGCTCCTAAGTTTTGTTCTCGAGTATGTCGCACTTGTTACAACCATTCCTTCATACAAAAGCAAGTTTTTGCAACTTGTAGACAATTATATTGGTCACTCGGGTAGCGGTAAGATTGTCTTGTACATACTGGAAAAATAGACAAATAAGTGGAGACATTCATCCTTGTTTTTTTAATAATACTATTAGTTCTTGTGTCATGTTTATAAATAACGACCTGCATCTTGAACCTCAAATTCTTGTCGAATATAGAAAATACAAGAATCGGCGTATACGAAATCATCGAGCGCGGTCCAACGACCACAATTTGGAGCTTTGTCCCATTTCGCACAAACGTCAACTACGTCAAGGCAAAAGCTTCACACGATTCTTCTACCCAGCGGCATTGATCTACAGACCAACCAGCCTTCCCGCAAAGGTTATTTGATTTCTTCTCCATAAATAACATTCTTCAAGCGCACGATTTGACAAGCCAACCAACATTGTTGAGACTAAATCCTTGTTAAGGCACAGCAATATAAATAAATGCTTACACTGAAAATAAAAATACATTTATTTTATTTCTCAATTGATTAGAGAAAGGGTTTGGTTCTGACTACTTTCCGTAAACTTGGCGGGTTACAGAAAACCTAGTCATTAAAAACTTCTGGTTACATAGGACAGTTGGCTATCTATCTAAGAAATCTACAGTCAGCTGCACAAATTTTGCCTTAAATCTGCCAAGGACCATCAACCTTAGCTAGAAAGGCTAAGCAAATCAGAATGGACAAGTTGGCATCACAAATTTTATCAAAGAAAGAAACTAGGCTAAAGCACAATAACCTCCGTATGATCTTATATATGGCACAAAATGCATGGTCGAATGCCTTTCTAGAAATGGAAACAAATTCTAATTGACACACTACCTAATGCACTTAAAAAAAAAGAGCAGAACGTGATTTCAAAGAACTGCACTCACCTGAAAATATCAACCTACCTTAGCAGCAAGCAATTGGGACTTTTATCCACTTGCCTCTATAAAAACATTCACACAGCTAATTAATCCAATGCTACAACACAAAAGCATCCAGGTAGTAGCAATTATCATTAAAAGGAGAGAGGAGTATAGCTCCGAGTAAGTGAACAACCTACCTCTTAGTTTCCAGTTAAAGAACAACCTCAGGAAATGCAACATAACCAAAAGCCCTAGACTAGAATTCTTAGTACATTAAAAGCTCAGCACTGAAGTAATCAGTATGGACGTGAACGGTTTCCACCGTACTGATGTCTGTCTGGGCCAGAACCACCACCATCTCTGTAATTATCCCTCCGGCGATCTCCTCCACCATAGCCTCCTCTCCCACCACCAGAACTGCTTCACAATAAACCATGAATAACACAGGACTGTCTAAAATGTAGCATTAGAATACACTTCCACAAAATCAAACATCTTCCAAAATAGTATCAATTTTGTTGTTGCCTACAGAATAATAAGCCTTAAGCTACATGCAACCTCACTCCATGGATGTTTAGTTTATATATCTATATTTTTCTTTTATTAGGGAGGGAGGACTACTTGACGCCACTTCATTACATACAACAATTTGCAGAAACGACTCCTTTCCATGTTAGAAGTTCCAAAAAAAATGTCAAATGCTGACCAACAAGAAACACAGCACTTGACTCAGGCAAGTAAGAAATTCACAGCTAAAAGGATGAACTACTGGTTTGCATCATAACCAACCAGGACAATCTCAGCTATTACCCAGAAACCATTTTGATAAACTAAATTCACCAAATTTAAACTTTCAGAAGCAAATAAAGCATAGAAAACTAAATTAATAAATTCCAAGGATCTTAGCAAAGATGATAGCATAAAATATTAAAGAAAGAACTATTTTAAAGTTCAAGACGAAACATAACATGGATTCATACTGAAAAAGGTAAAGGCATAATAAGAGTCACAGAAGTGGAAAATTACCCATATGCAGGGGTTCTTAGTGCTGTCTTTTCCGCCATGGCAACACTGATTTTATACCCTCTCATATCATAATCTGAAAAGCACAAACATTTAGAATCAGGAGGAGAGAATGAAGAACCCCATTCACAGAGGTTACTACCAAGTATCAAGTGCAAAATTTGAAACAAAACCATTTAATAAGAATTCAAAATTAATAGTTAAAATTGAACGCCAAGTAACAGTTGGGAAGATCCATACTGTTATAAAAACCACCAGCAGAATGTGCAGCAGAGGGGTCCTCGTAAGACAATACTGCATCCCCTTTGTTGTTCCCCTTCTCATCTGTGTATATCTTTATATTCCATGGCCATTGATCTTTGTACCCTCGCTTCTGCTTAATCCTTCCTACCTACATATCGATAGAAGGATTTATTTTAATGGGAAGAAAGCAAAAGGAATTTATACACAGAAAATCCAAAAGATTTTGCTGATCATAGTACATAACTGGAACTTTAGCAGGGGGAGAAAGTTACAATCAGATAAACAATAAAACAAAATGATCCTCTATGAGAAGAGCTTTCATATTGAAACAAAGTAGAGAAAATATAAAAATTCCCTCCAATCAATCTAGAACTTAATCATTAAGTGATAGTAGAAATAGTTTAATCTCAAATGGAAAGAACTGGAATTACTTGTCCAATGCCGCCAAAAAGTTCTCTCAATTCATCAACAGTCACATCTGGTGGCAAGTTGGATATATATATTCTCGAGTTGTCACAGCTATCATCGCAGCTTCCATCACACTGTTTAATTTTCTCTGATCCATCAGCACCAGCACTCCCATAGCCACCACCTCCCTGAGTCCGTGGACCTCCAGCACCATACCTACCTTCGTATCCACTGGGCGGGCAACCTCTTCCACCACCCCTAGGATCAATTGGGGCATCACCACCATAACCACCTGTAGGACCACCATAAGATGGAGGACCTGATGCAGGTCCCCCATTATAACTTGTAGGTGGAGGAGCTGCATCAACTCCATAATTCCCGCCATATGAGTTAGGAGGCCCCTGATAATTGCCTCCAGAACCACCATAAGATGGGATTGCAGGTGGAGGCACTTGATTATAGTCACCATCATCTCTTCCTTGGTTACTACCATAAGAAGCACCTCTACTCCCACCTCCACTTCGGTTATCATAACCACTGCCCCTACCTCCATCACCATAATTGACACCTCTATTACCATCATAATTTCCACCTCTAGACACCCTATTACCACCATATCCTCCGCCACTCCCTCCTTTGTTATAATAACCACCTGCGCTATTGCCGCCAGGATGGTTGTTTCCACCAGCAGGTGAGGGTGCGCCACATTTGTTGCACTCAACTCTTCTGGCGAAGTTCAAATTCCCACAGCTACAAACACACACACACCATTTCCAATTACAAAGATTCACATGAATATAGGAACATAGGTGGAGAATACATTTCACTTTAACCAGAGGTCTAAAAATTTTGAAGAAACAGAAAAACCTTAATACAGTAAAAACATGGCAACCAGAGGGAAAGGATAAAAGAGTTTGCTTACCTAGGGTTTGGACAAAGCCAGTCACCGTCTCGACCACCTCCACCCCGATCGCCTCCTCGGCCCCCTCCTCCTCTTCCGCCGCTGCGATCTCCTCCTTGATATCCACCAGGTCCTCCTGCAGATCGGATCCAACAACAAAAGAACACATAAAACTTGTGTAAACTAAGTTCATAATCCTAAAGGAGCACAACAACAAAGTATCGATACCTCGAGTTTGTGAATTACCACCATAGCCTCCGCCGCCGCCGCCGCGACCACCTCTACCGCCACCGCCACGACCACCGTAACCTCCACGACCACCTCCTCCTCCACCACCATATCCAGCATCGCCTCCATAACTACCATATCCTCCGCTGCCACTGCCTCCTCCTCCGTATCCTCCAGTACCGCCGCCAAATCCAGAGCCACCGTATGGTGGAGGAGCAGATTCGCCGTCTTGACCGTACATCGCAGAGTCGATCTAGTTTTCAGACGTATTCGTCTCTCTCTCTCTCTCTCTCTCTCTCTCGCGCTCTCTCGATAAAGAAGGGGATTAGGGTATCGAAATTATCTACTTTACTCCAACCTCACTTATTTATATTTCTTCATACCCCCCAATATATTGTAATTCTAACTGCGGCAACACTCGCAAGTAATTTTATGCTACCCCGTTCCATGACTTTTGTACCATCCGACTGTCAATACATCACGTCCACGTGTGCAGATGCATTTACTAAAAGGTAATTAGGTTTTAAAATTTTGGAATATAACTTAAAAGACAATAATCGAGAATTTAAAATATACCTCTACTTTCAATCATTTGGAAAGCAAAGGCCTTAGATGAATTGGAGGTGAAAACGATTTCAATTTTCACTACACCCTTCAGTTCACTACTACGCTTAATTGAGAAATCGGAATTTCATCTTCTCACTCGTACATAACATAGGAAGGAAGACGCAATCAATACTCATGCATTACTCTACGCCTCAAGCAACGTAGAAAAGGTGCAACCAATACTCGTGCATTACACTACGACTTATGCGAAGTAGAAAAGATGCAATCCACTACACTAGGCCTCAAGCAAGTAGAAAAGGTGCAATCGATCTGTTGACACTTTCATAGCAAGAACAGCGCCATCACTGATACCGTGATCATACACTGGAAAAGAATGGCCCCAGAAATAGATTCTCTATGAGAAGTCTGAATCTGAACGACGAACCTACAGTTACCTACTGATGGATCTACAGTTGTGATCAAACCCAGGCCTCCGAAGTTGCAGCTAAATGCTGTTTGATCATGCTGCTGGTAATAGCTGTTATAAGCATATGATATGTTTCCAGGCCAGCTGAGACCAAAACAGGACCCCCCAGGTGAGAGTGCAGTGCAATCAGCGTCTGAACATGCGTCCACAGCAGTCACAGTTGCATTAGACAAATCCATATTGTTGTTTACAACACACCACTTCTGAGGGAGATACTCCACATTCTGAGCATTCACCAAGTTCTTCAAACCCTGGCCAAAATCAGCATGGTATTTGGCCTGCCCATCAAAAGTAAAGACTCCCCAATGTCTCTCAAAATTTCCGGTAGTTATGCTTATTTGATCCTCATCTAAAAGGCTGAAAATGTATACCTCAGATGGTGGATTATGAGGTCTGAGTGGCGTTCCTGATGTGCTTCGAACGTGATCAATCAGGCCTTTCATGAAAGTCTCTGCAACTATAGAGGTGGCATTGGCTGATCCATCAGTAGGCCAACCAATCCTGGCAATGATAATATCCATCTCAGGAAATCCAACAGTTGATAATGCAGAAACTACGGTATCATAACTCAAATCAAAGCTGTTTCTGTATGTTCGATAGCTATAATTATGAGGGCTTATAGTTTCTTTAAAGAGGGCAAAGTCAAGGGATATGTTTTTGTCTTGATGGAAACTCATAAAAGGAGATATTGTCACGAAGAAAGGTGAGTGATGCTTGTTTAGGAAAGTGAGGAGTTCAATCATGGTTTTATTAAGGTCAGGCCTAAAATGTCCTTTAGATGGCAGATTAGATTTTGACTGAAATGTGTCTTCACTGCATGGAACAACAACCTTAACGTCGCTTGCCAAGTTCACTCTAGATAAAGCAGTTTGGATGTTCATGGCACCCCCAACAACAAACGGACGGAACTGCTCCCCAAAGCTCTGGTGAAATGGTTCATCTCCAATTGCAACATACCTGTGAATAGCTGATGTAGAAATTAACTGACTGAAGCAACAACACAGTGTAGAAATTCATTAGAAAAAGCCTGCGGGTATGAAGCCTGAACTTCTAATTCACAGAATGATCTTTAACTTACATCACCATAGAGCCCATAAAATAGAGCAAGGGATATTTTGTGCTGTCAAAAAGCATTAATCATCAAAGCAAACTTACCTATTTGTGTCTGTTCTCAAGCTTAAATACATAACTTCTCTCCCAAAGCAAACCAAGTTAACTACAACTGGTGCATGAGATGATTGCATCGGGGAAGGGGAAAGTAAAGGTGGCATTGACCAGAGCCCGACAATATGATCTTGATTTCTAGATGAATCAACCACATGACATCAAAAGAACAATCATTGCTAAAGCAAGAAAAACATGATAGAAAGAGGAATAATATAATATAAGATGTACTTCTTTTGTCACTACTACAACCTCATATTTAAACTGAAACCAATGAGGTAGGGGAAATTTATAATATGCTGATTATTACATACATCAATTCCATACGAGGAGGCAAGCTCATGTTTTAACACAAGGTTTAAGAAACCCCTGTACCATTAGACCAGACATTTTATAAGCCCATATGCCATAAGAGCATATCATTTAGACACAAATTCCCGGTGTTGCGGTTTCATTAGTGTTCATCTGTTTAGAGCAACTTTGGAATACTTATTATGCACGTATCAAAAGTCCAGCTAGTTTTTTAGATTTCAAAATTAGCTCTTGGGAGGTTGTCCAGCTTTTGGCTTCCTCTGCTACCCCAGGACCTTTCAAGGGTACACTTCCCTGTGACATCGTAACTCAAAGTGCTGATGGCTTCAACCATTCCCTGCACTTATTCCAGAACCGTGGCCTAATCTGTTGTTTGCTTAGTGCCAGCAGTGCACCCACTATAAAATATACCCTTGAATACCCAAAGGTCTTAGCATGATTTGCTTCAAGAGTGATGCTTAACCTCAATTTTCACAACCATTTCACAGCATACGGCATTAAACCCCCTTTACTACTTCACAATTACATCACAGGCAAGTTTCACTTAGGTATGCAATTCAACATTAGATAACAGGAAAAGAAACCAAGAGCAGATAGAATTGTGAGGATATGGTGATATGCAAGAGGCAGCCAATACAATATAATCAGCTTACAAGTTACACAAATGTGGTTGGTTCTAATACCGTTTATTTGTCTGCCTCGAATTGGTCAAAAGAAATTGAGACCTAGTATATCACTGGCCAACAGCCATATACAATAGAATGAAATGTAGCTGCCAAGCTGTATCCTTCGAGACTGCATGCATTTTCTATGTGCTCGATTGATATACTTACTACAAAATGGGAAGTCGAAAGAGTAAAGTGGGAATTAGAGCATCATTGTTTCTATTGTTATATGCTACCAGCTGTGTGTCTCTGTCCAGCAACAAGAAAATATTTCTCGTTGAAATATCCTCCATTGCTACAACAACACGAAACCTCAAAATCGTAGCTCCACCTAACTCATCACCAAAAAAAAAAAAGAGAAACAAAATACTTAAACACAGCCAGTATTTTTATCCTAAAACCTAAACAGAAGTAGTGATAGACACAGCCAGCATTTTTATCGCAAAACCTAAACAGAAGTAGTGATAGTATCAAGAACTACGCGGAAGTGAGAAACTATCAAGACCAAACTAATAGATTTCGTGTGTTTAATCATGACATCGTTTCGTGTCCAGTACTAAATTAGAAAACGCTGCCAATGACTCAGGTACTCGCGAGGAGTGCGAAAACAAGAATGAAGAGGGAAGCTAATGAAAAGCATACTCGATGCGAACTCCACTGCTATCACTAGAGAAGTAGCGAGTGACATTATCGTGGACCCAGCTCTCAGCAGCCTTGAGCGAAGAGTTGAATCTTCTGAGCAGGGAATTAGGGATGCCCACGGTGACACCAATGTTGGATCCAGAAAGAGCCTGAAGCACAAGTGGGTCAGAATCAAAGAGCCTGACTCTGGTGATGTTGTTGGACTTCAATAGCCGTACAACCTTTAGTGGCGGTAGCGGGTGCGAAGCCGCCGTGCCCCAGTTTACTCCGATGGCTTCGGAACTGAAACCAAGGGTGGAAATGGTGGCAGCCCCCAAGAGGAAGAGGACACAAAGATTTGGAGGCATTTTGTTTAGAGGGAATGTTGTTGGTCGTAAAAGAATCGAACTGACACTTTCTTAAGTGGGTGGGTGGGTTGGTATTCTCCAATTCTTCCTTTTTTACAATTTAATTAAGTGAAAAAAGTCGAGGATATCAGTGCATGTTGTTCATCATTTTTGTGTAAAGAATTTCAAAAAAACAAAACCACTTCGTCCTAAAATTTATATATTGGTTTCGTCCTAATATTTCTTTTTATAAAAGGTAAATATATTGAATCAAAAAATTTATACACGATCTTTGGGATACATCCCGTGTTGGGAAATCGGATTGGAATCTGATCCCGACCGCAGTGAAATAATCACGAAACTTTTTCGTGACTTTGATTTCTCGAACATCAAAATCTCTTTAATTCTATAAAATGATTAACACAAAACATAATAAAGCAGAAACTTAATTCGTACCTTATTCCGAAGCTTAATATTTATCTTGTCGTATCCCTCAAATCGTTCCAAAAACTTATCTGTCTTAACCACCGTATCCGCACAAATATCTGACCTCTAACGATATCCACAGAACAGGTTGAAAGAACTCTGTAACTCTTAGAGATAGGGTTAAGCATAAAGTACTAGCTCTATAGAACTTAAGCCTATTTATAATAAGCTTTGGACGTTTTAATTAGAATTACAAATAATTCTAATTATATACCAATTATGCCCATATAGGAATCAATATCTCATATTGATTCTTATTTATTAAATATCTCTTATTTAATCATAAAGTTTCTCAAACTTTACAATCAAGTTCAACTTGATTAAATTAACTTTGCTGTCTTCAACTCATTATATATGTGAGACCCATTAGGTTCCCAAATATGTTGGCAATGATTACAAATTCTAATTCTAATTCTCATTCTAATTGAATTTTAATTCTCTAATTAAACAATTTATAATCATATATCAAGATTGGCGTCTAGCAACACATCATGACCACCCAAATATTTAGAAATGTCAAAGTGGTTTTGACTAACCTTTTCGTGCATAATTTTTCGGTATAATTCAATCCTTTCATCATACAATATTCCGATTAAACATAGAGCATGGAATTAATGTCTACTCTATTTTGAGTTCAATCATATTAGTTCTCCGCCATTAGCTATTGATTCAATTAATAATATTTGTAAACTATTTACAAAATATCATTCCACTTTGGCCAAGGATTTCCATAATCAATAATGATTGAGAACAATGGAACATTCCCCCTAATTACGTTAAGGTGATGAATCCTATCTTGATCATACAACTATCTCAATATAATTCATGTTACATTAATGACTACCGAATGAACAACCCATGATTAAATAGGTCATAGATAGTATCAAAACCTAACAATCCCTATACAAGATAACTTTGATGATCTCAAGTCAAAAGATCACTTATACAATCATCACAATGAGAATTTCATAGACTTACAAGTAATGTTCCAAATGGATTTCTCATAATGGTTCTATTCAGTGAACTTGTTATCTAATAAGCACCCACACTTTTATTTAAGTATCTATATACTTTAGCCTATGAGATCGACTACTTCCTTTATAACGAAAAACAAAACGTTTACTCGTCTTTTTACGTTCTATTAATGTCCAATCTTAATAGAACAATGACTAGGAACATTTAGGAATAATACATAAATGTAATATGAATCTCATAATTATAATCTCATTATAATTTCATTTACAATGTACAATTATTCCATGGACTTTATCATATACATCTAAACATGTACAAGATAAATAATGTCTTCAAATAATTTGTCACTAAACAACAACCAAAGTGATTGGCTGTAGGGCATAAACCAACACCCCGACCAAAATCTGTAACTCAAACATCAACATCGTCTACACAATCAAAAAGATCAAAATGTAATCAGTGCATCGGGATACATACTATACAAGAGTTTATACCTTACAAGTTTTATCTTATAAACTACATCAAAGCTTGTAAAGGAAGCAAAATCTAGTTAGATAGCATTCCTTTTCTTCCACACCATGTATATGGTACAAATAAGGGCCAATCTTGCAGCTTTGCTTCTTAGGCATGCTCCAGTGTAGCCTTTCCGAATCTACTTTATGGCATTAGATAGCGTGGACATGGTACGAGTCAGTCCCAGCTAATCCCGAATGGCTCTCCAAATTTCACCTGTGAAAGGACACTTAAAGAAAAGATAATCAACAGTTTCTATTTCAGCATTACATAACTTGTAAGTTCGGTTTATCTCCAAAAATAGCAAGTTGTCCTTTGTTGGTAGTCTATTATGAAGACTTAGCGATGCAATGAAGGAGAAATTTGTCAGTATCTGCTGTTTCTAAATAAATGATACCCATGGTCGTCTAATGGACTTGATCCACAGCAACTCATAGACTTTCTATGAAGATACGGTTCCATTTATACATAAATTCTGCTTCCCACACACTAACTCCCTACGGCCACCCAACTTAGCCACCAGGTATTTCGGATTTGTGCCAGTCTCTTTAGTAGGGTGAGTCTCAGGTTGAGGTTCCCAATCTCACACTGATGATCCCCTCGAGTATATTTCATGAATCTATCTCACCCACAAAGAATTAGCTTTGGCATAGATATTCCACAACAATTTAGACAATAGAACCGAATTCCATAATTTACAGTTTTTCAAACTCAATTCACCCTCCTCTCTTGGTATACAAAGATTGTCTCATGCCACCTGAAAATGTTTACCACCCCATAAAAACAACCTGCAAATGCAGGTTATCCTCTACAAGATAGTTGTTGGAATGGGAAACGCCTGAAGTCAAAGAAAGAGCATCCTTTGACTGACAGAATTAATTAATTCAATTCTACATGCATATGAGAGAGTTTTACCATTCCAGTCATTGATATAAGCCTCGAAGAATTCAAGTAGTATAGAAAATTGGGCCACCAAGACCTTCATAGGTGCCAAAGGGAACCCCAAATATCAGACATGAAACTCACCCAAAGGATAATCAACCATCTGCAAAATGTCCTCCCTATCCCATCCAATAACCCCAACCAAGTAAATATTAGATTTTGAAGGATTTATCCTCAGCCCAGCCACGTCATTCAATTCACTTAACACATCCACTAGTATTTAGAAGTAAAATCACCTTTAGAGAATAACATGAGATCATCTGCAAAAGCAAAATGAATGATACCAAATTGTTGACATTTCAGATGGAAGTTGAAATGGGAGTTGGTGGTTCTCACTTTGAGCAATCTTGAAAGGTACTCCAAACGAAGAAGGAAAAGTGTAAGTAACATGGGATCACCTTGTCTCAATCCCCACTTACCCTTGAACATGCCATGTAGCATGCGATTAATCGAAATTGAGAAGGAGGTAGTTATGATGCATTCCATAATCCAGCTGATTAACTTATTAGGGAATCCCAACCCATTAAGCATATCTTCAAGAAAGTCCTCTAATACCGTGTCATAAGCTTTTGTGATGTCAATTTTGATCATGCACTGTGGGGAAATACATTTTCTAGTGTATCCCTGGACAAGTTCCTGCGTTAAGAAAATGTTATTTAGCATACTTTGACTGGGCATAAATGCAGCTTAAGCTGGGTCAACAACTTTGCCTACAACTAACGTCATACGCTCCATCAATATTTTTGCGATTACCTTATACACTACATTAAGACAAGCAATCGATCTGAAATCTGTTCCTCTTGGTTCTACCTTTGTCTTAGGGATAAGTGTGATGATGGTATGATTTAACTATTTAAGTAGCCGACCAGTAGTGAAAAATTCTTTCACGGCTAGAATCACTTCTGATCCAACCATATCTCAATAGTTCTTGAAGAAAGCAGATTTATATCGATCCGACCCGGGAGCTTTGTCATTGCCTATGTCAAACATAGCCCTCTTGATCTCCTTATCAATAATCGAGGCAATTAGTGATTCATGTGTCACCATATCCAAAACTAGACCATTGCTATCCACATTCAAGTCTAATATGTTCACCGAGATTGAAGTGCCAAGAAACTCTTGAAAGAAGTTGACAACACAATCTGCCACTTCTTCCATTAATGTAGCCATAGATCCATCCTCCTTGATGAGATGAGAAATATCATTCTACGTTCCTCTCTTCCTAGCTACTGCATGAAAATACCTCGTACTTCTATCAGCCTCTATTAAATTGTTTACACTTGGCCTTTTGCTTAAGGAATTGTCTCTCTGCATCTAGGAGAAATCCAGCTTGCTTCCGCTTAATATTAGCCTCATGTTTCAGCTCTATATCATCAGGCCTATTTAGAGAGGCCTTATATGTGAGTTGAAAACTTTCTTGTGCCTTCTTAGCCTTCCTAGATATGTGACCATATGCTTCAAAATTGAGAGCTTTCAGTGTAACAGCCCAGACCACCCGCTTGCAGATATTGTCCGCTTTGGGTCAAGGCCTTGTGCCAAGCGCCCTCGCGGTTTTGTTTTTCCAGCTTGTAAACCTTTTAGGGCATTACTCCCGCAGGATTTCCCAGGAGGTCACCCATCCTGTTATTGCTCTTGCCCTAGCACATTTAACTTCGGAGTTCTGATGGGATCCGGTACATTAGGGCATGGAAAATGCATCTACAAAGGAAAGGTTTCCACAGTCTTATAAGGCCTGCTTCGTTCTGCTCTCCGACTGATATGGGATATCAAGTATCCACCCCCCTTAGGAGACCCAACGTCCTCGCTGGCATACCATCCGGGTACTGGCTCTGATACCACACAAATGTAACACCCCACTCCTATAAGGACCCAAACTCGATATCGTGGGTGATATCCAAGTCCGTGCCCCGCAAGGGTGGCGTGCTAAAGCACTCAATCATTTAGAAATCAGTATAAATTTATTTTTGAATCACAAACACAATATGGGGAAATTTATAACTAATTTAGGCCCACTTTCCTTCATAAACATTTCCAATCAACATAATACAATCAACAAGGTTATCAATAGTCATTTAGGCCCTTTCACAAATACAATACACTTTAGTCATAATGCCTTTACATTACAACATAAATCATTTGTATAATAGTTTCAGAACATACAATTTTATACAAAATAGGAAAAACACAAATGCAGACGCGAACTAATCCCAACCTCTATCCTTCACTTATGTTGTAGGTATACTCCCGTTGGCCTAACATGGTATTCTTTTGATCCTAAAAAATAATTGCAAATTTTGGGTGAGTTTTTGCGAACTCAATGAGTGACCATTATCGACGGCTCACCCAGTCACATAACACACAATCACATTCACAACATTTCACATTTTTGCACTCATCACCATTTAATCATTCATATTATACTTATGCAGTATGCATGAGACCCACTTTCCATTATTATTTCTGTTGTGACCGAGTGCCTTTTTATCTAGCCCATATCCCTTAGTGGATATCAGGCTGTATCAGATGATGTCTTATATCCCTTAGTGGATATCGGGTACATTCACAGCTGAGCCTGAGGCTCTTATCACAGTTTGAGCTTTAAGCTTCTTTTTTGGTGGCTACTCCGGTCATAACTACCTTTATGTTTCATGCATTCATGTAATGGAATGCATTAGTCACATATGATCAATCAGTCACTTTATTTTACTTTGCACATTCACTTTCACATATCAACGGACCTCAGTCCGGCATTCAACATTAAGTTGAGAATTCACACTTTCATTCCTATGCAAATGCACATTTAGAACACATTTAACAATCACCTT
>JAOSBO010000209.1:17811313-17839809 GCA_027563915.1 Erythroxylum rotundifolium
CACCTACACCCCGTCAGCTATTTTTGCACACTCATACGAAGAAGCATGACGGGGTGACGTTCGTCAACGAACGTTGTAGGGAAGTAAATGTACGTGAAATTTATGATTTAATATTAATAATATGCTTTATAATTATCACTTACTAACATATAAACATTGCTTTTTGACAGGACCAAATACAGCAAACTATTGAGCGGCGGTCTCAGTAATCTGAAAACGTTGATGAGACCAACAGTTACTTTGAAGCAGTTGGCGGTAGGGATCATCGTGGGAGGATCTTCAGCTTGGGCTCATTTGCAAATACTTGTTATTCACAATCCTCCACGTCTAGTACAGCTACATCTACTAGGCGGGGCGACAACTCTCAAGTGCAGGCGCTTCAAAGCACAGTGCAGACATTGCTGGAGCAGATGCAGCAGACGATAGCTGCACAACAACAGTTCATAGTTGCACAGCAACTGTCGTTGGGCGAGATGGCTCAGCTTCATCGAGAGATGGACGAGTTAAAGGCGAGGGGCAGGTCAGCGGACCAATCAGACGATCCACCAACTTCCGATCAATAGTATTATTTGGTTATTTACTTTGTACAACGTAACGTTTTTAACCCTGTAACGTTTTTATTACAAATTAAGATATTTTTATTTTTAATTATTATTCCAAATTTTTAATTTAACCGAATTAAATATTTATTATCAATTATTTTCTATTCTAAATATAATTTATATGTTACAATCATTAACAAATTAAATGTAACGTTTTATCATTAAATATAATGAAAATATAAATTAAAAAATTAATGGAAACCATTATGGATGGATATGTTAATTTCCGTCGGTATATTGTCATCTTATATATCGACAGAAATTAGCCTCTCCATTGGTAAACTTGAACACAATTTACCGATGGTAGGTCGATGTCCATCGGTAATTTTACAAACAGAAAGGAATTTTCGGTCGCTAATGTACGGACGGAAATTGTTTTGACGGTCGGTAAATTGTACCGACGGTACGTCTTTTTTCGTCGTTAAATTTAGCGACGCCTGCTTCATTTCCGTCGGTAAAGTTAGCTACGGCCGGATCAACGACGTTTTCGCACTGTTGGTATATTCCGTCGGTAACCTGAATACCGACGGAATATTTGGTTATTCCGTCAGTATTTTCTGTCGCTAAACTGCAATTTTCTTGTAATGATTGAAGGTGTAAGGTAAAATAATAATCGAGAGAATAAGCACTCATAAGACACATTGTTAAAACATAGCATCTCATTAATTCCATCAAAATCAAATGAAACAAGACTTGACACTATTTCAAGGATTTCATTCTATACACTCAAAATGTTTAGGGTTCATTAAGCTCTCAAATCAAAACATAGCGAGTGATTTCCATTAGCTTACTCAAGAATCATATTTCCACCACTTAATAAAAATGAACTTAGTGCATAAATAAATGGGAATTTACAAGGGTTGTAACATTGGCTTAGTTAAGGTATGACAAAATGAAACGTTTTGGGTTAAATAAATTAAAGGAAATCATATAACCTTATCCACACAAATTTCAATTTAAATCAATCCAAAATTGTTCTAATTCAAATAACATCCCTTTCAATAACATTTTCCTCTCTTTTTTTTCTCTTTTTAAACAAAATATCAAGAAGAGTCCCCCCCCCCCAAAAAAAAAAAAAAAACTATAAAAATATGAAAAAATGCAACTTGAATTAATTAATTTACGTTTTATGGAAAGAATCAAAATCCTATGGAAATAAGTTTGATACAATTCCTTCAATTTATGGTTCAAAATTATTAAGGATATGAACCAAAAAAGGGGTAAATTTGGTTTGTAACAAGGTTATTATACAAGAAAACAAATCGAATTGTTTTCTAGGGATAAAAAGTAAGGTAGGCATGTTTAGGTCAAAAATGGTTCTCCTAAATGCCCTCACATCTTTATACACAAATTTATAAAAAAATTTGTCTCAATATGTATTCAAAAGCAAGTTCTAGCATAAACAAGCTAATGTTTGACAACACACCACAAAAAGACATGTATGAGCACAAATGTGATGAATGCTCTTAGGTTTAAAGCTCAGGCTAAAAGCCTAAATCGGGGCTTAACTTTTTTGACTTTGATCATTTTAGAACTAAAATTTGTAGCTTGCTCATAGAAGGTCTAAAATTTCATAAGCCTGCTCAATTTAAGACTTTTTTCAACGGAAATTAGGATGTGTTTACATGCGCCATTGCATGTAACAATATGGCACCATTACCCTTTTTTTAAATGCGGCGTATAAAAGAGTAAAAGGCCTTAAGTTTTAACCATAAAATTTTTTTAATTTCCTAAATTTGGTAAATTTTGTAATGTAAAAAAAACCTGAAAGTTACAAAAAAACCCTAAAATCCCATAATCACTCCCCTCTACGACGTATCTTCACCATCATCCATTTCGCTCCAATCCTCATGTAAGGGTTGCCTTGCCTAGTTCACGCATCAAAACTGTCACCAGATCCACACTTTATCCTTTGTTGAAGGGGTTATGTTTCTTGGTTGATGCACCTTCACCTTACCTCGATCCGCACTCTAGTCTTCATTGAAGGGGTTAGATTGCCTGATTCACGCATCATCACTTGAAACTAAGGTAAGAAATAGAATTATGTATTAGCCATTAGACTTAAGAGCAGCAAAACATTTGATTATGAGAGGTCTAAGGTTAGAGAAGTTTGAGGTTAGAGTGGTAAAAAGAAGAAAGTGAAAAGGTTAGAATAGTCTGAGGAAGATAATATGAATGAGATGGGCAGAAGCAAATTGGTATTAGTTTCATCTTCTACCAAAAATGGCCAGTTGTAGATTGGGTAGTTGTCAAGACCAACTGCTTTTTTATTGTGCTCTAATAGGTCAATTTTTCCTAACAATCAAAGCAGAATAGAAAAGTAGTTGGTCCTACAAAATCGTAATTTGATGCTTTTAATTTCGTTACCCTCCTACATCCTTTTTAGTTTACTAGTAGGAGTATTTGTCGTATGAGTGTGTATTTTTTAAATTTCTACTAATATATTATTTTTACGTTGTTGTTTGCGATATTCTGACTATCATTGATGATAAGATAAAATTATAATTTTGTTATTCTAGTGGTGACTTAAATCTGAAAAACTCTAATTATTAGTAACTTAAAGTTGATTTAATAATTGAATTGAATAAGGATTGCATTTAATACGGATATTTTTGAAAAATTGAGGCGTAATAAACCATTAGGTAGGTATATAGGCTAGAAACCAGTAATGCAACTCCCATGAGGCTTATAGGTAAAAAATTCCACTAGCCTAGGAGCCACAGTGAGAACATGTTTCTCAATTCATAGGTATAAACAACGTCACGTACCTTAATTAATAGAACTTAGTAAGTTGGTTGATGGAATTGTTATGAATATGTTAAGAATCATGTGTTGCGCTAGGTTTGAATTTTTTACTTTCACTTTAGTGTTTCCTTTCAACATTCTAACTGAGTCTCTTGATTTTCCCGGAGTTGTTTTTTTTATTTTGACATAATTACATTTGATGAAGTAACTCTGAGGTTTCACCATGCAGGATGTTTTATGAATGATAATGTTATTTGTTTGTGGATGAAATTGAATTTGATTCTGACTTATTGAGTTATTTTGAACTAATTGATGTATGTAAATGAAGTGGATGTGAAAAAGATATTTTATCTTATGCTTGGTTTTAAACTATGTAATGGTTTGGGAGTTGTACAAGGTGATGCTAGTGTGTTAGATATGGTTAGTCAGATGATTGGTACAGGTGGTTTTGATATTTATATTGAACATGGTGTGGATACCCCCTGTTGAAGTGATCGAGGATGAATATAATAAGGTTAATCAGGGTAATGTAGTTGAAGATGATGGTGAGGATGTTAATAATGAAGGGTTTGGAGGTAATATAGGTAATTTAGACAATGTGCCAAATGTGGAGGATGAAAATGATGCAAATATAGAGAATGAAGATGTGATACAAAAATGGAGGTTGAAGAGGAAGACGAGGATTTAGAGCAAGGAGATGAAGGTAATGGTCCAAATGAAGATGTTGAAAATAATTTAAAGCAAAGAGATGAAGGTAATGGTATGGATAAAGATGATGAAGATAATTGACCGTATGAAGCTAATGCAGGTGATGCAGATGATGAAGATGAGGTAGTTTTGTCTGAATATTATGACAATGATGAATATGGAGAACTTGTTAGTGATGTAGATGATATGGTTGATGATACTAATAGGAGGAAAAGGAAATATCCTATTTATGATGAAAATGTCGATGAGCCTTGCATTGAATTAGGGATGATTTTTCTTAATCTTTTACATTTTAAGTGTGTAGTGAGTTTGTTGTCCATCAAAATAAAGGAGGATCTCATGTTTACCAAAAATAAGCCTAACTTTGTCTAAGGCAAATGTAGGACAGAGAATTGCCCTTGGTATATGGAGAATTCGATAGGAAGTTGCAGTCATCAAGTTAGAAAATTCAGGAACAGTCATGACTGTAATAAGGTATATACAAATCCTAGGATGAACACCAGCATCTTATCTAACTTGTTGAAGGACAAGTTTTTGAAGAATGATGATATCAAATTTTTCCTTAAGGATTTTTCTAGGTGTTGAAGTGTCTATGAGTATGGTGAGAAGAGCAAAGACAAAAATAGTAGATAGTGTTGTAATCAACATTTAAGAGGAGTTTGGGAAGCTTTGGTATTATGCTAAAGTGATTAGGTAGACTAATCGAGGAGGCACTGCTACATTAATAGTGTCTTGGCCAATTCCAACATCTCCACATGTATTTAAAAGAATGTAAATATGCTTAAAAGCTATTAAACATGGTTTTAGGCACGGATGTAGGCATTTTTTAACCTAGATGGATGTTGACTGAAAACCAAAACTAAGGGTGAACTTCTATATTCTATGGGAAGAGATGGAAACAATCAAATGTTTCTTGTTGCTTAGGCTATGGTTGAAGTTGAGTCAACAGTCATATAAAAGTGGTTCATTGAAAAAGATTTACCTCACTTGGGCTCAAGAATTTGTTGGACTATAATGATTAACCGAAAAAAGGTAAAAGTTTCACATCAATCTTGTTTTTACTTCTATTGAGAGTATAACTGTTATGAAATATGTAGAGATGTGTCCACATGTCTATTCAAATGGTTATGTTTTTCCTTGCAGGGACTTGATAAAGCCATTGTTGACTTGTGTACAGATGCTAGGCACAGATTTTGTGATAGATATGTTTTTGTGAATTGGCATAGAAGAGGATATAAAGGGGAAGAGATGAAGGAGCACTTTTGGAAAATTGCAAAACCCTTTATACTTAGGGAATATAAAGAAAATTTGGATAAGCTCAGAGCCAAGAAGCAAAGGGTAGTAGAAGATATTGAGAGTTATGCACTAGTTCAACAATAGTGCTGGGCTTTCCAAAGGGAAGATTCTATGATTCAGTTGGTTAATAATAACTTATATGAGGCCTTCAATAAGACTCTGGTTGATGCAAGGAAAATGTCAATTTTAGGGTTATTTGAGCATATTAGAAGAGAATTGATGAAAAGAATTGTGAAAAAAGAAAGAAACTACCAAGTGGAAGGGTAATTTAAGGCCAAGAATATAGGAAGCAATTGAGAAGAGTGTCATGATTGCCCAACATTTTTCAGTGCATCATAATGGAGAAGGAGGGTACGAGTTTGATCATGGATAGAACATATATGTGGTGAAGCTTCAAAAAAAAATATGTTCTTGTAAGAGCCTCCAGCATTCCTTGTGCACATACCATATGTGCTATTAGAGATGGTAAGGTTAATATTAAAGAGTACACTTCTAGTTGGTTATGGAAGATTGAATATGTCAAAGCATATGGGAAGACAATTCAACTGATGCCTGGTATGAAGGATTGACCCATTAGTAATGAAGGAACTATTAGGCCACTAGAATTCAAAAAAGGGCCTGGTAGGTCTAAAAAAGTTAGAAAAAGGCATTGATGAGCATCAAAAGAATATAAAAGTAAACAAAAAGCAAAATGCTAACCACGTGTCTAGGAGGGGCATAATCATTACATGTAGCCATTGTCATATAAAAGGACATAGCAAAAGAGGCTATCCTTGGAAAGGTCAAGTCGTAATTTCTAAATTGTTTGTCTTTTTATGGTACAACTAAGATTCTTTTCTATAATAGTGGTAATCTTCTAGATTTTTTGTTCTGTTATCATTGTTATCAATGGCAGGTTCCAACCCAGTTTCAAAATCTGAACCCAGACCAGTCAATTGATTTCCATATGGAGCAAAACACAATGAATTCACAGCCAACCCTCGAAAACATATCCACAGTTGAAACCAATACTGAAAACCCAATAAGTGCTTCTAAATCTACATCCAACATTGAAAAGGAAAATAAAGGTAAAAGAAGAGCAAAAGCCTCTACTTCTGCCTCTGCCTCTACCTCTACCTCTACTACTATGTTTGTATCTACTGGTGCCACAACTACTTCAGGTATTGCTGACTCCTCAAGTACTACTCATGTATGTGGAAGTACTTATGCAACAGTCTCAGTTGTTCTCCTAATACCTAGAGGTGCTTCAGAAATAACAAATATCTGTACGTCTTCAAAGGTCACCACCAAGAACCAACCAAAGGGAGAAGAGGGCTTGGTTATGGTGATACAGATGATGGAAGCATATTGAGGATGTTGGCAGCTAGCAGATGTAGTCCAAATTCTCAAACAAAAATTACATCAAAAAGGCATGTCACTTACTCTTCTCTTCAACAAGAAGCAAATAGGAAGATCAATAAATGGATGGAAGGGACAGGGGTATACACGAATAAAACCACAAGGTTGCAGATACTAAATGTACGTGTTAAATATTTACATTCTTACTACATTCTTACTAAACATTAATTAGTTGATATAACTTACATAACAAACATTTGCATTTTATCTACAGCCTGAAAGGAGAAGTTAGAGACTACTAAACTTTGGGCAGAAATCAATAAAGAGGAAGGAAGTTGTTACTGCGCATGTGAATCCTAGTCAACAAAGTCAAACTGCATCTTCAAAGGGAAAGGGAAAATGTTAACTTAACATTTAATTGTTAGTGAACAGAACAATTTTATGATATTTGTGAACTGAACAACAATAGATTGTAAGGATCCTATTGGGATTAATGTTATTAAGCAATTAATACAATAACTACCAATTTCAGTTTGAATTGCATTTCTTGTACATTTTTTCTTTTTTGTTGAAGTTCATGAATGGGTTACCGAGGCTAATGGAAGGGTGATGGAAGCTTGGTTGGAATTTTCAAACTCTCTATAATGTTTTGTATTTTTCAGGGAAAGCTTAAAATATATGGATGGAAAGAGATGATCAGCTTTTTGTAATAAAGTGTTGGTTTCCTGTATTTTCCAATCAGTGTGAATTGCATTTCTTTTAGTTTTGTTTTGTTTTGTTGAAGTTCATGAATGGTAGAACATTTACATTGTTAATACAAAGAATTGGAATTGTAGGTCTATTAAACATCTTTATTTCCTCATCAATAATTTGATGACTTATGAAATAACTTAAACAGTTTTGTTAATCATCGGATTTGAGGTAAAATATAAATAACATTTTTTTATAGTAGTCAATTTTTGCCTCTTTGACTACTAACAAATACTCCATCTCCATTAGTTAAAGATCCTATTTTGTCACTAATCTTCCTTACCAGATGTTGAAACATCAAACATATTTAGGCTAGTACATCAAATATCAAACCTGTTTAGGCTAGAACATAAAATTAGTAATACAGTAAATGTTAAAAGATGTAACACTTTTCACTTTCCAACATCAGGTTAGGTGAAGAACATTTACACATTGTTATAGTACATCAAACCATTTCTAGGTAAGGCTTTAAAGGTACAACTATTATCTTTTTTGCCTTCATTATTTAGACTAACAAACATAAGTAAAACTACAAACACAAGCTTAAACAAGCAAACCATTTCCAAGACTTTACTGAATATGTTTCATAACTAGTCCTCGTGGTAACTAATTCATTCTTCAACTTCAAATTTTCTGCAATCCTTTCAACTTGCAAAACATCGCCTGTATTTTCTCTTAACTCTATCACTTCAGCCTTAAATAGATTATTTTGATGATATAACATCTTTTCTCTATTTTTCAGCTCTAAAATAATCTGTCTTGCTCTTCGACAAAATCTTTGATCATGCCATTCATGAAATCCATAAATATTTTCACTCTACCATCAAAGAAAAAGTAACAATTCATTAATGAAATATATGAATATATTTAGCTGAAACAACATAAAAATTTATCAAAATTATCGGAAAGAGTCGACAACTATAAAACCTTCTTCTTGGATTTTCATCAATCCATTAAGTTAATCTGGGTGCTTTCAAGTTACAGCAACAATATTTAGCCTCTTCATTATAGTCTCATTCAATTGGGTAAGTTGACGAAATCAGCTTATATGACCTCATATCAAGCTTAGAACGTGTTTTTCTATAGATAAAGTTGAAATTTTCAAAAATTCCAACCCAACACAAAATCACAACCAAGAAAACATCAAAATGAATCCTCTAATCAACCTTGTTACCTTGAAGAACTACTACTTAAGCTCATTATCAAGTATTACAACCTAATGTTGTAATGTTGATTGTGCACCCACTGATAGCTAAATGATGTCTATAGAACTAAATTTGTTTGCTCCTAATAATCTGCATCTCTTCCATAAATGTCATACTTTACCGTTAATCCAATAGATAGAGAAAAACAAAACATGGATAACCACCAATAAAGCTAAACCATGTGACACGAAGCATATCCTACATATAATGTCAAGTACATAAGGAACAGAAAACTTAATCATATCCTATATATGAAAAACAATTATCATCTACACGTTATTCAACCCAATAATCAAACCCATTTAAAGAAGATATAAATTATTTTACGTAAATGTAACATTGCTAGGGCAAAGGAATAAAGTAAATAGTAAAACATCATAAATTTATATACAAAAATTAGAAGGGAGCATGACTCATTACCTACTTCGGTCTTCAATCACAACAAATGTAGTTTCAGATCTCCAAAAACCATACCTCCCATTCACCTTCAATGCCGAAAGTGAGATCTCACACTCACATTGCCAAGAAGGCACAAGTGAGATTGGATTGAAGGCATATGCATTAAGTGATGATGCGTCTAGGAATTGGAATGAAGGCACAACCGAGAGAAGAAAAAAGGAGTGAAACACAAGTTCATAAAAATCGTTGATTTAGGGTTAAAGAGTATTTCGTTTAAGTCAAAATTTAAACAAAATTAATAATTTTTTTCTTAAAATCCGCCTAGTCTAGACAATAAACTAGGTCTATTAACATGGCATCTAAACACTAATTGACTTGCATGTAACGACATGTGTAAAGACATCCTAATTTTTGTCCAAAATAAGTCTTAAATTGAGCAAGCTCGTGAAATTTTAGCCCTTCATTGAGCAAGTTTCAAGTTTAAGTTCCAAAATGTTCAAACTAAAAAAGGTTAAGCCCCTATTTGGGCTTTTAGCTTTAAGACTCACATAGGTGTACAAAATGCCTCAATTCTTGCATCCTTTCATTCAACAAATTCAATAAAATACTTGAATTAATTTAATAAAAACACTAATCTTGATTATCTCTCTCATGTATTAGATCTTAAACTGAAAATGTGTCCTAACTTAAGGATTATTTATGAACAACAATCAGAAAATTATAAGGCTATCATAAGGAATGATCAATATATGAATCATAGTATCATGAGTCTAAACACAAATCACAACATTCATCATGATATAAACACTCGCTCCCCTACACCTAAATCATACATTATCCATAATGTATGCATAAGGTACTCACATCTCAAAAAAAAAAATCAGAGAAATAAAGCACAAAATAGAGGACTTCCCTGTGATGTGAGCATAAAAAAGATATGTACTATGGTGTCAGCTTAGCAAGGAGTGTGCTATTATTGTGGTGGCCTACGGTTGAGCTGTTTGTGGATTGCATGGGTGCGGACTGCTGCTTTGGGCATTTGGCTACTAATATTTTCTTTCATATAGGAATGTTGCTTGTTTATTGCCTTCTTTGTTTTGGTGTTGCAACTGTCTTTATGTGGAATTGTAGTTGTGATTTTGTTAATTGTCTACAAAGAAGAAAAAGCATTAGGTTTTAATTTGTGGACATTATGGTTGGGAGACTACATGGGCGTTGCTGTTATTTTGCTTTTAATTTCCTACAAAGAAGAAAGAAACAGATCATGTAAAGTCCCAAGATATACCTTAGAAGTATTATATCATGTCTAGGGTATATTAAGAAGTGAACATAATGAATTAAGTGCATCTAAGTATAGTAAGAGACATAATGTTACTTAATGTAAAAGATATGGGTAAATGGGTAGTTTGTTTGTTTCAGCATAGACATACATACTTAGATGTGAAATATTTATAGGAATTTTTTATATGTTTGCTTGGATTTATGAACCTGATGTAAGGGGAATTGGTAGAAGAAGTATCCCATTTGCTTGTGGAATGTTTTTGGTTAAATTGGTTTTGCATTACTCTTGCATGATAAGATCGAAGTTAGTTGATTTAAGATGTGTACCTTGCTAGATGGATAAGTTTCACTAAATAGACTTTTTTAATTTAGTCATATATTAATCTGTAGACCTATAAATTAGATAATTCCAATTAGAGATTAAACTAGAGACATAGTTCTAAAACTTTTATGAAGGAACGGAAATTTGATTTTGCCTCTAAGATTTTTTAATTTTGGTTTGAAGATGAGTTCTGACTGCTGTCCTTATTTTCAAATAACCTGTAATTTTTTAGGTATAACTCCTCATATAATTAAACAATTGCATGAAGTTTATACCATTAGAAAATTAAGACATAAGGGAATGAAATTAATTGATAAGATTATTTTCCAATTTAGGAATTAAAGGAAGAAGAAGGACCAATATGCAATTCTTCTAAAGTTAACATATTGACCAATTGGATTAAAGCATGTGTAACTAATAAGATTAAAGCATGTGTAACTAATAACATTAAAGCTTATGTGTGTCTAATATAATTGTAACACTTGTTCTAATAGAATAGTAACACGTGGTCCAATAGAATTGCAACACATAGTTCAATAGAATTGCAACAAGTGGTACAGTAGAATTATAACATATGGTCCAGTGGGATTGAAACATGTGTCTAAGTATAAAAAATTCAAGAGAACGCATAAGGAGAGGGGAGATGGATGATACGTTGAGGGTTTTAATTTCATATTTTTCTCATCTCCATTTGGCCTTCTTCATCCCATCATTTTTCATGTAAGAAAATCAAGTCAATCTTATATGGAAATCAAGGTAAAAGCTAAGGATTTTCTCTTCACCTTCTCCTTTTCTTGCTTTTCTTATGAAGAACTGAGATTATAAGGCTATAAGTGGGATTAAGATGTGTATTTGTTGTGTTTCTAATTGGTGAGTCAATTAAAGCCAAAGAGGAAGGGAAGGAAAGGCATTAAAAGAACTACTTTACCAATTTTAAGGTTTGGGACTACACTTAGTTTAATTCCTCTTAGTGTGTATGTTTGAATGGATATAAAGATTAATTTGGATCGATATGTAATGGATATAAAGATCAATCCTCAAATGTATAGAAGACCTCAAAACATAATTTGAACATTTTCTATATGCATATTAAGGAGCAATTAGAGTCTGTCATGTGATTTGCTTCAGGATTGGTTGTTTGCCTATGTTTACACTACCCTGCACTTAGCCTAAATTGCACTATTTTGAGTTTATTTTTGTTTCTAATTTTTACCGAATTGTATTCGAACCCTTTTGAATGTGTATGAAACTTTTCAAACACCTAGAAATAAATGAAATAAGATTTACCATATGTGAATTGGGTGATTGAACATTGGAATTTAATATTGAGCATAACGCATTCCAAAGAAAACTTTGCATGCATATTTATCGCCCATATGTGTATAGTATGATTATACAAGTGTGATTTTGACACCTTCTAATAGTGATAAGCCGTGACTTGCATCTATGAACACATATTCAAATTTTATGACTTGAAATGTACATCACATGAATTGTCAATATATGAATTGTGAAATTGGAAAATTTTTAGAGGAAATGTTACAGTGCCTACTTTATTGTCTTGGTGGTAGATAGATAGGTATGCTTGTAGGGATATAGAGCAACTACTACAGTTTGACACCAATGGTGTCTTCATTTCAAAACTATAATGTCTCACAGTTTGATGCCTTCAGGTATCCACAATTTGATACTTTTAAGTATCCATAGTTTTGATATCTGTAGATATCCACAGCTCCCGTTATCCATACCCACGTAAAATGTGTAGGCTTAATATCAAAAGTAAAGTAAATGGTTATATTATAAACAAGAAACACAAAATGACAACATAAATAATTGGTATTAATGAGCATTTGCATTTGTATTGATACTTTGTATCAATATTTGGCTTATAAATGTGCATTTCAGTATATGGATAAAATGTTAAAGCATATTTACATTATGTACTTTCCTTAAGTATGTTATCATTGCTTACATGAGCATTGAATATCAACATTTGGTTCATCAATGTGAATTTTTAGTATGTAAGTTATGATATTTCTGAACGTGTGTGCATCGCGGATGACTACTGTGAGTGGTCATCCAAATGAAGTGTTTTCCCTACTAAGCTTTCAAGCTTTCCACAGGTGTTAATCCGTATAGGTCTAGGTCATATGAATGAGGTATAGGGAACATCTACAGGGACGAGGGCCAACAGCTAAAAGTAAAAGCATCTTTGGATGTGTCTTTTGATTAAAGAATGATTGTATATCTAATAAACGAAATTGATGTTTTCCTTTTGGATTGACATGTAAATAAAAAGATGTAATACTACTTTCCAATGATAATGCTAAATGATATGAAATTTTGTAACATGTATATGTGTAGCATTCAATAGAAAAATGTGTGATGGTAGTCCCTATAAATGAATAGAAATGTATAACGAGACTGTTTGTACAAGAATTTGGTTGCCATATATGTGGGTGGTTGTAGGTTCTATATAAGGGGTGTTACAAATTAGGGTTGTGTTTTTTAAATGAGAATAAATTGAATAATTAAAAAACATTTCAGTAAATAAAGAAATTAAATAATAAGAAAAATATTTAAGTAAAATTTTTGTATTATGTACTTTGCTTAAGTATGTCATCATTGCTTACATGAGTGTTGAATATTAATGTTTGGTTCATGATTGTGAATTTTTTATATGTGAGTTATGATCTTTCTGAATGTGAGTGCTTGTCAGATGACTGTTGTGAGTGGTCATCCAAACTAAGTGTTTTCCCTACTAAGCTTTCAAACTTTGCACAGGTGTTAATCTATGTAGGTCTAGGTCATAGGAACGAGGTACAGGGAACATTTGTACGGACCAAGGCCAACAGCTAGGAGTAAAAGTACCTTTGGATGTGTCTTTTGATTAAAGATGGTTATATATGTAGTAAAGGAAATTGATGTTTTCCTTTTGGATTGACATGTAAATAAAAAGATGTAATACTATTTTCCAATGATAATGCTAAATGATATGAAATTTTGTAATATGTATATGGGTAGCAATGAATAGAACAATGTGTGATGATAGTCCATATAAATGAATAGAATTATGTGACGTGACTGTTTGTATAAGAATTTGGTTGCCATATATGTGGGTGGTTGTAGGTTCTGTGTAACGGGTGTGACAAATCTAGGTTGTGTTTTTTAAATGAGAATAAATTGAATAATTAAAAAGAATTTCAGTAAATAAAGAAATTAAATAATAAGAAAAATATTTAAGTAAAATTTTACATTTTGTACTTTGCTTAAGTATGTCATGATTGCTTAAATGAGTGTTGAATATCAATGTTTGGTTTATGATTGTGAATTTTTGATATGAGAGTTATGATCTTTCTGAATGTGAGTGCTTAGCAGATGACTGTTGTGAGTGGTCATCTAAAGTAAGTGTTTTCCCCACTAAGCTTTCAAGCTTTGCACGGGTGTTAATCCGTGTTGCTCTAAGTCATAGGAACGAGGTACAAGGAACATTTATAAGGACCAAGGCCAACAGCTAGGAGTAAATGTATCTTTGGATGTGTCTTTTGATTAAAGAATGGTTGTATACGTAATAAAGGAAATTGACGTTTTCCTTTTGGATTAACATGTAAATAAAAAGATGTAATACTACTTATGCTAAATGACATGAAATTTTGTAATATGTATATGCGTAGCATTAAATAGAAAAATGTGTGATGACAGTGCTTATAAATGAATAGAAAAGTATGAAGCGATTGTTTGTACAAGAATTAGTTGCCATATATATGCGTGGTTGTAGGTTCCGTATAGGGGGTGTTACAGATCAAGGTTGTATTTTTTAATGAAAATAAATTGAATAATTAAAAAACATTTCAGTAAATAAAGAAATTAAATATTAAGAAAATATTTAAGTAAAATTTTTGTATTATGTACTTTGCTTAAGTATGTCATCATTGCTTACATGAGCATGGAATATCAATGTTTGGTTTATGAATGTGAACTTTTGGTATCTGAGTTATGACATTTCTAAATGTGTGTGCTTAGCGGATGACTGTTGTGAGTAGTCATCTAAACTAAATGTTTTCCCTACTAAGCTTTCAAGCTTTGCTTTGGTGTTAATCCGTATAGATCTAGGTGATAGGAATGAGATATAGAGAATATCTGCAGGGACCAAGACCAATAGCTAGGAGTAAAAGTATCTTTGAATGTGTCTTTTGATTAAAGAATGTTTGCCCATGTAATAAAGGAAATTGATGCTTTCCTTTTAAATTGACAGGTAATCAAAAAGATTTAATAATACTTTCCAATGATAATGCTAAATGATATGAAATTTTGTAATAAATATTTGTGTAGCATTGAATAGAAAAATGTGTGATTATAGTCCCTATGAATGAATAGAAATGTATGATGTGACTGTTTGTATAAGAATATGGTTGCCATACATGTGGGTGATTGTAGGTTCCGTATAGAAGGTATTACAAATCAGGGTTGTGTTTTTTAAATGAAAATAAATTAAATAATTAAAGAATATTTTAGTAAATAAATAATTAAATAATAAGAAAAATATGTAAGTAAAATTTTGGCATTATGTACTTTGCTTTAAGTATGTCATCATTACTTACATAGGAGTTGAATATTATTTTTTGGTTCATGAATGTGAATTTTTGGTATGAGAGTTATGATATTTCTAAATGTGTGTGCTTGTTGGATGACTGTTGTGAGTAGTCATCCAAACTAAGTGTTTTCCCCACTAAGCTTTCAAGCTTTGCAGGGGTGTTAATCCGTGTAAGTCTAGGTCATAGGAATGAGGTACAGGGAACATCTGCAGGGATCAAGCCTAACTGCGAGGAGTAAAAGTATCTTTGGATGCGTCTTTTGATTAAAGAATGATTTTGTATGTAATAAAGGAATTTTCTGATTTCCTTTTGGATTAACATATAAATATAAAGATGTAATACTACTTTTCAATGATAATGTTAAATGATATGAAATTTTTGTAATATGTATATATGTAGCATTAAATAGAAAAATGTGTGATGACAGTCCTTATAAATGAATAGAAATGTAAGTCATGACTGCTTGTACAGGAATTTGGTTGCCATGTATGTGGGTGGTTGCAAGTTCCATATAGGGGTGTTACAGATTAAGGTTGTATTTTTTAAAATGCAATAAATTGAATAATTAAAAAAATATTTCAATAAATAAAGAAATTAAATAATAAGAAAAATATATAAGTAAAAATTTTAAATATTTTTTAAGAAAATAAAAATATTAATTTGTAAGATGACTTTAGGGTTCCATTCTAGAATACTAAATCACATAAGACGAGATCTTGCTTTATGAGATTTAGTAGTCTTAAATTCTATAACACTAAATTACATAAGGGGAGATCTTACCTTATGAGATTTAGTAGTTTGGAATTTTAAGGTCTTCACTCAAGAACACTAAATTACATAAGACGTGATAGCACTTTACGAGATTGAGAATTCTTAAATTGTAAGATCCCTTTTTCCCTTGAGCTAATAAATTTTGTGTTTCAAAAACAAAAAATGCAAGCTATATATAAGTAAACAAAATCAATAAAACTATCATATTCTAGGTTGCCTTCAGTAAAACGCAATTGTTTAACATCATTATGCTCGACATGGCTTTTTCTTCTCTAACGTCTACGTAATTGCAGTTTTGTACTCCTTAAGTAGTGCTGCTAGCCCTTCCTCTTACTCTTTAGTCAACCTTTTTGAAATCAATATAGGTAATGACTTTCTATTACCTAAATAGACATACTTTAGGAAATCAATTAACATCATTCAAAGTTTTCGAATCTATTAACATTATTGACAATGATTATACAACGTCACAAGTTTTATCAACTTGCTCATTCACTTCCGATTTAGCTTTAAACTCGAACTCATCTTCAATATTTTCTTCTTTAAACATATCATGCACAAATGAATCCACAATATTTATATGATAAACGAATTAAAAATCATTTGGGTGCTTTATTGCCTAAAAATATTGAACTTCACTATCTCTCCATTAAATTCAATGGAAAGAGTACCCTTATCCAAATCGATTTTTGTCTTGGTCGTCTTCATAAATGACCTACCCAATAAAATTGAAACTGAACATTCAACACTATCTCCATCCATTTTTAGGATGTAAAAAGTCCATTGGAAATATCAAACTGTTAACTTAGACTAAAACATCCTCAATAACTCCAATAGAACGCACATACCAAAGATCAGCTAGTTGAATAATCGCATTAGTTTATTGTAAAGAATTCATATTTAAAGCTCGGTAAATTATAGCATGACATTAATAGATGCACCTAAGTCCAGCATGATACACTTAATTTTCTTATTACTAATAACACATGGAATTGTAAACATACCTCAATCTTTACATTTTTCTAGTAATTTTCTATTTATCACAGTTTACACATTCTTACCTATAATTATTCTCTCCTTATACTTCAACTTCTTTTTATTTGTGCACAGCTCTTTCAATAATTTCTCAAATTTCGGAACTTGCTTAAGGACTTTAAGAAGTGGTATATTGATTTCCAACCTTTCAAAGGTTTCTACGATCTCTCTTTCATGGTCATCTTCTTTTAGTTTAACTAACTTGCTAAGAAAAGTTGGTCATATTGGCAATAGTCCTTTATAAAAGTACTGAATCAAGAGTTGGTCAAGAATATGATGATGTGGACATATAACACATAACTCCTTAAACCTTTCCTAATATTCATATAATGTTTCTCCCATAATTTGTCTTATCCCACATATCTCCTTTATGATATTTGCTGCTTTTGATGTAGGAAAGAACTTCTTCAGAAACATTCTTTTTATTTCATTCCATTTTGTAACTAAGCTAAGGGAAAGATAATATGGCCAATTTTTTGCCTTATCTTTCAATGAGAATAGAAAGGCCCTGAGATTATTTTGTTCTTCTGTCACCCCTTGTGGCTTCATTTTAGAGCAGACAATATGAAATTACTTCATGTGTTTATGTATATCATCACCTGTAAGACCATAAAAAATAGGAAGTAAATGAATCAAACTAAATTTCAATTCAAAGTCTTCCTCAACATTTGGAAATTGTATATATAAGGTTTATTGATTCAAATTCGATGCTGCTAACTCCCTCAAAGTTCTAGGGTTAAGATTTGCCATACTTTCTTCCACTTCTTGAAAATTAGAGTCTTCACCAATTGTTATATCTACTTCAACTTTCACGTCTGAAGGTGAATGACGACTTCCTTGCTTAGTCTCTTTTCTCAAATGATGCACTGTTTTCTTAATTTATGGATTATATTGTAGTTTACCTGTCTAAGAAGTACAAGTCATATAAGACAAGAGGTTAGATGTAATTGTAAAATAATGCAAAGAAACTAAGAAACTAAAATAGTTCCCTAGCAATCGTGACAAATTTTGGTTGGGTTCAAAGCTTCAGAATAATTCCAATTCTTTAAACTTCTTGTAGTAGTTATAAAACCTAGTTGAATCCCTAGAGAACTAAACACTAGTTTTTTATTCTCAAGTAATAAAATAAATTTCCCGAGGGGTTGGATTAATTAATTTATTAACTAAAATTAATAAGGAATCAAAATAAATTAACTAAATATAAAGGGATAATTTCAAGAATACGCAACTTTGACTTAAGGGAAAGATCTAATCTAATTAAAACATTAATCATTGGTTTAAAAAGAATATTTTTCACAATTCAAGTAGTTAGGCCGAAAAATATTAGGATAGTCATAATAAGTCTCAAATTTTCCTAAATTAATTGGTTCAAAGATAGCATCCAAACCAAAACTTGTCATCCATTAATTGAGTGTGATAGCATTCCATATCAAATAAATGATAGCAATAAACTTAGTGAAAAAGACTAAACCCTAAATTAAATAACAGAGATAGCTGCAATTATTCAATTTAGTTTTCTTATTTATGATTAGTTAAATATCCAATTTCTAGCCTATTTGTTACTTGTATCGATCCTTCATGACAATTACAGATCATTGAATTCATGGATAATGATAGAATAATCAACATCAAATTAAATTGTCAGATTAATTAATATTAATCATTTATCAAATATAAGAACTCAAAACAAGAAATAATTGAATTAAAACATGAATAAAAGTTAAAAACAAAAACTCACAAGGTTACAACTAGAGTTTTGAACCTCCTTGAATCAAAATAATTGAGTTTAGCCACACATGACTTTTGCTCCAATAATAAAAATAGAAGAAAGATAAATAATTGAGAGAAAAGTAAGAAGGGAATGATTCATTCTGTTATCAAGAAAGTCCCTTTTAATGTTAAGAGCCTCTTCATTAGCAGAAAGGAGAAAAAATGAGAGCTATTTTTTTAAAGTCACAAAACCTAACAAGTGTACTTGATTAGATCATCCTTTGAATAGTTATGATCAATCAATAGTATCTGTTATGGTTTAGCAATGCTTTGTTCAATTTTGAAGGGCCCCTATTTTGTTCTTTGTAATGGTGGACCCCAGGCAGGTTCCCCCTTACTTTTATCTAGGGTCAAGCTTGGGCTCTAGGGAGGTCTAGTAGTACATAACCTTACTCCTACTCTGTAAAAATGTTATATATATATATCTGTGTGTGCGTGCGCGCTCACGCGAGCGCTTGCATATACATATGAAAATGAAATAATATAAACTAATTAAAAATATATAATAATAATAATAATAATAATAATAATAATAATAATAATAATAATAATAATAATAATAATAATAACAACAACAACAACAACAACAATAACAACAACAACAACAATAATAGACTTAAATAATAATAATATAGATAAATACATATAAATAAAAATATAGAAATATGTAATAAAATACATAATAATAAATATAGAACAAGGTAAAGAGTAAAAATAAAAGATAGAATAAGTAAATAGATACACAAACCAGAAAGAAGATTGGTGTAAGAATAAATCAAACAAGTCTTTGCAACAAAATAATTAGGTTAGGTAGGAAACTGTTTAGGTTAAATAACTAGGAGGAAAGTACTATGAAATAAAAAAAGGGTTAAATACAAAATATAAGACTTGAAGGAAAATATTTAAAAGGCCTAAAAGAACAAGAATGACCTCTCTATGTGAGATTCGTTATCTGTATCTTAATATGCCAAAGTTTTCTATCACAGGTCATGTCCTCGATAAGTTCCAGCTAAGTCATATCATCTTGATCACTTCCCCTAGCTCTTCTTAGGTCCTTTTTTCTCTTATAGTCTTTAGGTAGTATTTTCTTGCATCTTCTCATTGGAGTATCAAAGTGTCTCTTGTTAACATGTTTAAACCACCTAAGTCCCGTATCTCTTAATTTTTATTAATACGAGCCATCTTTAATTGGTCTCTCAACATTATATTCCTGACCTTATTTCTTCTGATAAGATTACACTTCTAACATAGCATCCTCATATTTACCACCTTTAGCTTATGACTGTATACTTTTTTGATAGGCTTACACTCTGCCCTACATAAAGTGGTCGGCCTAATCACTAAACGTTAGAACTTACCTTTGAACTTTAGTGGTATCTTCTTGTCACATAAAACACCTAATGCACTTCTTCATTTAAGTCACCCTAATTTGATACGATGAACTATGTCTTTATTGATCTCTTTATTATTTTGGATGATAGATCCTAGATACTTAAAACATTTTTTACATGGTATAATATCTAAACTGATTTTTACCTCCACATCAGAAACCACCCTACGGCCCAAAAAGTTACATTCTAAGTATTTAGTCTTAGTCCATCTCAATTTAAAGCTCTTTGACTTTAACATATCCCTCCAAAGTTCTAGTTTGACATTGACATCCTCTTTTTTGTCATCCACTAAGATAATATCATCAACAGATAACATACACTAAAGCACATATGTTTAAATATTTTTGGTGAGCTCATCCATAACTATTGTAAACAAAAAAGGGCTCAATGAAAAGCTTTGATATAACCTAATATCGATAAAAAAAATTCTGTGTATCTCTTCTTATCATTCTTACTCTAGTATTTACCCCTTCATACATATCCCTAATAACCTGTATATTGGTCATAGGAACTCTTTTAACCTTTAAACACCTGCACATAATTTCCTTAGATACCCTATCATTTGTCTTCTTTAAATTAATAAAAACCATGTTTAGATTACATTGTCTTTTCTTGTAATATTTCATTAATCTTACAAAGAGATGTAAAGCTTCTATTATGGACTTTCCTGGCATGAAGCCAAACTGGTTCTGCGAGATAGGAACATCCTTTCTCACTTTCTTCTCAATCACCTTCTCCCATAATTTCATAGTGTGACTAAATAGTTTTGTGCCTCTATAATTGTTACAATTTTAGACTTCCTCTTTGTTCTTGTGTAGAGTAATTAACGTATTAAGTCTCCACTCATCTAACATTTTGGTGAACTTAAGGATCATATTAAAAAGTTTGGTTAGCTAAGTAAGACCCTCTATGCCTACGCTCTTTCACACTTTTATCAGTATTTCATCAAGCCCTACTACCCTCTCACTTTTTAACTCCCTCAAAGCTCTTTTAATTTCTTCCTTATTGATCTTCCAACAATGAATAAAGTTATGAAAGCTTTTAAAAGTGCTAAGATCACCTAACGAGATGTTTTCTTTTAAGCCTTCATTAAAAAGGCTATATAAGTACCTGTGTCATCTTCTTTTGATGTCGTTTTTTGTCATGAGCACTTGTCCTGCTTCATCTTTTATGCAACAAAATTGGTCTAAGTCTCTCACTTTCTGCTTCCTATCTCTCGCTAACTTAAAAAGGTCTTTTTCTCCATCTTTAGTTTCTGATCATTGGTACAATTTCTTGTAACCTTTTCTTTATCTATAGAGATTGTTTTCTTCACCTCTTTCTTTTCCAATTTGTATGTTTCTCTATTAACTATCCTCTCTACATTTGTGGTGCTATCTAATGTAGATTTACATGCACCTTTATTAATCATAACCTTTTTTTGTATATCTTCATTCCACCACCAAGACTCCATCTTACCACCCTAAGCCCTTTAAAAACCTCTAAGATCTCTTTCGTTATATTCCTTTAAAAAGCTACTGATCTCTCCCAAATTTAGTTAGCATCTCCCTCTAATTTCCATTCTTCTCTATATAATACTCTATCCCTAAGGTCCATTGTGTCCCCTTTTAGATTCTACCATCTAACTCTAGTGCACCTCTTAGGACTTGTTTTCTTCCTCCAACCCTTAATTATAAGATCCAAAACTAACAATCTTCAATATCATCTTACAATCCTTGTACCTAGGTTGATCACTTCTCTTTACGAGGAAATAGCCTATTTAATTTTTCTTAATTTTGCTCTTAAAAGTCACCAAGTGCTCCTTGTTTTTCTTAAAAAATGGATTTCATTAACTTAAATGCTACCGTGAGATTTAATAAATTAGTCCCACTATCATTCCTATCATTGTACTTGAAATCCATGGATACTTATATGAGATTGCCTCTATACGACCATTAAAGTTTCGTCCTAAAATAACTCTCTCGTTAGGGGAAATCTACTGAATCAACTCATTTAGCTCTTCCTAGAATTGATATTTAAGTTGTTTATCCAAACCTACTTGAGGTGAATAAGCACACACCATATTGAAAACAATCCTTTTTCCATAATCTTTAAAGACATAATCTTATTATTAGTCTCTTTCACCCTACAACATGAATTGTAAGCTTCTTGATAACTGAAATACCTACCACTTAAGTGGTCTCAAACACCCGGAATACCAAATTTTGAACTCATTAATCTCTTTTACTTTAGCCCATGTCCATTTTATATCCTAGATAAATGTTATATTAATCTTATATTTTTATAAAATCTCTACTAATTCTAAAGAATCTCTTCAAAGGGTCCTAATGTTCTAGAAACCTATTCATAAACTATCAACATCTTCTTTTCTCTTAGACCCAAAACTCTTTGAAGGACTAGCCATTGCTCTATCATCGAAAGTTAAAACCATGACTCCTATCCCAATGCTCAATACAAGCTATATGAGACAAATTCTACAAGACCCTAACCCACTCCATTATAACTTGAGAAAGTAAATAAAGATTATTAACAAATCCCAAAATAGGCATCATAATAAATGGGTCGAAAATCACAAGTACACAATGATAAGCAAATCAAAACTTTGATAATCCAAAATCTTTACCACTACTAATAATTAGATATTTGCAAAATGTTAAACTCCAATATTGAACAATTAAAAAAAGAACAAACAAAGCAATGAAAATTGTAAACAAAAAGGTTGAACAAATAGGGATAGTAAAACTATAACATATCGAGGAAAATTATTAAGAAAGCAAGTGCAAGTTACCAAAAACACCAATAATACTCAATAAACTTAATAACTCTAAAGCAGCAACAAGTTTAAGAAACAATCATTGATTCTTGACACTATGAAAGAAAATGTAAGATAATACTTAACACATCCTGAGGGGTTTTGAAAGCTTTTGATTAATAGTAAAAGGAAAGAACAAAAAATTGATGAGTATGTTAAGATTTGAAGTTTTGGAGAAGTATAATCTTTAGGGCTTGTAGGTTGTTGTCCCACAGAGACTCACAAAATGTCCTTACAAAAGACAATACTTGCCAGGTGTTTGTGGATATATGCTAACCACTCTCTCCCTTTCTAAAATGTTTTTTTTTCTCAATCACACTCCTCAATCTCATTACTCCAAAATATTTACAATACCTTAGACTTATTCATACTAGCATAAATATCTAAAAAGGTTTAAAATAGATATAAAATCAGCTTCGAAAGAGTCAATTCCAATAAACCCAAAAAGAAACTAGAATATGTAGAAAGTGGGAAAAAATATGGAAAAAGAAGTAGTAAGCCATGAACAAAAAAGGAATAGTAAGCCATGAACAAATATGCCAAAACAATGCTTCAGATAAAATATTTGGGAAGCAATATATGTAGCTAAAAAAATAAATTGCTCTAAAATCACATATAGGCTAAAGACAAAATGTAAAATAAAAAAACAGGATTAAACAAATCCTAAATGGAAATTAACCTATCCAAGATCAAACCTAAATGATAAAAAAGGGAAAATAGAGACATATCAATAAATTACGAAACTTAATTTGGCAGAGAATTGGGAACCTTAAGCACCCAATAATGGGTATACAACAACTCTCTAGAAGTGGGAGACACACTATTTAAATAGGATTCAAGACAAGAGATCTCCAAGATTCTAAAAAGCCCTTGAAACATCAACAAAACACACAAGCAATCTCGTATAAATGAACAAATAATATTATAAAAATCCAAACCAATAGGATTTCTAAACAATCATCCCAAAAAATCACAAAAAATAGATAAATGCAATCATAATTCAAGATTTTATAACATCTAGCAGGTATTTGTTCACACACAAAATCACATCTTATTGAAACATTCATTTTAAAAATAAGCGCACAATATGACATAAAACAAAGATTACCATGAAAATGCATAAGGAAACAAACGAACCATATTGGTTATTTTGAGATGATGTGTCTTTCAAATAGTAGCTTTTGCACTTGCACAAAGAGAAGACCCTTATCCTTACACCCTAATTAGACTCTTTATTATTGAACTCACAGTCAAAAGTGCAATTTTAACCCTAATGCTTATAGTGAAATACAAGTTGAACTATGACATTTTGGAACGTTCAATTTGAACTTCTAAATTTATAAAGTGTTCAAAACACACTTTATAATAACAGAAAATCTAACAATATTTACCCTTTGTTAGTTAAATGTCACGTCGTAGCTGAGGTAACTTTTTTTAATGTTTTACATAATAGTGGGACCCATATGTTAACTAAAGTGGCTTTTATAACTTAAACAATAGAAGTGGTTCTTATATGCTAAAAGTCACCATTTAGTTCTTCTACAATATCCATAATTATCTCTACTAGAAATTCTTAATTCTCTAAAGTTTACACCAAATTGCTAATTCTGTGAAATCTCTAGTTCTATTAATTACTCTCTCCCATTTTCTTCAATCGTAACAGCAATAGACTGACCACCTTCCTCACAAGAGCAACAGTAGCATTAAACCCTAACGTATATATTTATCTCAGCAGCAATACTAACCACCTTCCTTGTAACAATAACAGTAGCATTAAACCCTAACCGATAAGTTTGTGTTAGCAACAAGATGCTTTTATGCACAAAGTGGCTTGTTAACATTTGGTTCACCTATGTATACATATCCAATTGAGTTTGTATGTATGTCTCACCCTATAGTGAGTGGCTTGTAACTTCTCATCTTTATATAGGACTTCCTCCTAGTTTCTCGTATCAATTAGCTATCTCACGTCTACTTATAATTGTTTGGTTGATGAATTAGGTCTAGGAATTGTTTCGATTTCTATATTGTATATACTTAGAGATTCTATAATGTTACAATTCTAAGTTGGCATGTCTTCTTCACATCACTTTATAGAAGTTGAAATTTTATCCATTTAATACACTACTCTCAGACTTAGGGTAGGTAGTCTTTATTTATTTGAAGCTTCTTAAGCATCTTTCATTCCAAATTGTATATATGTATTATTTGCACATTTTGAATACATCTAAGAGGTTTATTAAATTAAGTTGTTATTTATGCAATTTATATACCATATGTGGGGTGGAAATTATATAGATACTTTTGCACTTAGCTTAATACATAAGATTTGGGTTGTGGCAATCACTAACAGTTTAATAGAGACTATGAGCTTGGTACTTCCTATGGTATTGTTTTCTTACTAGGATAATGTTAAACACTGTGAGCTTGATACTTCCTTTGGTAATGTTTTCTTTCTATGAGAACGTTAAACCATTTCTTCCTTTAGTGTTGCTTAATTTAAATCTAAAACTAGTTTCCTAATTATGTTTATTAGTTCATGTATAAATTGGTGCATGATAATTACATTGAGGAAATTATAGCAACCACCTAAAATTATAAACATAATGTCTTAAACTAATACTACATTAAATTCAAATGATGGTTATATGGTTTGTTATTGTGGTTTAAAAGTCTCACTAAGAACTTTATGAGGTGAAAATAACCTAGGAAAGATATTTTATGGATGTCCTAAATATCCCATAAGTATTTTCTTCAATAAGGTAAAGATGTTGACTTATATGTTTGATGTTTATCTTAATAATTATTAAATTTCTTTCAGGTTGGAAGATGTGATTTTTTTCAAATGGTACGATGAAAGGCTATGAAGTAATTCATAAATTAAAGAAAGATGTTTGTTGGAGACCCAGACAATCACAATTAGATTAAGTAAAACATTGAAAATTGAGGAGCAAATAAAGCTAATAAAAGAAGCATTAATTTTTAACAAAAGAGAAAATAATTTGAAATTTGTTATAGTGATTATCATAATACGATTTGTTGTGCTTATGATGAGTGTTATAATATAGTTTGTTGCAGGCAAATAACATTAAATTGTTATATTTTTATTTCAAACTTGAATTTTGATAAATGAAAAAAGACTTTGGTTAATTGTCCTATGTCTTTTTAGTTTTGTTATCCAGACTCAAAATATGTGTATGAGTTAGCTATGTTTTGAAAATCACCATACAAGAATTACAACCACTTAAAGAAGAACACAAAGCCTAATTAATAGTTGTAATAATCATGAAGAAGCATATTTTGCGGTCTTATAACAAAGTCAATAATCGAAGCATTACAAAAGTAAATAATTACAATACAACATCCATCCATCTACAAAAGTGATTATATCTATATGTAAAAGTACCAAAACTAAAAATACCATCAACACTTAATTATTTATCAATATATAAAAGTAATAAAACTAAAAGCATCACCATCACCTAGCTATCCATCTATATACAAAAGTACTAAAACTAAAAATACCACTAACATCCAGTTTTCCATCCATATACAAAAGTATTAACAATAAATGTACTAACAACTACTAACAACAAATGCACTAACAACTTAAGTTCCAACAACATATAGACAACGAAATCAACCACATTACTTTCCTCATTAGCACTTGAGTAGGAAGGTTATTCATATATTAATTATGTCAATGATGCTTTCCTCCTTATTTCTTTGGCTTGTAACTGTTGGGAAATGATGATGGATTGTCCTTTAAACTTTATACCCCTAGGTTCAAAAGATAGTTTGAATGAATTTTGATCAACTTCTTTATACTTCCTTTTGCTATTATACGAAGAGCTAGCAACCTACAAAAACATATGTCATTGACAACATTAATTTAAATTAGTTATGACATTGTAATAGATGCATATATATAGTACTCACAATATTGCTTTGTTGACTTGGCAAGACAATATGTTCAACTGCACTAATAATGATGACACGTAAAGAGGTCTCATTGATGAACTAATAAATATGACACAAATATCTTGCAAGTTTGATATCTGAACCATTAATCAATACAAGGTTTGATTAAGAATGTTTTATACATATGAAGATTGCTAAGTAGGTTGAGTTGAGTCTTCATTCTTACATTTTCTAGCATTATGGCCAAAATTTCCATTCCTACATTTTTATAATTGACCTTTCAAATTAATTTTTTTGTTGGATTTTTCAACTTCTTAGGCTCATGTAATCCTCTCATTCTAGCTTTTAAGGTCTTCATGGTATGACACTTTTCAGTTGTGTTTTTATCACTTTTTCATCACAATACGCTACAAAATTACACCCTTAATAGGTTGCAACACATAGTTATAAGATCTAACGAATTTGACCTTCTCATACTAATCATCTACGAGTGCCTCCAACTTTTGCTTCTAATGGTGAATAGCACTTATAACATGCTTGTAAGGATATCCATAAAACTCTCATGCCAAACAACTACATGATTGGTGTCTACCAATCCTTACAATATACTTGACATCACCCTTAGACATTTCATATCCCTCATCTCCATTTCAAACTATTCTCCATTGCATTGCATCTTTCTTATTCTTCTTCAATTTCTTCATAATAGTTCATCTGACTTTCAAGCATACATAAATTCTCTTATTTGCAAGTCTCTTTATTACCATGATTCTAATGGTCTCAACAATGTGATAACTAAACTATCTCTTATTGGTAAGATCCACCCATTGAAGGTTTCATACATATTTTTATCAACAAGTGGGTATTTTGATTCAAAAGATTGGTAACATATTGCCCACCTCCTTAGGATAATAAAAAATATTGATGAACATTTAGGTTTTATTTTATCCAATATTTTCAACTACTCATTGAAATCTTCTATAAATGTTGACTATACACAATTCCAAAATTGCTTCTTCAAAATCCTTTCCTTTCTATTTTGCATACCAATTATGGTATATGTGTCTAGCACATATTTGATGACTAGCATATGGTAATGTCTCTTCCATATCCTTGATCAGTCCATACAAAAATATAAAATATTAACTTAATATAAAAATTTGTATAACACTTTGCTATAAATATATGAAAATAAGATGCCTTTTACATATCTGATATAACTATAAGCCCTTCACCATTGTAACGTCGGACTCTTTGAGCCTTGTATTGGTCTATACTTAGAGATACTATTGTATATCTGTCGGGTCCCGATTTTAGGATTTTATATTTTATTTTATTTATTTTATTAAATTATCTAGCATGAAAAATAAATTAGAATTTATGAATTAGGAATTTTTGGAGTCTAATAAGGTATATTTTTTATTTTATATGGTGGTATGGATTAAAAGAAGTAATTAAAATTAAGTGAAGGAGTTAACAGGAATTTCCTAATAAAGAAGGGGTAAATTGGTAAAAACAAGAGGGTTGTCTTAAATGAATAAGACAAAATAGAGAA
>JAOSBO010000209.1:17839909-17854550 GCA_027563915.1 Erythroxylum rotundifolium
GAAGAAAGAAGAGTTTTAGCTAAATCTTTTTCTAGTGAGGTAAACCTTCCTATTCTTTAGTTTTGATAGAAGAAAGAGGTAGGTTTTATGTGAAAAAGAGGTTGAAGAAAGCGGAGAAAAACTAGGTTTTGTTATATGATGTAGATGAGGAAAGAAAGAAGAAGAATAAATGGTTTATGTTAGATCTTAGTTTATTATAGCTAGATAAAAATCAAGAAGAGAATAAGTATGAGTTTATTCATGATAGTTAGGTTTAAGGAAAGCTTTATGTGAGTGTGATGAAATAAAATATGTTTGTTGTTAGGGAACCGAGAATATAGACGTCAAGAGCGAGAAGAAGAACAAGCTTGACTTTCAGAAATTTCAAGCTAAATAGGTGGGTAATATATTTATAGTTTGTGATGATGAACTCAATTGATAATTTGCATGTATGATGAGTATGTTGTTTTATTCATTGTGAATGTGAGTAATATGTTATGGTTTAGTGATGATGACTAGAAATAATTGAGTGTATGTATGTTAAATATGTATGTTTTGAATCATTGTGGACGTGGGAAAGAAATGTGTTATGATTTGATAACTTTGTCATGCTTGAAAGACTTGATTGATTTGTATTAATGAAAAACAGAAAAATTAAGGAGCATGAACTATGATTAAGTCATCGAATATATGCATATGCATTTGAATTTGTTTATGTGGGTGAGAGAGCAATCCGTTTCATTAATCACGTGCACGTTGACCTATAGCCTTCTCCCGGTTGCCTGCTTGTGGCCACGAGATTCTGAGAAATCGGACTCATTTCATCTCACGATGTGAACTTCGGTTTCGCCGTTTCGTTCCACGGAACTCTCACGCCATTGTTGTGTGCATTACATTTTTGAACGTGTCAAGTATTACTGCATTTTTTAATGTTATGATTGACTATAATTTTCAGCCCATTTGTTTTGTGATGATGTGATTTTGTTATGAATGATTATTGTGTGGTGTGTGGTTCATTAGAATGGACTATAAATATATTAACCACTGAGCCTTCCAGCTCACCCCATCCATTTTCACTCCTCAGGTGAAGTAAGAGCAGATCAGTGAACCTTGCAAAAACTTTGGGCAAATCTTCAAGAAGTTCATTCGTTGTAACTAAGCTAGATTGATTACTTTAGGTGATTCCGAATCATGCATACATAATTGTATTTTGGATCATGCTACTGTTTTGTCTTTTAAAATAGAAGATATGTATAAACGCTACATTGATTGAGTAATGAAAATACTGAATGTGTTTGAGAAATGACAGTAAAAGTGTAGAATTTTCATTTTATGTTAAATTGGTTGTGTATGAATGTTGGGAGACATTTGGGATAGATTTATCTGTGGTAAATTTTGTAGCAAAGGGGTTTGGTATGTAAGAAAATCCATGTTGGTTCAGGTCCTTTAGAGATTGATATGAAAATGGTTTGTGTTTTGATGAGTGAAAACAGAAAGTATGGAAAGTTGTGATCTGAAATTTTGAGGAATAACTTGCACTGATCTAGGTAGAATTAGGCTAAATGGTCTACATGAAAGTTGTAGATTTTTCTTTTAGCTTTCTATCTCCATAAAGATTGAAATTTTTGGACTTCAGATGCAGAAGTTATGACCATTATAAGGAAGCTGTGTTTGGGTGTTTATTTATGCATAATTGAAGTATGAATTTGGCTGAAATGGTAACTTTATTTCAATGATTAAACTGTATTGATACAGGCTGAATTAGGCAAAAGTGTCTTCAAGAAAGTTGTAGGTCTTGATCTTAGCTTTTCATTGATATATAGTTTGTAATTTTTGGGATTCTGGATTGAAAGATATCTTGTTTAGAAGTAAGGATGTCAGATTGGGGAAAAGTCGCGATCGCGACAATGACTCAAAAATTTGCTATTGTGACCAGCCCAATTCCCCAAATTCGCGAGACTCCCTTTGTCCAGAACAGTCCGCACTGCCTCTTCCCATTTTTTTTGTAATTAAATTACAATTAATCTTTTTTCCATCAAATCTTTTATTCTTTGTTTATTGTTGCTATGGAAAATTTTGAATTTAGTGGTTGAGTGTTATTTTATATTTCCTATGAATTTTATTTAATTAATGTAATTATCATCCAATTCTTTTATTTGATAATATCCATTAATTATTTTATTAATAGTTAATTGTTGTTATTAAATCATTTTGTTTTTGAATAATTAAATTATATATCCGAAATTATTTTATGATCCCACCATAATCGTTTCGTGTCTAGATATTTAATTAAATTTAAGGTTATAAATTATTTTATTGAAATGTTCCCAATTATTGTTATTATTGCAAATAAATTTTCAAATGGTGACACAAAGTCGCCATAAATTGCGTATGGGGACCAGGGCCAACAATATCTATATATACATGGTTGTGTATGAGTTCAAAAATATATTTGAATGCTTTCAGTATATATGTAGTGATATATAATGTTATATGCCCTTACATGAACTTAGAGTTCATCGATATGAGAAATCTTGGATATTTCTGACATATAAAATTCTAAGTGTGTAAAATTGATTCGATTGGATAGATATGGCCATGGTGGCCGTGTTAAATGTGTTCTAATGCCTTGATTAAGCATGATTTATAAACTTATTGGATATTTAGAAAGCTTAATTTGAAAAGTTGATATACAAAAGGACTTATTTACAACCTGTTAAAAATTAAGGGACTTAAATGTAATTTTCCAATTCTTGGAGGACCAATATATAATTTTATAAAGATAAAGGGCTTAATTATACTTTGCAAAAGTTTGAGGATCAAAATGAAAATCAAAATTTTGATCATTCTCAAATTTTGGGCTTAATTGCAAATTTAGGAAAGTTTGGACGGTATAATGGTAATTTCACATAAGCTAAGGTTAAAAGGATAAATTCACTATGTTTGGTCAAACAAAAGTCAAAATCAAGACCTTTCTCCTTGTTACGGCCGTGCATCCCACCATATGACATTAAAAACACTTTGTTTTAATTAAAAGAAACGAGAGGAAAGGAGAAGAGAGGAGGAGAAGAAGAATTTTCGGTCATCATCAAATTTCTACCATCCTTTTGATTCTTTAAACCAAACCTAGGTATTCTAAGGTAATTTGGGGTCAAGGAACTCAAATCTATCATTAGATGTGAGAAATTCTCAAAGGATAAGAAGATATCACCAAAGGAAAGTTTAGGTAAATTTTGTCTCATCTCTCTCTGCATTATGATTTGTGATTGGTGTTAAGATATGTTGTTCTCCATGCTTGACTATGCATGAGACATGGTTTAGATGAATGAAATGAGTCATGGAGAAGCTTCTTTAAGCCAAAACCAAAAGGCACCCTCTTTGGTGAAAGTTGGTGAAATTTTGAATATCTTTTGAAATCGATGATTTAAATGAATTCTATGATGTTAATTGTGTATGTATAATGTGAATTGATGAAGAAAAATGAGGAAGAAGTACATTAGAAGGAGATTTTCAAGTTTATACCTTTAAGTATTTGATAAAGTGCCTAAGTGAACTTATCTTAGGATTTAAGGATCTTGATGGTATGCATTGGAAAGAGGCTTTCATGTATAGTTAGAGTAAACTTGAATTTTTGCTTAGATTGATGAATAGTGGCCTAATGTGCTTGGATAAAAATGTGCTTAGTTATGCTTTGAAAAGTGTAAGTATTGGATTAAAGGCATTAAATGCCTTGGAAAATGCAAAAGAAAGCTTATGTGAATAATAAGGGAAGTAACCATGTGAGAAGCTTCATGGTTTAATCCTATAGCTTAAAAATTATGATATTGTGTTTTATACACTTATGCGATGGTGTATAAATTTAAGATATATGTTTGAGTAGTAAATACATTGCAATTGTATATATAAAGGCTCGAGAGTTGTGAATCAAGGAGCTCTTATCGAGGATTGTTGAAGTCAAAGGAGTGTATACCATCTTTTGAGGTAAGTTGGGGAAAACATCTCTCAAATGGGATTAGGACATCCCAAGACATGCATGATAACTTGTATGTGAATTTTAAACCTAGGTGATGCATAGTAAAAATTGATTCTCAAATAGATGCTAGTATACTTATTTATTTAATCAATGACATTGTTTTGAATGATTCTTTGCACTTGGAGTAAAATTGATGTTTTTATTTCATATTTTAAGGAATGATATTGTTTTCATCAAAACTAAAATCGGAATGTAAAGGACAGTGTTTGATTTTCTAAAACTACATTTTTGAATAACTTTGCACTCGGAGTGTAAAAGATGACTTTCACTGCATGAAATAACATTTTGAAACTTGCATATGTATAACCAAGTTATGTATGCTACATTTATGTGTTCTCTTTTAGCTTGGATCCACGAAAAGATTCCATTTTATCGGTTGGACCGATAAATAAAGGCATAGTGCCTTACTTGATTTTTTTGTACTATGATTTTTTTGTGATTGGTGAGGAAACAATTGGCCAATCATGTGCTAGGCACAATAGATTAAGCAACCCTTGTACCTTTGACACTAGTAGATAAAACTCAAGTCCTTGTAACTACACCATTTTACAAGACTTGCAGTTGATTGCACACCTAGGGGTCTGGTCACTGACGAGTTCATCACTTATGGTTATGACACTCTTGTCAACTATAGTCTGAACTCACCACAGATAAAAGTCAAGCCAACACTAGGATCGATGGGTGTGCACACTAGTTTGGCCGACTAGTGGTGACACACATAACTATTTTGGCCTATTATGAGATTTTAATTCCTGACAAGTTTTGATTTTACATGTTATGCTTTTCTGCTCTTATGTACTGGAATTGGAACCTATGTTCACTAAAAGAGTGATTAATAGGCTAAGCCTATGTGGTTCCTAACCAGTATGGGATAGGTCATAAACTAGGTTTATGTGTTTCTATATCACGCATATTCACTTCATAGGTAGTTATATATGCATGTTAGATGTGTAAAATTGTCCTCAGGTTATTTTGATCATTTTGCAGTATACCTGGTTCTATTTGCGATATATGTCTTTCCAGCTCACTGAGTACTTAGTGTACTCAACCCCTCTACTTTCCAACCGTGCAAGTTAATATAGTGAGTTTGAAGTTCTAATTGGATCGTGTCGTTTTTAATATTTTCGGGGCATTATCGCATGTAGGTAGTCTCTATTTTGTACTTTTGTTGTACAGTGGCTCGTGATTATGTCAATATGCTTTATAATTTTGTAAATTAACTCTTAATTATCTTGTGGTTTGCAAATGATCTTATGTGTGAACCTTTTGTGTTGTCCAAATGTTTTTAAAGATATTCAGTTAGCCTTGTACAGCCAGGTTAAGGGTATCTTGAGTATCCTTAGCTAGGGTATGTGACAGTTGTCATATGCCCGATTTGGTTTCAAGTCGTGACAACCATTATCAAATTCCAAGTCAGAAGTCAGTAGATTTATCGATCATGTCTGTGAATTAGTATTCTCTACCTCTATAACGGCCCAAGACAATAGATATATACCTCCATTACCATCCCTCCTAACTGCACTCAATAATTGTCCTTCGAATTCTATCATTAGAAAGTAGCCATTAATATTCAAAATTGGCCTCAAATGCCTCCATCTTTTTTCCATTGCACCAAATCAAATTTATAATCTTTTGGACTACATAAAAGAGATAATAAGTATGAAAAAATGTGTAAACTTACTATAGTTGCTAGATGATATGTGAAAAAATGTATAACTTACTATGATTGCTACATGATATGAACAAATATAATTTTGTATACATATAACAAAGAAGTATCTTCATTCCTTTCCAATTGTAACTCTACTATTAAACTTAGATTACTAGTCCCCAACTCATGTACATATCCTTGTAGCTTGGCATATTGATTCATAAAATCAATTGCCCTATCTTTTTTTGGTCTCCTCTTTCCTACTCTATGATAGTTATGCATTAGTGTGTTTTTTTTTTAAGTATTTGGCATGAGTTTCTTATATAATAGGTTATTATTGTTGTGTTTTAGGTAAGTATTTTGTATGTTTTTGTTTATTTTGATCTTCAAGTTTGTTCTTTTATGTTTAATGTTGATCTTCAAGGTTGTGATTGAGCTAGGGACCAAAAGAGGAGAAGAGAAGTGGAGGAATTGTAAGACAAGAACCCATAATTGTGGGATTCATGCTAATTTCCACGATCGTCAGATCCCTAACCCGAAGAAACATACGGGTTTCAATTATTTTTAGTTTTTTTGTGACTTTATAAGGGCATAAATCCCTGGGGCCAAAGAGGTGGTCGTGAGAACTTGCCTCCTTGAGCTTAAAAACATATTTAGAGTGAAAAGAGAGGTAGAGAATCAAAATTTCTATTCCAAATTGAGCAAAGAGCATACCAACTCCAGATTTTCCATATTTGGGCAAAGAAAAGGAGTAGTTTGCTTCATCTCGTTCTTATTTCATTTTTTTCTTCTAGCATCTTTATTATGGATTTTTTGGTTGTTGGGGATATTAATGACATTATGATTAGCTGAATTATTTGTAGAGATTACTTTTGAACTACTTATTGGACTCTTATTTTGTTGATTTGAATTAAAAATGCTTTTAATGAACGTTGAGCTTATACCTTACAATATATTTAGAAATTGAGTTGGGTAAATTGTGTAGGGCTATACTATGAGAATTGGCACCCTATAGACCTACATTCATCAACTTAATTGATCAGTTAGAGGGGGATATTGGCTAATTAGTTGATTACCTATTGGTTAACTTCATAACTAGTTGAATTGGTTGACTAATTTTATAGATTGAGAGATTGCTTACATTTCCATTTAACTTGGCTAGGGACAATTAATTATACCTTAAAAGAGGGTAGTTAATATATTAGGACATCTTAGGTAAGGTATAATTCAATTAACAAGGTAGAAGGGAGATATAACAGGGAAAAAGTGATCTCTATTTGTTAAATCTTGAATTATAAGTTTATGCACTTTTGCTTTATCATTTGTTCATTGTTAGTTGTTTGATTTAGATTAATTTTTCAATTTATATTTATTAAAATTGGTTCTCAAACGAAGCAGTCTGAATTAAGTAGCGTCTAAACACAATCTTTGAGAGATCAATATCTGTTCTTTACTACAAGTTACACCCCGTATACTTGCAGTTTTGAGCATAAAACTAGTGAATTGATTTTGCAATTAACACTCTATACAAACTTAACAAATACAATAAGTTTTTCTTTGCATTTTTAATCGTCTTAACGATCAAGATACTAGATTTCTTAAGAATTCTTTCCCTAAAATGTCTTAAGAGGAACTTAGCTAAACCAATTTAAGTTTGTTGGCAGTAAAACAACTATGCTCGATATTGTATATCTTTACTTTGAAGCATCGGTCATTATTGTCCCAACTAGCACACTACTCCTATAAGCCTCCCTCAATACACTTAATTATGATCCTATGGCTTTCACTCTTTTTAAACTTGACATTGTATTATGTTCATACTGTATAATCCATGATAGAATCTTTAAATTCTTTAGTTAATCTAAACTTCATCCCCAATTTCCAATATAGTGCCACATTAGATAGAGTATGTTTGATATTGGTATTTGGTCTCTCCAATGATTCACTAGGCTCTTCTCTACTTGGATATTCATCATTAATAATAAAATGAGCACAATTAATTGAATCAATTTCAGCTAATTATTGTTGCTACTGTGAGGAAGGTAGCTACTGCTATTGACGTTGCGATTAACGAAAACGGGAGAGAGTAATTTAGAGAATTAGAAATTTTAAGTAATTAAATATTTGAGAGAAACTTTATAAAATTAGGAATTTCATATTGAGATAATTAAGATTTTTGCTAGAGAACTAAATGCTGAGTTTTGACACATGGGATCACTTTTACTTTTTAGATTATAAAAGTCACATCAACGAGCTCGTAAAAATTTAAAAAATATCACGATAGTTTAATATTTAACTAATAAAGAATAAACTTTGTTAGATTTTTCGTTTTTATAATATCTATTTCAAATATTTTGTAAATTTTAAATTTAAATGAAACGCTCAAGAATTTTAGAGTTCAACTCTCGAAAACGTTAAATTTCAAATTGTACTTTTACTCCCGAAGACACCTAAATCATAACAGTCAACAATAAAATAGCACAGCCTTTGGCTGATCCACGAGGCCCTGCTGGCCCTGCCTCCCCTCAAAGCTTCTGTAACATTTATCTTGACCCAATTTTATCCCATTTCATCCCAATTATCTATTTATGGAAATCCCTGCTGGGTCTTGGGATCGAGCCTTAACTTCTACGGACCATAAAATTATCGAAGTATCTACTCACCACTGAGATAGAAAACGATGTTAAACGAAGCGGAGGTGATTTGCGTCACCGGCGCAAGTGGCGCCATCGGTTCATGGCTCGTCCGCCTTCTCCTCGAACGCGGCTACACCATACACGCCACCGTCAAAGATCTCAGTTAGCTTATATTCACTTGATTCTTTCCCTTTCTGTTTGGTAAGCTTAATTTTGGAACACTATGACTTGCTAACTAATTAAAATTTGAATGAAGACGATGACAAAGAAACCGAGCATTTAAAATGCCTAGGAGGAGCAGAGACGCGTCTCCTTCTTTACCAAATGGAACTCCTAGACTACGACTCTATCTCCGTCGCAATGGACGGCTGTTCCGGCGTCTTTCACCTCGCATCTCCCTGCATCGTCGATCAAGTCCGCGATCCTCAGGTTTTGTGACTACTTTTACCTCGCTATGTTTCTTTCGCACTTTTAGACTTAGTTTTTTTTATGGTTAACAGAAGCAGTTATTGGATCCGGCAATTAAAGGGACTCTGAATGTGTTGACGGCGGCGAAGGAGAAAGGAGTGAGGCGCGTGGTCGTCACGTCTTCGATCTCCGCCATAACTCCGAACCCTAACTGGCCTGGTGATCTAGTAAGGGACGAAGATTGCTGGACTGATGTTGACTACTGCAAGCAAAATGGAGTGAGTAGAACTCGACTGTTGTCCACATTATTATATACTTAAAAGGCCTTATTATTTGGCTCTTATGGACTATAAGTTGGATTGGTGGTTTGGTATGTACATAGTTATGGTATCCAGTATCAAAGACAGAGGCTGAGAAAGCTGCGTGGGAATTTGCTAGGGAAAAGGGTTTGGACGTGGTGGTGGTGAATCCTGGTACCGTCATGGGTCCTAATATCCCTCCCACTCTGAATGCCAGCATGTTGATGCTTCTACGCCTTCTTCAAGGTCTTTCTCCTCATCTGAAAAGATCAATTTTTTCTTCTACCAAGAAATATGAAGAACATTTTCATGCTATGCGTATTTAGCTTTGAAAAAGTATCTGGGTCATAATTGCGCCTGTACTTTAATAAGCAATCTAGTATGCTTTCATTTTACATTGTTGGATTCCGTTTACAATAGCAATAACAAATAATGAACTTCCGTTGACATAATTGTAGGCTGCAATGAAACATACAAGGACTTCTTTATGGGATCCGTGCATTTCAAAGATGTAGCCTTGGCTCATATAATGGTCTATGAAAACCCATCGGCAGCTGGTAGGCACTTGTGTGTAGAAGCTATATCTCATTATGGTGACTTCGTAGCCAAGCTGGCTGAGCTATACCCAGAATATAATGTGCCCAGGTGATGTGTCTTGAATTTTTCCAACTTTTTTATTGGTGTTTGGAAAAAAAAAATCTTTCCTACATGCATCCTGTTTCGTTTGCTTGGGATATTTAATGATTCACTAAATCAAAATAAAACTTCTGATCGCAGGATGCCAAGAGACACACAGCCAGGGTTGCTGAGGACGAAGAATGGAGCTAAGAAACTGATGGAATTGGGGTTGGAATTTATTTCCATGGAGCAAATTATAAAGGATGCAGTGGAAAGCTTGAAGAGCAAGGGACTTATCTCCTGTTAGAACAAATAAATAGAAATGATTTAGCATATCAACAACCAAACCTGATATATTGAGACGGTGGCTTCCACATATACATACATGGTTTGATGCCCTGGATCACATTGCGTTCTGCTGTAATCCAAATCAAAAGCATTAGCCTGTCGCAGGAAACCAAATATAGGTAAATAGGCTAATAAGGAAAGTTGGTTGAGATGGTTTTCGAAGATACTCAAAGTCTAACGTTTAAACATTTCAACAATATTTAAGGGATAGTTTAATGTTTGAAAACTTATATCTCAATGTTTGAAACAACTTTTAGAATAGTCCCTTAGTTAATGGAATTGTTTAGGAGTTACTATTTTTTTAGTTGATTTGATTTTTTTTTTAGTTGATTTGAATTCGTTTTTTAATTTTGAAGGGTTTACACGAGTTACACCCCAAAAGGTATAACTTCTTGTTTGGAGATGTAGGGTTTTTAAAACTTGAATCTCCAAATTTCTTGTCTGGTTTGGCTCCTTTCTCTTCTCTGGCATGATCATAATTTTTTGCCCGGTTAGTTCTCTTTCTCGTATGTTGTAGAGTTGAATGAAGAAGACGATGTTTACGTTGGAAGCAAAGGAAGTCCTTTTTGAAATTCATTACTAATATTACATGCAGCGTTTAAATAAAAACCTCAAGGTTGTAATCACACGCTAGCGTGTATTGAATAGTCAAATCATGTGTATTGAAGCTAATCTCTAACGACTATATGGTTATGTCAAAATTGAATGAAGTTTGTTTTTTTTCCCTCTCTATATCTTTTGTGATTTTATGTATCCCTCCTTTTAAATTCTCTTACACTGCAGTAAACAAACATCACGATGGAATTTACATGTTGTTTTGTTATCTTAAAAATTTCATCAACAATTGGTATTAGAGCGGTTGAATCTAGGAACGAGTATGGCAAAAAGGCATCAGAAGCATAAAGTTGCAAAGGTTGGAAGAAAACTTGAAAAGCTTGACAGAGGCGCAAATCAAAAATGAGAAAATGTCTCTGGAATCACAAAGTAGGCATGAAAGGATGTTGTTGGAGTCACAAGAAAGGAGTAAGAGGATGTTGTTGGAGATTCAAAACCGAACAGAGAAGTTAGAAAAAGAGATGTTGGAATTATGAACCATGCAAAAGCAAGGGATAAATTGCAGTAGTGGAACCTACACCCCAGATTAGACAATCGAGACAGGAGGGGGGCGAAAAATGCTACACCGACGAGAATGAGTAGAATCAAGTTTCCATCGTTCGACAGTGAGATGTTGAGCTGTGACTATACTGTTGTGAGCAATTTTTCCATCTGGATCAGACTCCAAAAAAGATGAAGGTGAGTGTAGCTATTCTACACATTGACAAACAAGCTCGAGAGTGGTATCGCTTATTCATCATAAATAATAATAAGACAGAGATGGTTAAATGGGATGAGTCTATTAAAGCTCTAAAATAGAGGTTCAATGAGGAGATCATTGACGACCCAGTGGGAGATTTCAAGGACTTGAAGCAAAATGGAACAGTACTAGATTACTACGCCCAGTTTGATCATCACTCAAACAGGCTCTCTGTTAGATCGCTTATGGCCTAGGAATGCACAATGCGTAGTGGAATGGATCATAAGATTTTGGGTCTTGTGCCTTAGTTAACCAAAAATTCACAACAAGAAGTGTACGAAATTATCTCTTGAAGCGCGCGGATTAGGATTTTTTTTTCCAGGTATCTTGACGTTGTAGCTCGTGAATGTCCTCTACCGGCATCCACACGAGGATGAAAGATCCGAGCAGTGACTAATGTGTTCTAGCACGTTTTAAAACACTTTAGAATGCCGCACAGTTTTTGTTCTCTCGGGAAAAGGAAGGAGTGGCTAGGTGGTTAGGGCTTTTCGTTTGTCATCTAATGAGACATAAACCCTCTATTTATAGAGAAGCCCTTATTCATATTCCTAGTGAGAATATGACAATCCTATTTTAATAGGATTAGGACTAAGAATATCATAATCCTAAACCCATTAAGATTATGGAAGCCCAATAAGTTTCAGCCTATATTATATCTCATATAATAAAAGCCTGACGACTTAATTCAATCTAACCCAATAAATATATTCACATATATTTATTCAGTGCCTAATAAATTAGGCCCAAGAGAATAAGCCCAAATCACATCACTCTTTGTGTGGGACCCTATAGGCTCATTTGATGTTGGCAATGGGCTTGATCACACTTCAAGGCCCATAAGTCATAAGTGGCCTCTAACAAGACATTATGACTACCTAAATCAAATGAGGATCGGTAACCCAATTTAACCTGTAACCATGGTTACAAACTCAGTCCTTTTGTAACACGATATCAAGATTAATCACAAGGAATGGTACATATCAACCTTTGATTAATTATAGTTTCTTGATTCCTAAGTTAATGTCTATAGCAAATGACTTTTATGACTCCTCATCAATTCATTTGAGCATGACCATGCACTGTTTCAGTTAAACTTATCAAGAGGCCCAAATGGTATCTCTCTTATTTAAGAGAGGTACAAATCCCATCTGCGTCATTCATATCCCTCTGTTTGATTCATTTGATGTCCAACATAAGGCTACTTGTTATCCAATTAAAGATAACTTAGTCTAATATCAAAACATTAGATTCCTTATGTAGGGAACCATGATGACTTCAGATCAAAGGACTAAAATAAAACCATATTGAGAATCACTAATGACATGAAAACATGTAGTGTTCTTTTTGTGTGTCGGTCCAATATATGTTCTGTAACATATATCTATGTATCTGAATTGATAACTCATATCCATGATCAGTAAAGCCTGATCATCAACCAAAGCATAAACTAGTCTTAATTCATTATTGTTCTACCAATAATGATTGACCAGGGACAATTTAAAATAGTATTATAATGCTTATGGTTTTACCATCAGATCACATACTTGATGACATAAGCATAATACTATTCATGGAATGTAAATAATATTACATCAACAATATACATACATATATAAAAGAATATCTCATAATAGATAAATAATAAGTCAGAATGTCAATACAAAAGTCACATATGACCATTGGCCCAGGGCACACTACTAGCACTCTCCCTACCATAAGAGTATCTAGTTAGGTTTTCTGTTAAGGGTCTTAAGCTCGAAATTGACGTCATTGTAAAATAACATTAACTTTATTCTTGCATCAGGCTTACATATTAGCTCGGAAACAAGAGGTGATACTGATGTCAACAGGAACTACTATTCTAAATAGAATCAATACAACGAAGAACATGAATAACGGAGTCAATTTTAAGCTCACCCCTAGGTTGCCACAAATGACAACTGTAAATCATAGTTCAAACACAAATAGAATATTACCTACACAAACTTTAACATTACGCTCACCATCTGTAAGTTCTTTTAAACCCTTGAAATGTATTAGTAGTAAGGATTTTGACGATAAGAAGGCGAAGGGTCTCTGTTTTTTATGTGATGAGAAATACAATTTGGGACATAAGTGTAAGAAAAGAAAACTACAATTTGACGTAATTTCGGGGGACGATGACAGTGGAAAAACATCAGCAGAACATTATGAGGAAGAATTTGAAGGAAGTTTCAGAGAAGAAGACTGTCCAATTGTTTCAATGCTAGATATGTTTGGAGTTTAAACAAATGAGATTAGTGGGGATGTACTCGAGACAAAGCATTCACATACTGATTGACAATGATAGTATGCATAATTTCATGGACACAATAGTAATGAGGAAGGGGTGGCTATCTTCAGGAGATAGAACTAGTTTCCATTACGGGTAGGAGGCGAACTACAACTAGAATGTTGGCAATGTTGTAAAAATTTCATTTGGACCATGCAATGGACGCAGTTCATTATGGATGCACTAGTGCTATTGTTGGGTGGTTGCAATGTCATATTGGGGATACAATAGTTGGTTGGGTTAAATGATGTATTATGTAATTTCAAAAATAGAATGATGACATTTAATAGGGAAGGACGACTGGTGATATTGCAGCGAAACCTAGAAGGTAGATCTCGGGTCATTCTGAGCAAGGAATTCCAGAAAATCTACAATGCTTGATGAGCAGCTAATTGTTCATGATGCAACTGACAATCCCCATCGAATATGAACTGCAATAGATGAGAATGAAGGATGAACAATGGAGTGCATTTGATGAGATTAATGCAGTCTTATCTGAATAAGCAGTGATGTTCCAAAAACGGAACCATCTTCTACCAGATCATAAGCACAATCATCAAATCATTTTTAAGGAAAGAGTCGATACCATTAATATGCGTCCATATTGCTACTCAAGAACACAAAAGGATACAATAGAGTAGTTTGTAAGGGATTTATCCGCCATAGCTACAAACCTTATGCATCATCGATGGTTATTGTCAAGAAAAAAGACAACTCTTGGCATATGTGCATGGATTACCAGGAGTTGAACAAGTATACAGTGAAGGATAAATTTCCGAGACCACTCACCAAAGAGTTTTTAGACGAATTACATAGAGCCAGTTGGTTCACTAAATTAGACCTGTATTCAGGGTATGACTAAATTTGGATGAAACTAGAAGATGTTCCAAATACAATTTTCAAAACACACGAAGGGCATTACAAGTTCTTGGTAATGCCATTCAGCTTGACAAATTCTCCTTCAACATTTTAGAGGCTAATGAATGATTTGATTAAACTATACT
>JAOSBO010000209.1:17856090-17866916 GCA_027563915.1 Erythroxylum rotundifolium
TTCAATCCAATTATACCCGGAATTATTCATGAATGCATGTACACTTAATTTCATGTGCAGAAAAATATCACTATTCACGTGTATGAGCATGTCATATTATGCATGAACATAAAAATGCATTTCTTGCCTCTCATTGAACACTCCTATTTACTATTTTAACCTTCCTATAGGTAATGGGATGTTACAATATGTATGGTCCATTTGTCACCTTCATTCCTGTTTATAATTCCAACACATTAGTTTATGATGTCAGTCTATTTTGAAGGGGGTTTTGTCACTCTATATGAGAGCATAATAGATTTCCATAATTTGCTGGAGAAATTGCATTGAAAGAATAGGTGATTGTGGAATTCTGAGTCTCTCTTGCATATTCTGCACTAATTTGGAACGTATAGATATTTTCCAATTATGTCTAGGGTAAGGAGTTTACGTTTGAAAGCAGTCTATAGTGTGTTAGTAGTTCTGGGGCAATGAAGCTTACACTATGCAATATTGTGCCAATCAACTTGAGGAGTTAGCTAATTATAAAGTGATCTTTACGAGTGATTTGTATATTTTCCTCAAGGTTCTAGTTTCCAAGTAAGATTATCCTCATACTAATTTAATATGTAGTTCTTAAGAAAACTGAAAGTAGTAGAAGATGGAGTGTTGGACTCTAGGCATTAAAAGTATCACTTATATTGTTATCAATAATAAGGCACTTAGGTTCAAAAGATAACTCTTTACCTCGCATTTTTTAGGGTACTAAAGTAAGGTTGGATCATATTTAGTTTGATTTTATCTAGTTTCTTTAACTACTTATTGAAATCTTTAACATAACTTGATCATTCACACAATCGAAATTACTTCATCAAGTCTTTGTCACTCTATACACCACGTAAATTTTGGTAAATATGTCTAGCACATTCTATAAGTGGCATTTAGCAATATAATTTAAATAACCCTAATGATACCCTAAAAATTCTAACAAAAAAATTTGTAATTCAGAATGTGGTGTAAGTAATTTAGGATAAGACAAGGTATCATTCAATAAGGTGTAATTTATAAGATGAAACTAACCTTTTACATATAAATAATTAATGTCAGACCACCCCCATCACTTAGTTGTAAGTCAACTGCTAGTAAAGTCATAAACAAACTCCAAATTTATGTTTTTTCCACATCTATAACAACCCTTCCTATTGGGTGTATCTCAGTATCCCTATCTTTCCTAATCACATTGATAGGTTGTCTCTAAAACATAGGCTTTAAAAATCATCCATAAATACCTAATATTGGTCTCATACACATATCCTTGTAGTTTTGACTATTCATTCACAACCTCTTCAACTCTCTATTTTCTTAGTTTCCTTTTTATAGCTCTGCTAATACTAGAATTAATAAAAATGTTTAACTTCTCACTACATTACTCACCATCTTAGTAATTGTAATTTTTGGCATCTTCAAAATTCTATCTTTAAAATGCATCATAAAAAAATTTTTAGAAAGCTTTTTGGCTTATTTGTGTCATGGCTTCTATATTTTAACCTTGAAGTACCTATCATTGTTGTCATTTTGAAACAAACAACTCCTATTTGCAACCATCTATGCTCCCAAATATGATGTTCTTTAACTCAAGCCTTTCTCATGATACATTAAATTAAGTAGCCACTATATAGTTAATAATTGCATCTTTAAATTCTTTTACACTACCAAACTCTATACGTAGAGTCCATTGGCATTGTCCATTATCTCCTTCATGCCTAACACTATTAGAAAGTCTCCTTAGTGGTCTACCATCTTATAGATTTTCATCGAATTCATTAGATTTATATAACTATTATTTGATTCAATGAGTTTTAATGACTTATTGAAATTAAACCCTAGAAGTTTATGATGCGCTTCATCAACTTGTACGTATGCTAGTTTATTCCTCTTCTAACATATTTGTCTATAACTCATAAAATCGATGTCCACCTTATCAAATATACTAATTGACCTTTTTTATAACCTAACTTCGATTCCAATTTAAACTCCCTACCATATAAATAGCCTTATTCGTCCATAATTAGTCATTGTGATCCTTAAAATAAATATAACATATGCATTAATTAACATATAACATAATAAACAAATTAATTAACATTTGATTTGATGATTTCTTTTTGAAAATTCAACATTAGTATGTCTAATAATTGACTAGTAGATCATGATATGTATGCACACCTATTGCCACATGATAATAACAAAAGTCTCCTTACAAGTTATCTGTCATTATTCAAATTTAATTAATTATTCAAATTTACTACTACAATTGATGTTAGTAAAGACAAGTAATGGATATCATTGAACCTTAAATGTAAGTTAAATTTAAATATTTTAGTAACTATACACATATATAATGCATGTAAAGTGCCACACAACAAACGTACATTTTAATAATAGTTTTGGTGGAATAAATTAAAAGATAAGCTATAGAAGGTCAATTAACAAATTTTTTTATTCAACCAAAATGGATTTAAGTGAAGAAAATGATATGCAAATTGCTTTTCGTCCATTTGGCAGTAAAAAAATTGTTGATAATTGTTTAATACAAAAAAGACAAATGAAGTGTTTAAAACAACAAGCAATTTGTTTCCATTTGTTTAGTTATCTTTTCAATTTTGCCACTTTCCCCTTATTAATATACATGATTATTCCTTTATCAATTAATTACTATCATTTTGTTGTCATTTTTATTTGAAACATTCTCAAAGCTTGGACTTAGGGCCATATAAACAAATGAAGCTTTTTCAAGTTTCGAATCTTGATGTATTCATTACATACAAACAATATAGGCCAATAAACACTATGGAGGTGGCACCAACACGCAACATAAACATAAATTTGTCACATGCAACTGGATCACAAACACGAATGCATACACACTAATGTGTCACATATAGTTGGTTTACATGCAATTGGGACCTAAGATTTTTAAATCAATTTTTAAAAATCTTTATAGGTCAATAATGGTCCTTAATGTACCTTATGGCTATAAGGGCTCGAAAATGGTCCTCAACCTTTGCCTTCTTCATGGATGACAGATAAAAATACATAACATATTTAGTCCCAGACTAACATCATAGCTTCAAGAGTTATAATTTATTAAAAAATTAAAACTTACTTATCAGTATCACTTGTTCTTCCTGCCCTACAATTGTAAATAAAAAATAAATCAAGACAAAAGTGACACATAAAAGCTTGTGAGATAAAGGGAAACACAACATTGTCAACTAGACTGAGAAAGAAGTTAATTTTCTAAGAAACAATTTGCACTAAAGAATAAAAGGAGTTACACCACATAAAGTATAATTGTGACAAAAGAGGGATTAAGAGATTTAGAGTTTTTGAAACATTAAATTCCCAAATTAAGTTAGAAGTTAATTTTAAGTTTTACATCAATCGTTGACATGGTTAACGTGAGCCCCTAAAAAAATTATCCACATTGGTAAAGTTTACAATTATTTTAAACATTTTTACAAACATTAGAATCCTTTGTATATAACTATAAATGTTAAATTCTAACTAAAATATTAAAGGGAAAAATATACCTTCAACTAAAGATATTATTATAGTGGAGTAACTCTTAAGGGATATGGCCTTAGTAGTTACCTTACCTAGGATTGAAATCAATGTTGTGAATACTGCATTAGATTTGGTATCAAATTTGATTTTGAGACAATACATTACTGATACCGATCAATACTAAATATCATTTTAGGCAACTTTAAATTATAAAATGGTCTCGCAATTTTATAGAATTGAAAAATGGCCCCTCAATATGTTATGCTACATGGTTTTTAACTTTACTTTATCTCAGTCTCAAACTATCATAATAATATATACTTGATATAAAAATTTTCTCTATATTATTTTTAATTTTATTTTTCATATATTTCTAACATAGATAAATATTAATCATATTATCTAACAATAACTATAATTATTATAAAAAAGATTGTTTGATTTTCATAAAAAATTAAAACTAGGAATAATATAAAAAACTTAAAATATTATAATTGATTATAATAAAATATCATACATTAAGAACAACATAGGTCCATAATTTTTAAAATTTTTCTATTATTTTTCTTATACAAACTCATTTCTACTGTACTCAAAAACTAAAAAAAAATATAAATACCTAATCCTAATTATAAGTAAGAAAAGGCCAAATAATAAAAGAAAGAGTTTACGATGATACAATATGCCAAATTATATATGGAAGAGGTTTTTCTCCTAATAAAATGGGATTCCTTTTAGACTTACTAACTACATGCCAACGATTGTTATACCAAGACTTTGAAGCTGAGTTATTACACTTTTTGTAAAGCATATAACCTAAAATATGGAAATCATCTTCATTTAAGTATAACCCAAAATTTATTATCTTTTTTAAGATTGACAAAAAATCATTTAGATGCTACGCAATCAAATTATGATTTGAATACAAACACAAGGAGTTTTTATAACAATATGTCAGGATTTTTCATCTATATTGCAAAATATTTTTGACAGATCTATTTGTCAATCAGTTGAAAGTCACTAATAAATTCTTTGTGAATAATTCCAAGAAGAGCTCTGGCTATAATGACTTGGATGTACTGCATTCGTTCAGAAATAAGAGATAAGTCAAAATTTTCACTTACCTCTTAGTCAAAGTATTTAATTATTTCTTTAGGGAAATATACATATTACGTTATAATCCGAAATCATATTTAAGATATTAAAGCCAAAATTACATGCCCTGGAAGTAAGATGCTAAAAGCTTATGGATTATCTAACTTGAACCGTGTTTTACAATTATGGTATTATGAACTTAAATTGATTATAGTAAGCTTTATTGATATCCAGACGATTTGACATCGCAAAATTGCCTCACCGAACAAGTTTGCTACTGAAAACACCTTTAGGTGGGGGAAGTAGTTCTTCTCCACAATTGGATAATATTTTTAATGAAGGATACTTATTATCCTCTCAATTACAGGTGGTCTTACAATAGAAGTGCTCATATAATTTAAAACAATTTGATAAAGGTAACATAGAATTTTCTCTTAAAAATTCATATTATCATAAAAGTTGTTTTCTCCAATTTCTAAGCTAATAAAAAACATAGTGATGTATGCTAAACATATATTATTTTTAAATTTTTTTTGAGAAATTAAAAATATTTTCATTTGATGGGAGAATGGACATACGTTCTGATCCAATAGCCATGACAACACTTCGCTGTGATACATAAACCAAACCAGAACGACAACACTTGGGTTCTGATCCAATAGCCAAAATGACAACACTTTCCTAATTGATGCATAAACCAAACCAAAACGACAACACCTTACTGGAGACAACGTGATGCATAAACCAAAATCTGAAAAAGGATAACGAACCCGACTGAGTTATTCGCGTATGCTTAAATCACCCACTTAGCGATTGGAGGATTTAACACCACGGGAGCTAGGAGTCACCAGGTTATGAAAGGCGAGACAAAACAAGTCAATAGGCAACTCGACAAAGCTGGCATCCGAAGGTTGAACAATCAATCTACCCTTCAATGTGAATGGGTGCACCAGTATTAAAATTAAGTTGTTGTTGCCCTAATCTAGTTACCTCATGGCAAATTTTGTGGGGTTTTGGTAGGCTGTTTAAACGGGTTGTTTTGGTCTCTGGTTTTGTGGCCGATAAATCTACTGATTTTGGTGGCTTGTCAAGCTCGAGCTTTCTTTTACTTGACTTGTGTATTTTCCAATGTGTGTCAATTGCATGGTGCTTCAGTCCATTTTGAACCGCATGTTGTGATTCAGTTACTGTGTCAAAATAATTTCTTGTGAGCTATATGTTTCAGTGGGTGCTTATGACACTTCTTGATCCATCTCGTGCTGTGGCAAATCTAATTTACCTTAATTATCCTGAAGATCCAGCGGCTGCTGTCCGTGTAACGAGGAGAAGATGTTTAGATTGCAAGAAGCAGCAGTCAGAAAGAAATGTTTTCCAATGCTTTGTCTTTGGACCTAAACATGCTGGAAAATCTGCTTTGCTGAATTCGTTTCTTGGAAGGTTCATCCTTAGATAATTATGTTCACCCTTGACAATTCCTTTTATTGATGGATTTTTCTTTTCTTAACTAAGTTAATGAAACTTTGATGATGATGTTTGTTGAATTTAGACCATATTCTGACAGTCACGCATCATCTACTGAGGAGTCCTATGCTATAAATGTTGCTGATCTACCTGGCGTAAGTTGAATGTTCTTGTGCTTTGAACATTCGTGTAAAACCATAGAATATGTTCAACCTCTCAATGTTAGGCAAACTTTTCAAGATTTCTTTCCTTTCTTTGAAGTTTAATGTCTTTATATACCTTTGTTGTCATTTATTTTCTTCTTTAGTTTTATGATCAGGAGTTCGGTCATTTAAAATATAGATTTACCAACTTTCCTGTTTTCTGGGTTTCTTTCAAATGACTTCTGATGGTTGAAATCGTTTTCTTTTCTTTGCTGTGAAACTGGGTTTCTTTCAAAACCCTTGTGTTAATGGAAATTCCTGGAGGGGGAATTAAGAAACTAATACTGAGTAAAGAATCTTTGGCACCATGTGATAAGGCAGTATTTGTTTACGACAGGTATATTCTAGCCATTGTTGAATTTGACTATTAAATTGGTAGATTGTCTAGAATTTGATCATCTGATGCATAATCTTTTATGCAATTAATTTTTTTTTAATAATAATATTTGTTCTTGAAAGCTACACTTATTGATTTAGGGACTGTTATTTACCCTCTTGAAGACCAAAATAAGGAAAGCTTGAGTTAATGTTTTAGTTGACGTTGCAACTGTCCTCGTGAAAAATGACAACTGACTTGCTCGTTGAAGTTGCGGTTCATCATGCTGAGGACACACGTTATGAGGTGCCTTGCTTAGTTGTAACAGCCAAAGATTTAAATTCATTTCTTATGGTAATAAAAGAATCGACCAGGGTATTCTCTTTCTTTGTAAAAATAGTATTTGATGTCTCTAGTGGAATGAAGTGTGAATGCTCTTAAGAGCTGGGATAGGGTTTTATTGAGAAAGATTACAGAGACAATGTGATCAAGAAGTCCGACACTGACTTCAAATTCTACAAATGATAAAGAGTTGTTGAAGCACATGTAATTTTCCTAGCAATTGTTAAGTATTATAGAATTCGTTTTTGTATTTTGTAACAATAAAAGCACTTGCAATTTACTTTTGTATTTTGAAAATGTTAAAGACTAAATTTTACAAGTCCTTATGGACTATATATTATGTATAAGTGCAGTTTTTTTGTCGTTTACATTTGATAATACATACACAATTAAGATGTACATTAATATCTCTATATTGCTTTTAATGTATATATAGATGTTGCCTAGGTGATGACAAGAATTTGCTTTTATGTTAAATATCATTGATATCGAAAGAATACAATTTTGCTTTTATTGTTAACAAATTGTTCCTTAAAAAATTTACTTTGTTGCCTTATGAAGACTTTAAAATGTTGCAATGTATATTTAACTTTGTCGCTATAGTTTGAAACTAATGTATTGTTTTAGTCAAAACTTAAAGCAATAAAAAATTACGTTGTCTTATGCTTATTATAGTGCTACTTTTTGTAACTATGTGAATTCTGTTGCCTCAATAAAAAGGCAATAATAATTGTACTTATAATTATGTTTTTGTCACAAAATTGCCTCACCAGGTTTGCTACTGAAAGTACCTTTAGGTGGGAGAAGTAGTTCCTTTCCACAATTGGATTATGTTTTTAATGATCACTTCTTGAAATAAGATACTTATTATCCTCTCGTATAACTTAAAACAATTTGCTAAAGATAATGTAGAATTTTCTTATAAAAAATTCATAATAAGAAGTTCATATTCATATTATCCAAAAGTTGTTTTGTCCAGTTTCTATGGTAATAAAAAACATAGTGATGTATGCTAAATCTATATTATTTTTAGTAATATTTTTATGACATATTGCTTGTATGTCAAATGATTTTGAAGGATTTCATACTTAATTTAAGCATTTTTATCATTTTAGGTCTTATTTTTACCCGTTAAAGGAAAAAAAAAGAAAAATTAGAGTGAATTAGATCATTGAAGTAGTTTTGGAAGATTTGGAGAACTAGCATAAAGCATGACATAGTACACAAAATTACATTAAGGGTCCTGTTACGATATGGTTACTTATATTTCTCCAATGTGCCCTGCATATCTTGGGTCACCCTCTTCGATGAAGGAGATGGTATATTATATAATCTCGTGTATATACTCGTATTGGCATTACTATTTCTATAGAAATTTATAGAGGATACAACTAGCTACATAAACCTACGATGGGGGCCGTATAGCTCATGAGAAGTTGGGGTTTTGGTTTTAACGAAAAGAAGAGGAACAAAAGAGTTCTTTAGCCAAGAAACATTCTAAAGTCACTTTAAAACTATTTTGCATATCAAGAGTTCACCATTCTTTGAGATAGAGGAAGGATTCAACAATTCTTTATATATTTGAAGATTCAAGAACATTACTTCTTTTTCTTTAGATAAGAAGAATTTAAGATGTAATATACTTTAATTCATTATTTGATTGAATGAAATTCTATTTTTTGTGATTTATTTATGCTTTTGTATTGATTAAATCAATGGAGAAAAATGGAAGATCCTTTAGTTGATTTATGTATCAAGATATTTAAGAGATAAGATGTATGTTTATACCACAATCTGAATAATAAGGGTTAAGCGTAAGCTATTCGAGCGGAAGTTGCAAGATCTTCCTAAGTCAGGATTAAATCTTTCAAGAGAGTTTGTAGAACAAATTAAAGTGTTTTTAGTTTGTCTAGATTCAAAATAGATTTTGATTGATTAACCATTGAATAAGGATTATATGTCTCAAGAGAGAATATGATCTTGGCTAGGAACTTTTACTAATCCAAGAACTAGAATAATCCATTAACATTTGAATAAAGATTACATGTCTCAAGAGAGAATGCGGTCTGAGTTAGGAACTCATGCTATTTCAAGAATTGGAATAATTCATTAATCAAAATTAAAATTGAATGTAGTAAAGACCTAGGGGAACTTGTCTTAAATCTAATTAATTCATAGTTTGGTATACTCTTAATCATTACTTTACTTTAGTGTTTTGAATTGTTATTTATTTTATTTTCCTTATCTTATCATCTATAAAGGTTGATCTAACATGTTAAATTTGTGGTTAGTGGATAGTTAACTGATAATTGTTGTGTGATCAGCCTACACTCACCAATGTTAGCTACAACAATACCATACACTTGTAATAAAATAACTAAAATAAGTTTTTAACATCATCATTGGGGATTAGGTATTACTGTTTGCATATTCAAAAAGTAACAAAACCATATATTTTTATTTCATTTATTTTTATTTAGTTTCATCATTTAGCTACTTATTTTTCATTATTTTTTCTCTTTTACAAATCACTTCTTGTATGCAAAATTTCGACAATCTTGGAAATCTTATTGAGCAAAACCCTGAGATGAAGATAATCTAATACATAAGAAGGAAGACTGTAGAAATTATGAGGTCATTGAATGACTTGACCACACCAAATGCCCATTGTATCAAGTTTAGGAGTTATTAGGCTTAATTTTGGAGGGATCAACTTCGAGTTAAAAGCCTCCTTATTATATATAGTATACTATAGTCATTTTGGAGGTTCGCAATTTAAAGTCCCTATCCTAAAGTTATTAATATTTTTAGAAAAGTTGTGACATGTTAAGGCTAAGTGACGTGCTCCTAATGCCATTAAGCTCTGATTTTTCCCTTTCTTTTTAAGTGATAAAGCTAGAAAATGGCTATACTAAAAGGGTTAATCACTACTTGGGATCAACTCTCTTATGCATTTTTGGTGAAGAAATTTCCTCTAGGTAAGACTGCAAGAATAAGGAAGCAAATCACCACTTTCCCTAGAGGGAAGGCAAGTCTTCATACAAGCTCTGTGAGAGATATATGGAGTTATCAAGATCCTATTTGCATCATAGATTAGGGAAGTTGTTGATAGTTCAGAGCTTCTATAAAAAAATGACCTACAACAGCAAAATCTTTATAGACTTACTAATGGTAAAGCCTTAATGAATAAGACAGTAAAAAAAGCATACTCTTTAATTGAGGACATGGCACAAAAGCACATCTAGTGGTCAAATAAGAGAGCCACCGTAAGAAGATTCTAGGTAAATATGATCTAGGTGTCTTGAATCTTTTAGCTACAAAGGTATTGTCTCAGTAATTTGATCATATGAATGTTAATGTTGTCGATGCTATTAAAATAGCTTGTAACATTTTTGGATCCTCAACATATTTAATTGCAAATTGTCAATTGGGGAATTAGTTTATATTGACCGTCTTTTGGAATATGTTAACTTCATTAACAACCCTAACTATAAGAACAACCTATTTTCAAACACCTATAATCGTAGTTGAAAGAACCATCCCACTTCCTCCTTTAGAAAGAGTTTAACACTACACCTCAAAATAAAGAACCACCTAGTTTCTAGCCTTAACATTCAATCCCCATTCCCAAAAATCAAAATTATATACCCTTTTATAGAACTTCCTTATCACCAAGGCCAAATAAAAAAAAATTCAAACAGGTGATTAAGAAGCCCAACTTAACGATGGATTCAGTTGCTAACCACAACAAGATGCTCGTGATTCAAATAGTTTAACATGTTAGTGCAGTTGTTAGACCACTTGGTCAATTGATTGGCAGGCCTCAAAATCTTAAGAAGTAATGTAATGTTGGAATGTTGAAG